>OX465114.1:1772500-1966000 GCA_949987565.1 Luidia sarsii
AAGATGGTATAATTATAGGGGAAGATTCAATGAATAGGCCTACATGTATGTGATTAAAACTGTACATGTACGTGTATGTACATGTACATGTACATTGTACATAAATTTACAATTACAGTACGTACATGTACATTGTACATAAATTTACAATTACAGTACGTACATGTACCTGTACATGTGTACAGTACTGTACACATGTACATGCACAGGTCTGTATGTACTGTACCGGTATTTTTGCGTAGTCCCATTAATTGTCATGCATAATGACATTGAGTGGCTATATATTGCAGTTCTGCCTTAGAGTTACGGGTCCTCCGTGCTTCAAAACTTCACAACACCTGATTGTTGGAGTTACACAGATTCCTCTCACCATCCTAATTCCTGATCCAGTAGTGAGACTTCCACCTCTGTGTCTAAGGTTCAAATCCCACCTATTGTACACTACAGTAGTTCCCACAAACGGACAGGGGTTCAAGTCCCTACCATACACCCATGCACCTGTTTTCTGACCACCAGCACAAGTGGAAGTCACGCCCCATTTGGGCCGGTACTAGGCACCTGCATGTACCCCAGCCCATTCCATTTGCATCATAAAGACACCAATAATACAAGAGGGCAGTTCTCCAGTCCACCTTCAAAAGAGACTCCCATACCTTAAGTGGTCTGTGGCCTTGCAGTGAGCCATTTGCATCCGGAGATGCCCAGTTAATTGTGGTCCGTGCAATCTCAGTACATGGCATGCCTGCTACTGTCAGTCACTGTGGAAAGATCCTTGGTGCACCCCATGAGATGTTGAGTCTTCAAGATTGGTAAGGTGTGCTCAGTGTAGCTGTGTAATTAGTCAACTCTTTCAAGTACTGTACAGTGGAACGTCGCTATAACGAACATCCCGGGATCCATGAAAATTGTTCGGTATACCCGCTAGCGGTCGTTTGTTATAGCAGTTGCGAACTTTGTACACAAAAATCGGGAGCTAAAGGGCATGTTCGTTACAGCCGAATGTTCGGTATATCAGCGTTTGTTATAATGACGTTCTACTGTACATGTAGTATGGGTCTGAAAAGGTATTTAGTAGGCCTCAGACAAGCCATAGGCCTACAGTACATGTACATTGCTAAGATACTTTAGGTACATGTACAGTGTGTACATGTGAGATGTTGGAAAGTTTATGGGGACAAAGTATACATGTAAGTCATCTGTAATTCTCAATCAAGAAGGAGTATGGCTCTGAAAAGAGCCGGTAACTCAACTTTTTGGACAGCATGCTCTCTGTCTATTGTTAGACAACTGTTTGAGGTACATGTAGGGTAGAGTACTACACACTGCCTGAAATATTGAGTTACTGGCTCTTCTCAGAGCCATAGGGCCTAATAGAGCCATAGGGCCTAATAGACCTAATAGACCTACTCCTTGAAAGAGATGACCTTCCATATTGTTCTTCCACCATACTAACCTTAAAATCTTATCTCAAATACACTGTACTGTAGATGTACATGTACATATGTACACTCACAATGTACATGTACAGTATGTAGAGTGTACACATACAGTATGTACATGTAGCTCTATAGGTACATGTACAGTACTGTATGTAACTGTAACGTGTAAGCCATTGATTTGTGGTACAGTATCATTTTTGTCACACACATTGTCCACGTGTGTATGGCTGTAAACCTGGCTGTAACCTTGGTTGGCCCAGACATTCCACAGAGTGGAGTCATAGATGCAATGGGTTGTGATTTGGTTGTGATGGGTTTGGGTTGGGTTTGGTTTGGTTGGGGTTTGGTTGGGTTTTGGTTGGGTTGGGTTAGGCTGGGCTGGGCTGGTCTGGGCTGGACTGGGCTGGGTTGGGTTGGTTGGGTTGGGTGGGGTTGGGTTGGGTGGGGTTGGGTTGGGTTGGGCTGGACTTGGCAGGTTGGTTTGGGTTGGGTTTGGGATGGTCTGGGCTGGACTGGGCTGGGTTGGTTTGGGTTGGGTGGGGTTGGGTTTGGTTGGGGCTGGACTGGGTTGGTTTGGGTATGGTTTGGTTTGGTTGAGTTGAGTTGGGTTGGGCTGGGTTGGTTTGGGTTGTGTTCGGTTGGGTAGGATAGAGATGGGATGGGTTGGCTTGGCTTGGCTTGGGTTGGGACCGTTGGGTTGGGTTGGGATGGGTTGGGCTGGGTTGGGTTGGTTTGGGTTGGGTTGGGTTGGGTTGGGTTGGGTTGGGTTGGGTTGGGTTGGGTTGGGTTGGGTTGGGTTGGGCTGGGTTGGTTGGGTTGGGTCGGGTCGGGTCGGGTCGGGTTGGTCGAAAAATAAGCCCGTCATTTTAAAATGGAGGCATGAAATTACTAGCGTTAGGCTACACAACGTATGTAAAATATTCTACCTTCAAAATCAAAGTAGAAAGCATGTACATGTACATATACATGTACACTACATTGTGCACAGGTGTACAGGTGTACAGTGTACATGTACATTTGTACATGTACATGTACATGAACACGTACATGTATGTACGTGTACATTACTTACACACTTTGTATGGTTAATGTTTATAATTACATGTACATGTATGTGCTGAGTGAGGGTCATTGCATGTGTCATACAGTACATGTACATGTGTGTTACACTACATGAACATGTACATGTGTATGTAGATAGCCAAACGCATTGTGCGCACTGAAATGTATGCATTCTGCCTGCATTGATTCTATCTCAATTACTGTATTCATGTATTGATTTGTGCAGAACTCTCTACAGTACATCATGTTGGGCATGTCATTGAAAGAGCCATTGTACACAGTACAGTACTGAACGTACACGTATGTATGGTATGACGTACAGTACTACATGTATGTACAGCCTGTACATGTACTGTACATGTACAGTACATGTACATGTACATGTACTGTATGTAGAGAAATGTTATATGGAAAAGCTACATGTACTGTACATGTACTTGTTGTACAGTATAAATTATGTGTACAGTACATGTCCATGCTCAAATGCAATGGTTGGAATATCTTTACCCTCATGTGCTTTTTATGGATGAGTATGCTGCACTGTATGCGCTGTGTTCAAGGTTCAGAGAGATAATTAGGTGCTCAACAAGATATCCTTCTTTCTTTTTTGGAAAACTCTGAATGTGTAATTTTGCCTGAAAGAGTTAGAAATGTGGGCAGTCCAAGAGATAAGAGAATGAATTATGTACATGTACATATAATTACGTTCCTATGGTAACAGGGTAACATTCATGCATGAAGGTCTGTGTGTGTGAGTCATTACTGCGTTCACTCAAACAGTCAAAGTAAGGAGGTCTTGGACATATGCACATTATGTACTGTACATGTATGAACACCACTGTCAGACTGTATGGGTACATTGTACATGTACACGTGTACATTAACTTTGTGTGAAATACATGTACTATACATGTACATGTACTATACATGTACCGGTACATGTACCGGTATAACACTGATGTACAGGTACATGTACTGTACATGTACATGTACACGTGAGTACATGTGTTGTACCAGTAGTTGTACACATCATTCAAATGTACACAATGTACATGTATATGTACATGTACAGTGTACAATGTACATGTACATGTACATGTACATGTACATGTATACATGTATACATGTATGTACACACATGTACATGTACATGTACATGTATACCAGTACTTGTACAGTGTACAATGTACATGTACAAATGTACATGTAGTACATTGTACAACATTGCTACTGTATAATTATTATAATACAGTACTGTACAAGGAGCACATGCACATGCACGTATGTACGTACATGTACACACACATGTACATGTACATGGCAGTTGGCATGCACATGCACATGCACATGCACATTCACATGCACATGGGCATGTACATGTGGCAATTGGCATGCATGTACCGGTACATGAACTTTGAAATCATAATACTGTACATGTACATGTAGATTGACCACTGACCACTGTACTCACCAACCCAATACACATGTTTCTTATACTACTTTACTAGGAGTAGGACATTATCCATCGTACATGTACATGTACATGTACATGTACGACAAAACAATGATAACGAGTGTACAAATGCATGCATGCATTGTACACTCGTTATACAGACAGTGTACAATGCATGCATGCATTTCCGGCATCACACTGTATAATATGCCAGTCTGCAAATAATACATGTAGTTCAACCTGTACATTGACGCGCACATATTATGCAAATGACGCACCTGTACAGTCCTGTAAGATCTCCGAGGCTAAGGGTGTGCTCTTTATAACCCTAGCCTTTAAGATTTGCAAATTGTACCGAGTGCTAGCTCTCAGTGTTGCAGACTGCACACTCGCCGTACAACGGTGTCGTGGTATCGAGTGATCCAGTCCGGGCTGAGCATGTGGCGACCATAATTCCCAGCGCCTTGATCGTGGTTGGGGACACCACAGTAGGCCCATTATCTCGTAGACGAGACCGAGCAAAGCTAGCGCTCAGCGTGACACCAAAACACTCCCCCCGTCTGAATCACAAAATACAGCTTGTGTAAGGTCCCCTCTCTCTCTCAATGACGACTGAGACCGCATTTCTTCTACAGCTGAGAGACCGGAGACCTCATGCGGGAGGAATTGGGGAATTGAGATGACGATTCAAACCATTAGGCCTTGACTCTTTGAGAAGTGCAGGTTTTGTTTTCCATGGGGGAAGGGTGAGCTGAAGGTAAATGTGCACTTTGTATTTGGGTTCTAGATTTATAAAGGGCAGGGTGACAAGTGCTTGCATACACTGGGGGAATTTGATGTGGGATTGACAGAGACCAGTGCTGTCAAGAATTAGAAACATACACATCTACATGTAGGTACATGTACCGTACATGTACATTGTATGTACACGTACATTGTGTGTACATGTACATGTATACACACAACTGTACATGTACGTACATGTACAGTTGTACATGTACATGTACATGTATGCTTGTGTATGACGTGCATGTGCACATGTACATGTAGACCTGTACATGTACAGTGTACACTGTACAGTGTACACAGTACTTGTACATGTATATACATGTACATTTACATGTACATGTACATGCACATGTACCGGTACATTGTATGTATGTAAATGACCCATCAAGAGTCAAATAAATCTGCAGTAATAGTATACACACATGTAAACAATGTACATGTACATGTACACATGTACTGTACATGAATGTGGTACTGTACTGGGTACATGTACATGTACATGTAGAGTACTTGTACCAGTACCATGCTTGTACTATCACTCAGTATCATGATACCGCATTTTTTTATCTAGTGTACTATGGTACAGTGAGACAATAGTGTTTCAATTGATATATGAAGCAACATGCCCTTTATAAGTAATGTACCGTACATAATGTACATCAATTATAAGCAAGGTACACGTGTACAATACATGTACATGTACATGTATGTGTAGTGCACCGTACATGTACATGTATCTTGCTTCCTTATTCTGTAGTCTGTACAATCATGGAGGAAGGTACAATGCTGAATACCATGGAGGAATAAGGGCATATTCACTACAACCATAGAGCAAGGGAACCATCTGAATGTGGCTTTCCTGTGTACAGATAAGGCCTGCACATAACATAGAGCTGTGCATACGTGTACATTGTAGATTGCCATACACCCAGTGCATACCCAGTTGCCCATACATGGGCATAAGGCCATTCATGTACTGTAGGTATGCATTTACTGCAAGACTGCATGCCAGCATACACAGACTGTATTGACTGACTGTACATGTACAACCATTGGTACAACCACATGTGTACACTACATGTACCGGTACAATGTACATGTACAATGTATTGTATTTATGATGTACATGTAATGTACATGTACATGTACTGTACATTTGTGTACATGAACATAGGCAGAACTCATTCTAAGTTCTAGTTGCATGTACGTATACACTGCTACACTGAACATGTACACGTACATGTACATGTGTACCGGTACATGTACATGTACATTATGTTGTACATGTAGGTACATGTACATGTAGTACACAATGCAGATGTTTTCTCACAAATAAATGTACCAGAAGACGGCTGTTCCCAGCAGGACCTTTCTCAAAGGCATTACTGTATGTTTTAATGGTACATGTACATGTACATTGTACATTACTCATTAGTACAGGTGTGTACATTGTACACATTCATGTTCAACATGTTCATGTTCAATATACGCACTGTACAAAATGTACATGCTCAACACCACATGACCACTACTTGCTTGCAGACTGCAGAGTCATGTATGTGCATATACCTACATGTTCATGTACATGTACATGTGTGTATGTACATGTACATAACATGTACATGTACATGTATATACACACATTTACATGTAGGTACACTGTACATGCACACGTACATATATAGATGTGTGTATGTACATGTACATATGTACATACACACATGTACATGTACATGTACATGTAGGTACATGCACATGTACATGTAGACGTGTGTGTATGTACATGTACATAACATGTATATGTTACACACATGTATGTACATGTACAGTAGTTGACTTGTTTGAATCCTCCATGTGTGCATTGTACATCGCCGAATGTCTTCCTTTACATGTACATGTTCGTACCAGCATTTAAAACAAACACTGGCTGGTTCCAGTTCAACCAACTCCTCCATAATACATGTGTATGGTTCAACCATTACCTGTACTCAACACGTACTGTACACATACAAATGTACATGTACATGTACATACATGTACGTACATGTATTATGCACACGTATGCAGTTGAAACATTTCTTCATGGTCGTTGACTTTACCAGGCGTGAAAGTAATGCTGTAGAAGAAATTGTACCACTTACTGGTACATGTGCATTACCCGCAGTATTTTTATATAATTTACTCCATGCACTGATGTATGCTTACAGTACATGTACATGTACATGCCCCCACCCCTGCAAAGTCTAGTTGCCTATTTGGAAAGGCCACCATCTAGGGGCTGGATAGCTCAGATGGTAAGAGCACTGGTGTGCCAAAGACTAGAACTTTGACTATTTGGGAAGGCCACCATCTAAGGGCTGGATAGCTCAGATGGTAAGAGCACTGGTGTGCCAAAGACTAGTTGACTATTAGGGAAGGCCACCATCTAGGGGCTGGATAGCTCAGATGGTAAGAGCACTGGTGTGCCAAAGACTAGAACTTTGACTATTTGGGAAGGCCACCATCTAAGGGCTGGATAGCTCAGATGGTAAGAGCGCTGGTGTGCCAAAGACTAGTTGACTATTAGGGAAGGCCACCATCTAAGGGCTGGATAGCTCAGATGGTAAGAGCGCTGGTGTGCCAAAGACTAGTTGACTATTTGGGAAGGCCACTATCTAAGGGCTGGATAGCTCAGATGGAAGAGCACTGGTGTGCCAAAGACTAGTTGACTATTAGGGAAGGCCACCATCTAAGGGCTGGATAGCTCAGATGGTAAGAGCACTGGTGTGCCAAAGACTAGTTGACTATTAGGGAAGGCCACCATCTAAGGGCTGGATAGCTCAGATGGTAAGAGCACTGGTGTGCCAAAGACTAGTTGACTATTTGGGAAGGCCACCATCTAAGGGCTGGATAGCTCAGATGGTAAGCGCACTGGTGTGCCAAAGACTAGTTGACTATTTGGGAAGGCCACCATCTAATTCTAAGGGCTAGATAACTCAGATGATAAGAGCGCTGGTACGCAAAACCAGAGGTCTCGGGTTTAAGTCCCAATCCAGTTAAAGTCGTCTTTGCCATTTTTCATTTTTTTTTTCCCAGTCAGTTTTTCTGTTAGGCCTATTTGTTTGACCAAAATGCATACATAATCATTGAAGCAAAATTATTGCCTTATTGCGCACACTTGCTGGTCTACATGTATTTCCTAACTAAATCCATGTTCTTGGTAATTCAATAAGATGATGTAGGTTTTGCTAGCAGACTGACTACCTTATGCACACAAACGGACACTGTAAACATGAAATCAAAACACTTCGAAAGATTAAAGAAATGTAAAAAAACGTTGCTACGTAGCCTCAGGTTTAGAGTCCCATACAGTATTGTAATAACCTTGCAGTTCACATCACGCCCTCGGTTGTTTATACAAAAACCCCTGCGAGTGTTTTCGTTGCCTGAACATCAGTCCACCAGATGGTGTGACCTCCAATCTGCGGGGCATGGCATTAACATCCAATTAGAAACAGACGTGATCCCCATAGCAACGCTTTCTAGCCACACAAAACTCACCATGACCGCAGACGAGGTTTTGCTCACGTGCTGATACACAAACACCTGTAACATTGATTAAATTTCTGCGCACACGTGCAATTTAATCAACGTGTGGTCAGTGGACAACTTTCCCCCAAACATGCCATTTGACATTCATCCCAGCGTGGACTAGTTGGTTTCCAAGTCTTGAAATTTTAAATTCTTTCTTATAAATACACTGATTGGTTGAAGATGTGGGTTTTTTTTTGTACCTACGCAAGCATGGTTTTCTTTTTTTCATCTAAGGATGTAAGCAACTTTAATTTTGCCTTGAGATTTGTATGTTTTTACAAATTTTATTCCCCTGTAAAAAAAAAAGAAATCTGTGGTTGAGTGGTTAGAGCGTTCGTCTGCAGTGCAGAAGGTTGCTGGTTCAAATCCTACTCGTACCAGAAGCCGGTAAACTTGGATTCTTTTAAGATTTGTCTATTAATTTGGTCGGGATTTTGTCATCAGAAGCATTCCTTCAGTCAAAGAAAAGGAAGTCAGGTTATAACATTTGTGTAACATTTTTGTAATAGCTTGCAAAAAATTTGGAACATTTTTGTAATAGCTTGCAACATTTTTGTAACATTTTTGTATCAGCTTGTAACATTTTTGTATCATTTCTGTATCATTTTATCTAACAATACAAAAAGGAAATTATGTTGTATGGACTGGCTTGTCATTCTAAGTCTCTCAGATGGTTCATCTGTATGAAAAAATGATTAGAAATGTCCTACTAGAATGAAAACACAAAGACCCTAAAGTTTTATAGATTGATCATTGTGGCTCATTCCATTTGGCAGGAAGGATGAAAGGAGATATGAAATTTCCAGATTATTTACAATGAATTCAGTGGAGGTACCCGGTAGTTGCTGATAGGGGCGTTGCTAGGCATTGGTCTACATATGGCCTGCTTAAATGCTGAATTCCTCCAGAATCCACTGTTGACTCAAAATCAAGTCAGCAGGTGATTGTATGTCTGTCGGTCAGACCAGAGGGATGGGGAAGGAGGAGAGGGAAAAGGAGGGGGAGGAAGGGGATGAGGAGGAGGAAGAGAAGGAGGAGGAAAAGAAGGAGGAGGAAGGAGAGGAAGAGGATGATGAGGAGGAGGAGGAAGGGAAGAATGAGGAGCAAGAGAAGGAGAAGGAGCAGGAGGAGGAAGAGGAGGAGGTGGGGGAGGAGAAGGAGGAGGATGATAAGGAGGAGGAAGAGGAGGAGGAAGAGAAGGAGGAGGAGGAGGAGAAGAAGAGGAGGAGATGGAGGAGGGGAGGAGAAGGAGGAGGATGATAAGGAGGAGGAAGGGAAGGAGTTGCAGTAGGAGTAAGAGGTGGAGGATGGGATGAGGAAAAGGAGAATGGGAAGGATGAGGAGGAGGAAGAAGAAGAGGAGGAGATGGAGAGGGGGAGGAGAAGGATGACAAGGAAGAGGAGGAGGAGAAGGTGTAGGGTGAGACAGAGAAGAAACCCTATATATCCTTATCAGTCTCTCGCTCCATTTCCCAGAATGCATGCAATCAGGTGGAATGGAAGGTCATGTATTACAAATGGGGTTGTGATGGAAATCTTAATTACATGTAGAAGACAGCCACAGAATGTCAAGGATAAATTATAAATTACTTGCCGCAATCCTTTTGAGAAACCTGTGCTTTCAGAATTGGATTAAAATGGTAAACAAGATTCCACGAAAATAGGAACAAAAATTTGACTGAAATTGTGGATGAAAATGCTCCTGGTCTAGACATTTTGTTCTCTATTTTCATGAATTGCTTTAAAACTTTCCACTCAATTTCCTTTTAATTGTGTAAAAAGTATATTTCCCATTTTTTTTAAGGTTAAATTTTAGGCATTATCCTCCCTTGATACATGTACATCAAGATATGAAATTTTAGACAGTTTATAAAACTGAAATTGCACAAGAAAACAGCAGGCTTCTTCACCAAATAATTAGGCTAAGGTGAAGGTCATTCATCAATGTTCATCAATAGATTTGTATCCCTATTCTAACTACAGGTCTCAGTTTTGAAATGACATAAATTTTTTTCATTGAAATTCATTTGGATCATGCGGTGATGAATCATCTGTGTCGGTTCATCCCACTAAAAACCACGCTATTTCTACATGACTAGCACTGCACAGATGTCTTTCCTTATTGCTGAATAAATTTAATCAACTTTCACTTTGTCTGCCCGGTTTCCATGCTAGTATGAGTCAAACCATGAACCACACACTAGTACTCTTGTCGTCAGCATAACCAGCCTGTATCACACAAAAAGGGTTGAACATACCCACTGTGGAAATAACCGTGATTCAAAAACTGGTTTGTTTTTCTCGCGTTCACACAGGCCTGAAAATCGCGACGTCAAAACAAATTTGGTTAGCAGTTGTGGTCAAATGGTGGGTGTGTCCTTGAGGGTGGCCTATGCAGGGAGACATATGAACAAGGACAGCATTTCCTGTCAATCAGAACGCATGTGATGCATTGTGGGATTAGAAAAATTGTGCGATTCAGCGTGGGGCAAATAAACATGATTATTTAGATCTCACTAATAGTGGAGTTTGAATCGGGATTCAAATCCCACTAATTTTGTTTTTATTGTGTCCACACCTGTCCACACGCACCTAAAAAGTGGAGTTTGAATTCCTGATTTTAAACCATAATCCAAATAATCTAATGTTCTAGCCCCAGTCCAGTCAAAGTTTTTGTGAAAATATTTTTTTTTTTTTTTTTTTAGTTCCCTGTCAGTTTTTCCTTTATTTTTTTTTACTTTGATGCAATGCTTCTCAACTTAGAATTCAAAGAAAGGTTGTTTGTTGAAGAAGGTCAATTTCTCTTTCTAGATACACTGTAGTTGCGGCGTGACATTTAGCGAAGATTTCTGGATAAGGAGACCTCTGCTCTTGGCCTGGCTGGTGGGTATGGGGGGTTTTAGTAAGACCTGCATTCTGTCACACAAGTCTTGTCCTTGGCCTGAGTAAAAGATGTCTCTGATAAAGAGATGCGTGCTTCTTCGGTGTTCTTGGGAAACGAAAATAACCTTCAGTCATCTGTGCACGCCAAGGCCAAGGTTGGCTCGGGGATTGCCGCAAGCTACAGGTCTCGGTCTCGACCCGTAAGATCTGGATCGCGAACCTGCATCTAACCGTCCCGAAACCCAGCCATGCGTCCTAATTCAAAGGTGGGAGAGACGCGTCACGTCAACTCCTGCGGAAGATGGCGTCCCACTGTCTGTGGACTCACCGCCGCCAGATTTGCATCGACGTTCCACCCCGTCACCCTGTCCGTGCAAATTCGTAGCGGCCAGACTGGTTGGTCTCCACGGCAACAACAGACTATCTGTGGCATCCCTGATACAGATACATATCTGGATCCCATACTCATAGAGACACTTATATAATGGGAGTGTTTAGTAATAGGTGAAATGATCGAATGATCGTAATATACTAATTGCGCGACTAATGTTTACATGCCTTCACGTGACTTATAGTGGGTATATTTGCATCTCATTTGGTGCAGAACAGAAGTGGAAATGAGCAAAGAAGACTTATCATATTGGCCAGATTCTTCTTTGTACATTTCCATCGCTGCTCTGTGGCAAATTACATGTAGATGAAAAAAAATACCCACTGTACATGTAGCTCACGTGAAGGCATGTAAACAGTGGCCGCGCAATCGGTCTATTGTGGAGTTGGTCAACATCTACCAGTAGGCTGTACAGTGTACGTATCTGAGCATTTTCACAAGAAGATCTATTTCACATGTACCGTGTATGGTGTACTGTACATGTTAACTACATGTACATGTACATGGTTTTCTTTTCATGAAAACTCTGACATGTAGGACTACATGTACCGGTACATGTGTACTGCACAACATGTACACTGTACCGGTACAAATTACAATGCCCACTCAGCATGGTAGTGTACAGTACACATGTACATGTACATGTGTACACAAAGGATGGTACATATACATGTACACATGTACATGTGTACATGTACAATGTACATGTACATATTATTTTAGTACACTGTACATGTACTACGTGTACATGTGTACTGTACAGACTACAGTAGTACATGTTGTACAGTGTACATGTACATGTACACGCACATCACATGTTTATAAATACACATAAATTTATATACATATGTACATGTACATGTACTACATGTACACATGTACATGTATGTCCAGGAACCAGAATCACATGATATTTCCTGTAGACAGACGCTCTCATTGGATCCAAGGGATGGAATAATAATCTACATTGTACATGTACAGTGTACACACACACTGTACCTAATGAACAAATATTGACTGTAGTCTGTACCAGGGATTAACACTGTAATAATAGTGTGTATTCTCTCATGTACTGACTCTACACATGGACTTGGTCAGGAGTAGAATTGAAGCATTTGCGAAACAAACTTTGAAGAGGTTTTTGCCGACTCTCGGACAACAGGAAGTAAGAAGTGACTTTTGTACGGAACGTGCTAGCACACGCATTAACAATACTTGTACATTACATTACAGTTGTGTTTGTGTGTACATTGAACTGCATAATACGTGTAGATGAATACTGTACAGTACAATAGTACATGTACATGTATGTATATACACATGTTCATACACGTGTACACGTACAGTGTAAAACTATAAATGTTCACTATAAATGTTTAAATGTACTCTATCTATTTTTGAATATGTAATGTACACGTACATGTACATATTATACCAGTATATTTGTTTGACTGTTACGTGTGTGTACGTATACATGTGTACATGTACAGTACAGTATGTAAGGGACATGCACAAGGAATAATTATGTTTAGGGTGGGTTAGGATAGGATGGGTTGGGATGGGATAGGAAATTATAGGATGGGTTGGGAATGGGATGGGATAGAATAGGATGGGATAGGATGGGATGGGATAGGATGGGATGGGATAGGATAGGATGGGTTTGGATGGGATGGGATAGGATGGGTTTGGATGGGATAGGATGGGATAGGATAGGATGGGTTTGGATGGGATGGGATGGGATAGGATGGGTTTGGATGGGATATGATGGGATAGGATAGGATAGGATGGGTTTGGATGGGATAGGATGGGATGGGATGGGATAGGAAATAATAGGATGGGTTGGGATGGGTTGGGATGGGTTGGGATGGGTTGGGATGGGATAGGATGGGTTGGGATGGGATGGGATGGGATGGGATGGAATAGGTTGGGATGGGATAGCCTAGGAAATCATAGGATGGGTTGTGATGGGTTGGGATGTATGGGATGGGTTGGGATGGTATGGGATGGGTTGGGATGGGTTGGGATGGGTTGGGATGGGTTGGGATAGGATGGTTGGGATGGGTTGGGATAGGATGGGATAGGATAGGATGGGATGGTATGGGATGGGATGGGTTGGGATGAGTTGGGATAGGATGGGATGGGATGGGTTGGGATAGGATGGGATGGGATAGGATGGGATGGGTTTGGTGGTTGGGTTTGGTTGGGTTAGCTTTTAACCCTCTAACAGGGCCAGTCCATTCTGTGGACTGACCCTAATCCTACCTCAGATGGCTCCCATATGGTAGATCGCTAGCAAGCTGTAGGCAAGATTGATGGCAGTCCTCCTTGTCACATCAATAAGTCATCTTCAGTATTTCCTCTTCATACATGTACATGTACATGTACAGTGTAACTCCAGGTTCACACATGGTCTGTGATTTAACATGAAATCCATCCCTCTTTCTACAATGATTGATAGGGACACTGTTGCATTTGAACTCAGTAATTGACTGGTCTTTATTTCTTGGACCCCGACTATTAAGAAAAAATGTACATGTACTGCTCTACATATGCACGCACATATGCACGCATATGCTCTACAATGTACATGTACATACATGTATATGCACGCACTTACAATACATGTACACGTCCATACAAATGTGACAAAATCTCGAGAATTTTTTTTTTTACATTTTGATGCTAAAACCTGCTTTGTTCATCATTTCAAGGCGTCATTATCAATTGACAAGGATTTCCCATTTTTAGCTCATCAAAATTAAGTGCCATCTGATGGCTAGCAGAAACAGACTGGTGTAGAAATTGTACGAAAAAAAATCCAAATTACTGTTAGAAACAGAAATTCATAACATTTTTTGCATGTCTCAACTGACAACGCAAGATCAAATGGAGAGGTGTTCATCGATTTAGATTTTAGACATACGTTCTTTGAAGCACCTTTACTGTACATGGACATAACGGTATGAAAACCAATCGGATATGTGAACAAGTCATGCATATTCATGAGATGCAAAGAGGCAGCCACAGTGACCCTGCATCCACTTGACCTCAGGGTAGTTTTCCAGGCGCTGTGTGCTCTGAGAAAATACGAGGGTTGCTTTAGATATGCAAACAGAGAGAGAGAGAGAGGAATGGAGATTGTGAGTGGGGATTAGCCTGACAATATCTGGGATATTTGAGGTCAGTTTTCCTGTTAAAATATTTGTATATTTATGTAATGTGATGATGGTCATGTTTTTCTGTAATGCCATGAAATCTGACACCATACCTCCACAAAAAAATCTAGAAAGAAGTACTATGCAAAAAACAAATTCAAACTGCTTACTGACTAAAATGATCAAAATGCAAATGTGAAGAAAAAAAAATAGGAGGGTCTGACATTTCAATCCTAGCAGGACCTTTCTCAAAGGCAGACACTACCTTTCAGAAAGGTCCTGCCAGGATCGAAACTCGAAATTTGAAACGTCAGGCCCTCCTAATTTTTTAAGATTTTCATTTTGGTCATTTTAGTCAGGAAGCGGTTTGTCTGTTAGCATGGTGAGAAAGGTCCTGCTAGGATTGAGATATCTGAGCCGCCGAACCTTTACCTAAATGCATTTTGTTTGTCATTTGAGTCAGCAACCAGTTTGTAACCATGGTAACCATTTTGAATAACCAGTAGCCGGGGAACTATAGTGTAGCTCTTTAAAATCCTAACCACTTTTGGATTATACATGTATTCGCGTAATACCATGTTGCATGTCAGTGCATTATGAAATATGTACACGTACATGTATGCACAGTATCTTAAAAGTCAGAGGGCTTGACGTACATGTAGTGGTGTTTCGGTCCTAGCAGGACCTTTCTCAAAGGCTAAGTGACAAGGACAAACACAGACAGTTAGGGGAAGGAAAGCCCTGACACACATGACAGAGGAAGGACAAAAGGGAGAAGGGAGTGGGATGCAGATGTACACCAAGGGAGAGAAATGTATACTGTCCTTGTCAGGAAGGTGTACAATGTAGTTTGTCACTTTGCCTTTAAGAAAGGTCCTGCTTGGATTGAAAAGTCAGGAGATTCATACACTCTACATGTACATGTGTACATTGCAGGTCATTTTAGTCAGTGAGCAGTTTGCAACATATTTTTTGTATAACTTCATAAAATACACATTGTGTACCGGTACATGTACATGTACATGTACATGTACATGTATACAGAATTTTACGGATATAATATATGTCTTATTGTACATGTACATGTACATTGTGATATTACATGTACACTGTACATGTATCTTATTTACGTGTACATGTATCTTTGTAGTTTCACATTTGGACAGGACTTACAATTTTACATACACG
Source organism: Luidia sarsii (assembly GCA_949987565.1). NCBI lineage: Eukaryota > Metazoa > Echinodermata > Asteroidea > Paxillosida > Luidiidae > Luidia > Luidia sarsii. Next base: position 1,788,433 of record OX465114.1, read on the forward strand.
TACTGATCTACAGGTAAATGGGAACTTGAATACATGTACAGCTATGCACAAGCTTAAATACATGTACATGTACATGTACTCGTATTGACTGTAAGCCTAGTGTGCATCATATAAGTAAGTGCACAATAACTGTGTACAATTTTAGAAAAAATACATGTACAGTAGAAGGTCAAGGGTGATGCTACAATCCTTCCAAGACCTTTCTCAGAGAATCAGCTGCTATTTATTTGAGAGGATATTGACAACAGGGTGACCCCTTGATACAAAGTCCTACAATCCTATGATCCTTTTTAATTGTTTTTATGCAAATGCGCTCAATTAAGGCTATAAAGCCACTCAAGATTAAGGCCTAAGGCAGTGTGTAAGGAAAGGATAGGGATTAGGGAGGGACTCAGGAAGGCTGGAGATAGGAATTGACATTCCTCTTTAAAAAGGGCAAGATTGTATTGCCAACAGTATTGCAGGATTGTGACGGATTCGGGTCATATATGAGGATTTGAACACTAAAGGATTGTAGGATCTTGCAGGATTTGGGTCATGAGCAACAAAAAAGGTGTGGGGAGTTAGGGTTAAAAGTAAAAGTGACTGACCGACCTACAGTATGCAATGGCAAGAAGGTCCAAATATACACCTAGAGTATGTTCAGCAGTTTATCTCAATTAATCTTGAATGTCAAAAGTCCAAACCTCTTTCTGAGGAAACTGAGGTCACACATGGACACTCATTCCATTCAGATTAGATCAATAAGTTTGTCATAAATGGCAGGCAGTCCTGTCTAAAAAAAGGACCCACAACTCCCCTGGGTCCATTACCGTAAATCACGAGAAAAAGTGGACGGGTTTGATGCTTAGTAAGCGTCACTGCATACCCGCAGAAAGACGCCACTCGCAGGAAATGTGCATCTATCACAAGGTGTAGAACAAAGAGGTATCAGAACAGCTTCTTCCCTCGTTCAACCTCTCTCTGGAATTCTCTTCCTGGTTCATGTTTTCCCCCAGCCTACGATCTTGCTCTTTTTAAGAGGAATGTGGATTCCTATCTCCAGCCTCTCTACACCCTCTCTATCTCTTTCTTTCCTTAGCCCTTAACCTTGAGTGGCTTTATAGCCTTGTTTTGGGGTAAAGTTGCATAATCTTTTTCTTTTTTTAAATGATGGTATGTAGTTACCGGTAGCTGTTTATATTAGTGCTAGTGTATATTATAGATTTTTAGTTGACTTGAATAGGGCACACTCTTACTTACACTTTTGCATTTGGCTGCGGGTGAATTAACAATTAATTTTTCTCTTTCTTTTCTCCCACTTTTATCCTCTGCATCACTTCTTCCATTAAAATCCTTTAATCCAACTGCTTTGTCCGATCCTCCACTTGCATTCCACCTACATGTAAATCCTCACCACCTTCACTTTCTCAAATAACCCACCACCCTTACCAATCCGCTACCGATCGTCCCGCGCACCCCTTCCGTTCTCCCCGTCCACCTGACCAACCTTCCCCCTGAGCAGAGAGTGAAGGTAAGGCCCTAACAAGCACAGAGCCCCCTGTCAATGGCATTGGGTCAACCGAAGCAGTCAGCTCAGAGGCCAGCCTGTCTGACAGCCAGGAACCTGAAAGCTCTGAGTTCTCTCCCCCAAGCCCCTCCTCGTCGCCTTCCGATGCCCCCTCCGCCTCCTCGCGACCGGGCGACACCCCTCTAGCGGACCTCTCGCGCTCCGACGCCACCCCTGTCCTCATCGTCACCGGGGAAACCGATTCCGGCAGCGACATAACCTCGGACAGTAGCAGGACTTACGGCCAGGACTCTTCAGACAGAACTAGCGTTAGCTCTGGGAGTGCCAAGCTGAAAGGTAAATGGTTTGCCATAATCTATCAGTCCCCTCTCCCCGCAACGTCTCCTGTCTTCTACAGCCCATCTGTCTCATTCTCTGTCTTCTACAACCCGTTTATATCATTCTCTGTCTTCTGCAACCCGTCTGTCTGATTCTCTGTCTTCTACAACCCGTCTGTCTGATTCTCTGTCTTCTACAGCCCATCTGTCTCATTCTCTGTCTTCTACAACCCGTTTATATCATTCTCTGTCTTCTACAACCCGTCTGTCTGATTCTCTGTCTTCTACAACCCGTCTGTCTCATTCTCTGTCTTCTACAACCCCTCTGTCTCATTCTCTGTCTTCTACAACCCGTCTGTCTCATTCTCTGTCTTCTGCAACCCCTCTGTCTGATTCTCTGTCTTCTACAGCCCGTCTGTCTGATTCTCTGTCTTCTACAGCCCATCTGTCTCATTTTCTGTCTTCTACAACCCGTCTATCTCATTCTCTGTCTTCTGCAACCCGTCTGTCTGATTCTCTGTCTTCTACAACCCGTCTGTCTGATTCTCTGTCTTCTACAACCCGTCTGTCTGATTCTCTGTCTTCTACAACCCGTCTGTCTCATTCTCTGTCTTCTACAACCCCTCTGTCTGATTCTCTGTCTTCTACAACCCGTCTATCTCATTCTCTGTCTTCTGCAACCCCTCTGTCTGATTCTCTGTCTTCTACAGCCCGTCTGTCTGATTCTCTGTCTTCTACAGCCCATCTGTCTCATTCTCTGTCTTCTACAACCCGTCTGTCTCATTCTCTGTCTTCTACAACCCGTCTGTCTGATTCTGTCTTCTACAACCCGTCTGTCTCATTCTCTGTCTTCTACAACCAGTCTGTCTCATTCTCTGTCTTCTACAACCTGTCTGTCTCATTCTCTGTCTTCTACAACCCTTCTGTCTTATTATCTGTCTTCTACAACCCCTCTGTCTCATTCTCTGTCTTCTACAACCCCTCTGTCTCATTCTCTGTCTTCTACAACCCTTCTGTCTTATTCTCTGTCTTCTACAACCCCTGTCTCATTCTCTGTCTTCTACAACCCCTCTGTCTCATTCTCTGTCTTCTTCTATGCATCTTAATGTAACATTCACTAGGCCTATAAACTTCTATGGCTTTTTAATGTAAAGTGAGTTTTCAAATTTAACAATATTTGAATGATACACTGTAATTATAGTTACACATCAAATTTTTAGACATGAATTGGTTAGGTTTACAGTTTATTTAATTTGGGTTTAACTGTCTATTATATTCCTGTTAAGCGCTTTGAGGAATATTTGATTCATATCGCGCAATATACAGTACTTGTAAATGCCGTTTTTATTATTATTATTACTGATCTCCATGGCAACAGATTCACCCTTTGCATACTTGAATTAATGTAATCTTTGTCCCTGTCCCACTCTCCCTCGTCGTATATTCCCCTGAGTGGGTGACATTCAGCTGAGCACATTTCTAATTTCCATGTCAGCTTCTTAGATAATGGACTTTTCCCCCCATTATTCACGCGATAGTTCAGCCACGTACATGTACATACATGTATGTAGACTATGTACACAGGCTCTGTGCTGTGCGTGGGATGAAGCTCACAAGTTTCTCAGATGTATTCATGACTGTCTAAAATAAACAGGCTGGGTTCTTATACAGGGATTGACATACATACAGTATGTACCCTGTACATGTAATACATGTATGTACACATGTACATGTACATGTACAGTACATGTACATGTACATGTACCGGTACATCAGTACATGACTACATGTACATGTACATGTACACTGTACGTACATGTTCAGTACATGTACAGTACATGTACATGTGATGATGTACTATATACTGTACTGTATGTACATGTACACTGTGCACCGTACAGGTACATGTACAATACATGTACATGTGATGATGTACTATATACTGTACTGTATGTACATGTACACTGTGCACCGTACAGGTACATGTACAATACATGTACATGTACATGGTGTACATGTACACTGTATGTACATGTACAGTGTATTTATACTGTACATGTACTGTATGTACATATAAAGGTACATACACATGTACACATGTACATGTACATGTACGGTAGGCTTGTCGTTTCTTCAAGATGTCAAGATTTTGTCCACCCCTTTGTATAATGTACATGTACATGTACAGTGTACATGGTACATGTACATGTAAGTTAGTATACGTACAATGTACAGTTGTACATGTACATGTACATGTAGCTGCCAACCATTCCTATTTTAGAGGAATCATTCCTCTTTTTGGGGTAAAAATGTAACATGTCACAAGCTCTTGCCAACATGATCTGATTTTTGACTTGGAAATATGTATGTATTCCTATGTACAGTGTACAAATGTAGTTTGCTCTGTGATTCCTCTTTTTAGCAGAAGATTACCTAATACATGTAATACAGTAATTACTAATAGATTGGCAGCTACATGTATGCCTTTAAGACTGTTCTCCTGATGGGCAGGAGACAGACCGACGTGTGTGAGGAGTCATTATGCCGTAAGCCAGACTATCAGCATGCGCTTAATATCATTATGCAGTGTCTGCATGCACCATGTACACATAGAAGGCAGGCTATGCAGACCAGGGAATATGAATGAATGGAATAACAAGCAGGAGATATGTACGACACTGGATTGATCACGAATGAATGACCAACCGTGTCTGAAGCCTCAAATGCACATGTATGTACAGTATTTTGCCTGGATAGCTCAGGTGGTGGAGCACTAGTACATTAAGCCAGAGGGCTAGGGTTCAAATCCTTGGGCAGGGATTTCCATGGAATGTTTGTGAGTCTGAGACTCTGAGTTGGCATCTGATAATGTGCTCAGTAGATGAGTGTTGGTACATTGTGGATGTGCTACTGTATGTTGAGGTTCCATGGGTCACAGATTGGATAGGCAATGAGTCTAAAGCACTGTAATAATGTACATGTACATGTACACCTGCATACATAGAAACATACATCAATGTGCAGTGAAAGGTTCAGGAATATTGTGAGTTTTGAGTTTGCATCTGATAATGTGCTCAGTAGATGAGTGTTGGTACATGTTGTACATTGTGGATGTGCTATGTTAAGGTTCCATGGGTCACAGATTGGATAGGCAATGAGTCTAAAGCACTGTAATATGTACATGTACATGTACATGTAGGCCTGCATACATACATGTAGAAACATACATCAATGTGCAGTGAAAGGTTCAGGAATATTGTGAGTTTTGAGTTGGCATCTGATAATGTGCTCAGTAGATGAGTGTTGGTACATTGTGGATGTGCTATGTTGAGGTTCCATGGGTCACAGATTGGATAGGCAATGAGTCTAAAGCACTGTAATAATGTACATGTACATGTAGGCCTGCATACATAGAAACATACATCAATGTGCAGTGAAAGGTTCAGGAATATTGTGAGTTTTGAGTTGGCATCTGATAATGTGCTCAGTAGATGAGTGTTGGTACATTGTGGATGTGCTACATGTATGTTGAGATTGCATGGGTCATAAATTGGATAGGCAATGTGATATTATGTGCATGCAGTTGTAGACAGATTTGCATCCAGGCAAAGGTTTATAATGCACATGTAGTATAGGAGCTATTTCATCAGTGCACCTTTTGAGCATTTATAAAGCAGTTTATTATTTTGCAGTTTGAAAGTTCATGTTTTTCTTGTGTTTTTGTTAAACTGTGGGTTCCTGACATCACCTTGCAATAGCGCCCTCAATTTTTTTATAAGGATATTTTTGAAGCTGAAAAAGGTGACCAATTTTCTGACTCCACTAAGGAAAAGAAACTTGCGATTATGTTTACAAAAGTACACTTCAGATCCCTAGATTTGAGCAGAAAATGAGTTTGACTGTGATATTGATTGCAGGCTTATTATGGCTGTAGCCAAATGTACTGTCTGTGGCTAGAACTCACACACGAGTCTATTGGAAATGCCACATAGCCACTAGCTACTGTAGTGGCTCCCATAGACCCGTGCATCGTCTTAATTCATAGGCCAGAGACAGTGCAAGCTGTCAGGGCCTGCAATCTGAAACCCTGGGTGGAGCGTCGCGTGAGCCGGGGTGTGTATGAGCTGACGCCGTTTGCATCGTAATTAGTAGTAGGGTGTGAGCATTTGCCTCCCAAGCTGATGGAGTTTTATGCACATATGTAACATGCAGACTGGTACCCTGTCCCTGCGTATACAGTGTATAATGACATGTTTCCGTCGGCTAGACAGCTCAGGTGGTTGAACACTTTCGTCATTGGATAGGTCTGAGTCTCGATTCCTGCTTTGGTCTAAATTAAATTTGAAATGTTGACAAAATTAAACGTATCCTAAGTACATACTGTACATGCGTGTACGTGTTCATGGGTAAATGCTGCCAAGATGATAAGTGGAAGGTTTGCAATAGTAGCCACTACATGTACAGTATACGTACAGTATGTAACACATCTCTTTTGAAAATTAGGAGGGCCTGATGTTTCGATCCTAGCAGGACCTTTCTCTCAAAGACAGGACCTTTCTTTGCCTTTGAGAAAGGTCCTGCTAGGATCAAAACATCAGGCCCTCCTAATTTTTGATATTCGTTTTTTAAACTTTTTTGCTCATATTAGTCAGTAAGCAGTTAATAGCAACATTTTTGCATATCACCATTACGTGTACATGTACATGTATCTCTTTTGAGACGGAGTGTTGCTCTGAAAAGAGGCGGTAACTCAATGATCCAGGCAGTGTGTACATGTACATGTATATATGTACTTCGCCCGTCGTAAGGAGACATACACAATGTACTATGTGTGTTCAAAATATGCTGCAAACAGTGTATAAGGCCAAAATGAAAAAAAAACAAAAAACCGCTTGGATTTCAATGCACACTGTCATTTGCATTTTTTCCACAAAATGCAAATTTATACATCATTATTTTGATGGTACAGTAGGCCTACATGTACATACGTACTGTACGTTCCAATTTTACCAAGTACAGTTGTATGATTTGGAGCAATCTCAGTCTACATATTGCGCCATCGTGAAAGGAGAATAATCTGCAATTGAGTTGGTGTGAACAAAGAAGCACTTTGGGTTTACTGCGGTTTGTTCTGTCATAATGGGGGAGGCCACAGCTACGATGGGCAAGGTCAGATTGCATCAGGATATTGTCATCTGTCCGAATAACAAAGGAGTATGTCCCCTTTGTCTTCTGTGTAAATGTTTGTTCTGTTCAAACAAAAGGAAAATCAATGCAAAAGGGGCGTGGATGTTTTTCTGAACTTACATAGATGTTAAAAAAAAACAAAAAAAAAAACACCTGCCTCAGTCATGTTTAAAACAATTGGTTATTTGCATCTGGATGAATCCCTGGAGATATACGGCAGTTAATGGTTGAATTGCTTCTGACTGGCGCCCCCACCCCGACAGTGACCATTTGGGAAGGCCACCATCTAAAGGCCACCGCACACGAGAGCTACAGCTGAGCAAAAAATCTATTTTTGGAAGCCATCAAGTGAGCTTGTGCGTGAGCGTGCGCTTTCATTGGCCAGTTGTGATTTTTGTGCTCAGCACGTACATGTAGCTCAAGTCGCCGCACACGATGAGTTTTCATCCACGAGAGGCGAAAGCAATCAAACAGGATAGATATTGGTCTCATGGCCTCTTGAGGCAGAAATCTCGCCAAAAGTTCAGTGCACACGAGAGCTACGTGCTGAGCTAACGACCTCGAGATAATTTTTGCTCAGCAGATAGCTCTTGTGTGCAGCAGCCATAAGGGCTGTATAGCTCAGATGGTAAGAGCGCTGGTACACAAAACCAGAGGTCTCGGGTTCAAGTCCTGATCCAGTCAAAGTTTTCAGGCCCTTGTTTTTTCCCCCCATCCACAGTGGTTGAACATCTGACACTATCATCCTGATGTTTATGTGTAGTAAGAGGAAAGGTCATGACACTGATGACAGGCACTATCCTGTCATCCCTAGCCTTCAAACCCCCCCCCCCCCCTCACCCCTCCCCTTCCCCCGCCTTGATCCGCCATTCGTCAGGATGCCTTTCTGTTGTTGTTGCTGATTCACCGCTTGCCCGGTACCCTCCACTCCGGCGGAGTTGTCAGAATGCCTTAGGACCCGTCGTAAAATAAAAACTTGCACTCGGGCAGCGAGTGCGCGTGGGTGTGTAGACGCACGGCGCACAGACTACTTGACATGGTGTGGACATATGGGAGGAGTTTGACAGAGCACTAGTGGCCCTACCTCTTTAGCTTGCTCTGCCAATACCCCCCACACCCCCCCCCCCCCCCACTGTCTGCGTCTCCCTGCCCAGGAAGTGTAGGGCGCGCTGAGTCATGCATGCGGTTAGACATTCACCCTTCTCCGTCGAATGCGGTTTGATCCTGTGTATAATGTTCAAGCAGAATAGATCCTCTGAGTCTGACAAATTTGACTCGCTCTTCCAAAATAAAAAGTCCCTGAAGTCATATTCACCAAGTATAGGCCCTATATTCGCCCCGGCAACGGCATTTTTCATTGAGGTCGTTCAGATAGTGACATTGACCAATCGGAGTGTTCATGAATATGATGTTTATGCATATTCATGAACACTTTATACTCTGATTGGTCAGTGTCTGAGTAAAGAGCATACATGTACATGAATATGCATGAACATGATGTCATGACAATTGGCCAATCAGACAAAGGGACCACATTCAGAAAGGGCGCGAAATAAGCTTTATTTTGATGCAAGTTTGATCTCTCTAGCACGTTCCATTCCTGAGATATATAGTATTGGAATTCATGTAGTGATCTTTGTCACTGAAAATGAAACACCTTAAATGGAGATTTTACTGGTCTGAATTTTTTTTGTCTTTTTGATGGAAATTAATGGTTCCTCCAACTGATGACAGAATGCACATCAACCACTTTACAATACTCGAATCCACCACACAACCTCGACCAGCTCGGTGGTCAAGTGGTTAAGACGTCTGCACTAGAAAGTGGGAGTCGCGGGTTTGAATCCCGCCCGAGCTGCTCTGAGCACTCAGAGTTTATCGCGTCGAGCAGGGCAAACCCTCATTGAATTATTGACATCTACATGTATGTCAGCGAGCAAATTGCAATATTATTGTGCTACAAAATGGAGGTATTTTGTGTATAGTTTGTCCCAATGATTATATTCAGTCCTCAGGCATCTCGCCTCCTTCCCCTCCCTCTGGCCCCCCTATTACCCCACCCTTACCCCTACCCCTAACCCCCCTCATTCAACACCCCTGCCCCGTTATATACAGACCACCGAGTTTCTGCAGTCGCCAGGGATAACGCCTGACAGGAATTTATTTTTCAGGTCATTGTTATGCCTCGCTGCATTTCTGTAATGTCTAGCTCATGTCGACTGAAGCGTGCAGTACAGTCCCATGCATAAACGTGCACTTAAACTCATGTCTCAAATTGCCCTGAAGAAAGAAAATTAAATTATGGTTTGATGAGTGACAAGACTTCATCACTATCTAGATAGTCATGTCTTCCTACAAGACTTTCTTAGTCTCAAGAAGGCTTCAAATTATTTTTGGGGAAAAAGAAAGAAAGAATTTAACTTTCAATTTTGAAAAAAAGGCTAAGAAATCTTTGACTGGACCGGGACTTGAACCCGAGACCTCTGGTTTTGCGTACCAGGGCTCTTCCCATCTGAGCTATCTAGCCTTTAGATGGTGGCCTTCCCAAATAGTCAACTGGTCTTTGCCGGGGTGGGGGCGCCAGTCAGAAGCAATTCAAGTTAATGATCACCAATTGAGAGATGTTTTTTCTGGTTTTACCACCTCATCAATGGTATGAATTGTCTCTGAAAAAGGGAGTTATTATATAAAATCAAGAAGAATTTTCCAAGAAGAACATGCAATAGAATCGTGACTACAAGCAAGTGGAACGTAGTGTAAGTTGTCAGATACATGTACAAGTAGATGACATAAAAATGAATTGCACTGTATGTGTTCTGCCCTAGTTTCTGGATGAAGCAGTCAATATCCCACAAAATGTTGTCCATTGTCAACTCTGTGTTGGGTGTTTTTTTTTTTGCAAGTTGTTATTTGAATCAAAATTTTAAAAAAGCAAAAGAAACAAAACAACATTGTGAAATTCTGAAATTTTTATTATCAAAAAAGCAAAGAAATTTGATTTGACCTGGACCTGAGCCATCAATATCAAATCATATCTCATCAATATTCGTTAGCAAGTCATGACCAGGAATAGAAATAGCAGGCCAGTATTTCCCGGACTTGTTATAATCACTGAGAGTGTAGCAGGAGTTTCTTTGCTTGGCCTGATGCCAGCCGCAAAATTCTTGCATTGTCTGAATCATTGATTCCTCTCTCGGCCTGTCCCTGGGACAGGGTGTCAGTCGTCCTCATAAAACCCGGGAAATTGATGAGTAATTGTTGTATTTTTTCCCTCATTCCACGGTCTCTAAAGCTAGAGCGACTACAGGTGTTCAGCTGTGCGTGTATTCGTTCCTAGGGACCTGTAAAACATCGCTGATTCGGTCACCGTTTAGAGACTGGAAAAATCTTGGTCAATTTTGCAGAAACTCAGTTCTCTGAATAGTTCTAGAAATTGAGATGTATTGTTTATTATTGAGCTTCACTAAGGAATCATTGTGTTATGTTTCTGCTGATACAATCAGCAGAAATGAAGCATCACATTTGTTTTTACTAAATCCCTCGTAATTACCAAAATACAATTGTATGGATTCTGCTTAACTGCGTTGGCAAGATTGAGTGCCCTGTGAAATTACTTCTTAAAATTGAATTACATATAGACTTAGTGACCATTGAATTAGATATTGATACTTATTGACCATTGAATTAGATATTGACTTGAAGGTTTGCATGGTGGAAATACTAAGTGGAAGGTTTGGGGTGACACCGTGTAGCTCTTCTCTTTCAAGAAGTGTGGCTCTGAAATAAGGCAGTACAGTAACTGAATGTCTTGGGTAGTGTGTACTCTGCCCGTCCTCAGGAGACTGCATCAATTGAATTTATGTTTAACTGGAGTTCCTTCACTCCTTTTCTCCATCCTCAGATGTTGAGATTGGGGCCGGGTCTGACCAACTAGCCTTGGAGAGTAATGGGTCCAGTCAGCAGACACAGCCAGGTTCCACTGAGGACAGCAGAGGGGATGGACCTCCCACTAGAAGCCGAGCACAGCCAGGTGAGGGATGAGGAGGATCCTTTCCTAGGCCACCAAACCTTCTGGCCACCAAATCTTCCGGCTACCATATCTTCCGGCAACCAAATCCTCTGGCCACAAACCTGCCCAAAAATGCTTCCAGCCACCAAATCATCTGGCTGCCAAATCTTCCAGCCACTAAATCTTCTGGGCACCAAATCTTCTGTCCACCAAACCTTCTGGCCACCAAATCCTCTGGCCACCAAACCTTCCAGCCACCAAACCTTCCGGCCACCAAACTTTCCGGCCACCAAGTCTTTCAGCAACCAAATCTTTCGGTTACCAAACCTTCTGGCCACTAAACCTGTCCACAAAACCTTCCAGCCACCAAATCCTCCGGCTACCAAATTGTCCAGCCACCAATCCTTAACGTCCGCTAGACCACCATTCCTACCGGCCACCAAACCTGGCCACTAAACTCTGACTACCAAGTCTGGCCACTAAACCCTCTGGCCTCTAAAACTTCTGGCAACCAAATCTGCCCACAAAACCTTCCAGCCACCAAACCGTCTGGCCACCAAACCTTCTGGCCAGCAAACCTTAACATGCTTGAGACCACCAATCCCGGGATCCGTGAAAATTGTTCATTATAGCAGTTGCGGCCACATATTTTGTACACAGAAATCAGGAGCCAAAGGGCATGTTCGTTATAGCCGAATGTTCGGTTTATCAACGTTCATTATAACGACGTTGCACTATACATGTATGTATACGGCTTGCAATTTTCGTGTTGCTTTAAATTTCTTACCAGTTGAATATTTGGGGTTTTTTTTCATCTTCGGATCTCACAGTTTTAGATGCGTCCAAGCTGAAAGAGAAAGACAGCAAGAACAACCAGTACAGACAGCAGCAGCTGACAAACAGACAGAAGAAGATTCAGAACCTTCGCAGCAGGGGCACCGAGCACCGTGCTGAAATCCTGGAACGCAAGAAGAAACAAGAAGAGGAGGATCAGGTCAGCCGTCTGATTGGTCCATTTTGAACGTGCCCTAGTGATGTCGTGGGTTGTGATTGGTCGAATCTGATTTGGGCATATGGATCGTCTGCGGGGGATAGCATAGCTGCCAAGCATTCCTATTTTGGAGGAATCATTCCTCTTTTTTTTTGATAAAAATTTATCAACTTTTTACAAGCTCTTGACAACAACTTCCGATTTTTGGCTTGGAAATGCTTGCAATACACATGTACAGTGGACATCATTTCTTCCTACATGTATGTACCGGTAGTAGGCTCTGTGATTCCTCTTTTTTTGAGCTGAAGTATTCCTAATTTCCTTTAAGATAGGTTGGTAGTTATTCCTTGAAGACTGTTCTCCTGATGGGCGGGAGACAGACCGACTTGAGTGACGTATGTTGTTTGCTCTGTAAATCCTGTTTTTTAGCAGAAGTATTCCTAATCTCCTTTGGAATGTGTTGGCAGCTATGGGGATCTTAGAATTTAGTGGGCCTGACGTTTCGATCCTAGCAGGACCTTTCTCAAAGGCAGAGTCACTCTGCCTTTGAGAAAGGTCCTGCTAGGATCGAAACGTCAGGCCCACTAAATTTTAAGATTTGCATTTTGGTAATTTTAGTCAGTAAGCAGTTTGCAACATTTTTGTATATCAGATATGGGGATCGATTGATCTTAAAGTGGATGGGATTTCACAGATTTTCAGCAGTCCACCCAACCAATCGGACATGGTGAAACTTTCAAACTTTGGGTGGACTGCTGAAAATTGAAGCTTTGGAATGGTTAATTGGTCAACCATGACTGAGTGTTTTGGTGAGAAAAGAGCCGGTAACTCCACGTTTCGGGTAGTGTGTACTCTCAGGAGACTTGTGTCTGTCACTCATTGGTTTTTTTATCTTTTTTCCCCTGAAATTTACGTATGAAGGCTCGCAGAGAAGCCATCGTTCGTCGCTCACGAGAGCGGTCAGAGAACGCTCACGAGAAACGCCGTTCCTGGAGTGCCTTCGGCTGCCGCGATCGCTCCTCGCCAATCCCCAGCGCCACTCCCCGCCAGCCCAGGGGTCGGAGTTCGGACAGGATGACGGAGCGCCAGAGCCACGTGGGCCCTCTGCCTCTAGGCAGCAGCAGCAAGCGCCTGTCCAACTCGGTCTCGGCGCTGCACAAGCCCGTCCACCTGGTGCGGCTGGGCCCCAACGAGAACGACTGGTTCGAGGTTCACATCCCGGAGCCGCTGCCTCGTCGCGGCTCCTCCCCAGGCAATGAGAAGAACCCCGATACTGCCACCACCCCTATGCCTGCAGCCAGTAGCAGTGCTACCCCTCGCCATCACCTCTCCTCACCTAACCTTGCATGTAAGCTAATCAATTTGGACCAGCCTCCTAACAAGTCATTGCATTTGGTGAAAAAGCGGTGCCGCCGGCAAAATAGCGGCACCGCCGGTTAAATAGTAGTACCGCTGGCAAAATAGTGGTGCCGCCGGCAAACTAGTGGTGCCGCCGGCAAAATAGTCAGGTGGCCGGCAAAATAGCATTGCTGCTGGCGAAAAAGTCGGGCGGCAGGCAAAAAAGTGGCCACTGCCGGCAAAATAGTGGTACTACTAGTAAAAATAGCTGGGCTGCTGTCAAAATAGTCAGGCTGCCGGCAAAGTATGTAGCTGTTTTGCTGAAAAATACATATATGTAGCAGTGCTGCCGGCAAAATAGCCAGTCTGCCGGTGAAATAGCCCTGCCTACCGGCCCAATAGCCAGACAAGAATCAAAGTTGTTATTTTTATATAAATTGAAAAAAAGAAGAAGAAAATACGGGATCCAAAGATGTGCCTGTCTCTTATTTCACCAAGTTTTAAGATTTTCTTGCAAAAGTGACCTCAGTAGGAGAAGTTCCCCCTCAAGAATGAACCATTGTCTCAACCTGGAACTATTGGCTCATTCTTGACTGGGTTTTAGTGTTAGCAAAGTGTTTCAGGTTAGAAAGTGTGACATATAACCTGCTTTGTGTGGTGACCACTAACAACAAAGTACATGTGTATGACAGGACATTTGTGCCCAAAAGCCATTTATTAGCTTAATAGCACAAGACGTCACCATGACAACCCTTGCTAATATACAAGTATTCCCATCATGATTTCAGACATGGAAGTTTTGAAACAATGAATACATTTTACATCCCTTCAAGAAACATTTGGTCAATTTGGTGAAATGAAGCAGTTTTCCAAAGAAAGCCCAAAAAGAGACCCGATTTCCCAATTCTTATCTCAAAATTAAATCATCATAAGTTTCTTTTAACAAAATCAAAACTCATAAAGATTAATGTGAAGTGGATATAGGTGACAATCAATACTTTAACCATTTGAGCAACAAATTCTGAAGAATTGACCTGAATTTTATCTCAACCCAGTTATACAAGACAGATAAAAATGTTCTCTCTGAAAAATCTCTTTTATTTTTCCCGTTTACAAATTCCATCTCTGCAACTTTGCTGGCTCAGATTTGCCACAGAATTGTAGTATTTTTCTTCTAAAAAACAAACAAACATGTGGACTGATGACCATGGATTTGTTTAATCTTATCTCAAAGTCATGACCATGCACCAGCCTTGATTGAAAATGTACCGAAGATAAAAAAATATTTCTTGTTTATATATTTTCGATTCTGGGAATATCTGGGGAAAGGAGTTAGTCATTCTGACGAATTCATCCAGCCTTCCTCCCTAACCGCACCACGAACTCGACCCACATCGCCACAGATGTCATCCGATTAAGCTAACGACCTTTGAACCCGGCCAGGCATTAATAAACAGTCTGTTGTCTGGTCACATGATTAGACATCACCCTAGACCAATCTTGAGTAGCCTAGGGGGTCCTGCCATAACATTATAGACAAGGTTAAACTCCCCATGCAGTAAATGGTACTGTATACATTTTGTGTACAGTGTATGATATTACACACCCATAGGTCTCCACACAGTTACCTGACATGTGGACGAAAATTTTTTTACTGAATGGTATTTCGTGTTTATGTCTGTCCGTGTTTGTCCTTGTACAATCTGTTTTTTCTTAGATATTATTAGTTACAACAATCATTCATTTATATTTGGTAGTGAATAAGATATTTGTTCGGAGCAAGAATTGAAAATTACAAGCACCACCAACTGAGAATTATTTTTCAAAGCTCCAACGTTATCAGAACATAGTTTGAAGATTTTAAAACCTTCCATTTTTCTTTCATTTATGTTCTGTTTTCTTTTGTTTTTGTGCAAGAAGAAAACCAAAATTCCCCAAACCTAAAAACAAAAGTGTTGTTTTTTAGTTACCCACCAAAATGACAATTCTTTTACATGTTGGAGTATGATTTCATTGTCAGTCGAGCATGGTTTATTTTGATTTATCGTCTTTTTTATTTCCTTCTGATTTATTTTTTGTTTTCATTTGGAGAATCTTGTGCACGTCTGAAAAAAAATAACATACCCGAGGAAAATGCGTTGGCCTTGAAATTAACACGTCTGAATTTTAACCCAAGTTCAAGTTTGCCCCAAATTTCATGTTGTGCAATGTGCATGCTAAGTCAATCCAGTCTATCCGACAATAGAATCAACATGATCAAGATAACAAAGATTAAAACCGGGGAAACTGAAAATTTAAGCTTGACAAATGCCGACGGATATTTAAATTCACATCGACCTTACATGTAATTCCTATCTTCATCACCAAATAGTAGCTAGTATTTTTCATGACGTGACACTTTTTACTTAGTTGATAGTTGAATGCTTCTGACTGGCGCCCCCACCCCGGCAAAGACTAGTTGACTATTAGGGAAGGCCACCATCTAAAGGCTGGATAGCTCAGATGGTAAGAGCACTGGTGTGCCAAAGACTAGTTGACTATTAGGGAAGGCCACCATCTAAGGGCTGGATAGCTCAGATGGTAAGAGCACTGGTGTGCCAAAGACTACCGGTAGTTGACTTTTAGGGAAGGCCACTATCTAAGGACTGGATAGCTCAGATGGTAAGAGTGCTGGTGTGCCAAAGACTAGTTGACTATTAGGGAAGGCCACTATCTAAGGACTGGATAGCTCAGATGGTAAGAGCGCTGGTGTGCCAAGGACTAGTTGACTATTAGGGAAGGCCACCATCTAAGGGCTGGATAGCTCAGATTTTAAGAGCACTGGTGTGCCAAAGACTAGTTGACTATTAGGGAAGGCCACCATCTAAGGGCTGGATAGCTCAGATGGTATTAGCACTGGTGTGCCAAAGACTAGTTGACTATTAGGGAAGGCCACCATCTAAGGGCTGGATAGCTCAGTTGGTAAGATCACTGGTACGCAAAACCAGAGGTCTCGGGTTCATGTATCGGTCAAGTCAAAATTTTCGTTGCCATTTTTTCCAAATTATTTCCCAATCAGTTTCTCTAATTGTTTGATATGACGTTTTGCTTAGAAAGAGAGGACCCTTTCGAAGTAGGTTCACAGTTTACTTTGCTGAATATAGGTGAACTTTAAAAATCTTGATTAGAATAATTTGTTCGACTTAGGGTCAGTGTTTGCCAGTACTTAATAGCGTTGTATCACTAGATATGTTTACTTCAGTGCACATTCCCCCCATCCAGTCGTGACATTAAGATTCAGGAAACTTATCGAGGTTTAAGGAACAGCGTCTCTCACGCCACCCAATCCAGTAAGCTCTGCTTGAATTACCTGACCTTTTAAACTCCGTCCTAAACTAATTCCGAGTCACCTGAGCTCATTGTAGCAACACACAGTCTGTCCGTTAGAAAGATGTCTTAATTCCTTGCCACAAACAAAACACAACAAAAACCCGGAAACAAAAACAAAATCTAATCTAATTTCCAAGCAGAGGGAGGAAAAACTGATATCTTGAAATTTCATAAATTGTGAAGATCCGATGTTTCCATCCTAGCAGGACCTGGCTCACAAACTGAAGCTAGCCACAAAGGTCCTGCCTTTGAGAAAGGTCCTGCTAGGATCGAGACATCAGGCCCTCTTTAAATTTTTGACAGTTGCATTTCAGTGAAATAAGTCCCTAAGCAGGTTGCAACATTTGTGTGTGACCGTGTGACTTGGAAATTTAATGATGATTGATAATAGTGAATTACCCAAATCAGTATCAAGCTTGATTCCTATACCAATTCACATGGCTTAATTTGTCAGACTGTAACCGTGGCTAATTGTGTCAAATTTCCCTGCTTAAGATAACAGTGAATTACCCCAAATTATACTTGATTTCCGTACCAATTTTCAAAGCCAATTTGTCCAAAGTTCAGACTGGTAACCGTGGCTAATTGTGTCAAATTTCCCTGCTCAAGATAACAGTGAATTACCCAAAACCATACTTGATTTCCATACCAATTTTCAAAGCCAATTTGTCCAAAGATTAGCCTGTTAACCGTGGTTAATTTTATCAAATTTTTCCTGCTCAAGATAACAGTGAATTACCCCAAATCATACACGATTCCCATACCAATTTTCAAAGCCAATTTACCTAAAGTTTAGACTGGTAACCGTGCTTAATTTTATCAAATTTCCCTGCTCAAGATAACAGTGAATTACCCCAAATCATACATGATTCCCATACCAATTTTCAAAGCCAATTTACCCAAAGTTTAGACTGGTAACCGTGCTTAATTTAATCAAATTTCCCTGCCCAAGATAACAGTGAATTACCCAAATCAAGTCCGATTTCCAGACCGATATTCAAAGCCAATTTGCCCAAAGTTTAGACTGGTAACCGTGGTTAATTGTATCAAATTTCCCTGCCCAAGATAACAGTGAATTACCCAAATCATACTTGATTTCCATACCAATTTTCAAAGCCAATTTGCCCAAAGTTTAGACTGGTAACCGTGCTTAATTTTATCAAATTTCCCTGCCCAAGATAACAGTGAATTACCCAAATCAAGTCCGATTTTCAAAGCCATTTTGCCCAAGGTTCAGACTGGTAACCCTGACTAATTGTGTAAAATTCCCCTGCCCAGGATAACAGTGAATTACCCAAATCAGGCCCGATACCCAGACCACTTTTCACAGCCAATTTGTCCGCTAAGTTCAGACTGGTAACCGTGTCAAACTGTGTCGATTTCTCTGCACCAGACTTGCAAAAGTCTCGGCGGAAGGGAAAACACACAAGATTCAGTGTTGAAAGATCTCGACCGGACATAGGTGAGGCGGATTGGATAAAATAGTGCTCACTCACAAGAACACCACAGCTGCCTGGATTACTCAGTCCATCTCATTCATTTCTTTCCTCATTTAAAATTTGCTCTCTTTTTTTGTGGGGTGGGGGGAAGTATACCGAGTTGTAGAATCAGTTTTTGTACGCATTAATCAATGTATTGATTAATTTGCTTATTAATTTTGATGTCACTAATGGATGCATTTTGCTTAGCAAAACTTCAATAACCAAATGTAGTATTTACATATCACATTCCTTTTTTTTGTTTTGTTTTTAGTTTAGGCAGTTGTGCACGTCATGTTAAATGATAATCCGTACTATTGCTAACTAAAGATTTAAGGTGAAATTTGTCAATCCAGTAAGCGAAAGAGTGAATTTGATAGCTCAGGTCAATTTAAAGAAATTTCAGAAATTGGGATGTTAGCTGAGATGACAAACTTTCCCATTTGAACATCCTCTCTAGTACAACCCAATGCACTTTTGCAGATTTAATCTGAGAATCGCAATGCCACATTGTGACCTTGACCCTCAACTTTCCTGGATAAATTTTGGATATTTCTTGAAATTTCAGACCCCACCTGACCTGAGTTAACCAATCAACCTTCTCTGTTTCCTCCTGGGTGGAGTAGAGAAATCACAAACCAGGTGTTAACTTTTGCATGTACATGTAGTTAATCAAATCCAGTTAAGGTAATTTGGGATTTCAGAAAGGGGTGTAGAAATGAGGCAAAATCTTGTTGAATCGCAGAAGAATATGCTAATGTTGTTTATTATTTGCATTGACTTGTTGAGTGGAAGTTCTGTCTGAAAGGTTTTTCAAATGGCTGACTTCAGTCTCGTAATTTTTCCTTTTCTTGTCGACTGTCCCGTTTCGTGTTCAAGTTTGACCTCGTTTGCATAACTCCTCCCAGATTGTGGCAGTGGTGGTGGTGATGGTGGTGGTGGATTGTGCATGACCCATGTAGTGAACAGTTGTTGTGTTCTGTTGTCAAGTGGCAGCCATCTTGGATTTATGTTGAGACCAAGGTACTATCAGAAACTAGTAGCTGGGAAATATTCTCTTGAAATATCTGTTGAACAAAAATAATACATCACAGTTATCGCAGCTCGTTTGTACCTTGTGACTCACAATAAGTGTTCGGAAAACAAGCAAAATGGACAATTTTTGACCAAAAGTGGCAAAATATGTTATAAAGGGATACCTCTTGGTTTTACCTCCAAATGATGAAAATGCATTTGGAATATGAATTTAATTTAGGAGATGTATCGGTTATTGAAATGTAATTTGGCGTGTGTCATGTACCTCAAAAACAGTGTACAAGTACACTGGAAATGCTCAAAATTTGACTTAAGATGCCATTTTTGACAGATTCCCAGAAGTCAGTGCCCCAAATCCTCTTAAATGAAGTGACAGTCACCCGACTAAGCCTTATTTTGAATTAGTGGCTATGACTATTGCTGTTGCTATGGGCAACAGTGCCTTTGCTGTACATGAGTATGGACTGTGGTGAAGGCCACAGCCATAGTCTGAGCCCCAGCTCCAGGGTGGGGCTATTAACCCATAGGATTAACGCAGGGAGGAGTCGGGTCTCCAGACCAATATGGCTGTTTCTTGGCTTGATATTCATAGCATGAACTTCCCATGTGACATTTGCCCCTTCCAATGAATATTCATTATTCAGATTAGCCACCCTTCATCAGATGTGATCTGTACTAATCCCTGGATTGTGTGCTCCTGAGAAATTTATGAGTTTGCTTCCAAAACTTTCTTTTGCTGCGATTTTACTTTATTCATGAAAAGTTGTCTAGACGATGAGATCATCAAAGTTTCACATCAGGGAATAAAAATAATAGTAAAAATCTAATTCTTGACAATTAAAAAAATGACACTTGAATTAAATTTAAATTCAAAATAACCACAGAAAAAAAGAGAAATTAACCTAGGGTTTTTAAATTGATTGAAATGATAAATAGAATGTATGATTATTAATTA
Organism: Luidia sarsii; assembly: GCA_949987565.1. Classification (NCBI taxonomy): domain Eukaryota; kingdom Metazoa; phylum Echinodermata; class Asteroidea; order Paxillosida; family Luidiidae; genus Luidia; species Luidia sarsii. The sequence continues at coordinate 1,808,622 of OX465114.1, forward strand.
GGCTTGTAATTTTGTTTGTTATAGGGGTAAATTAATAAATGTGTAATTTTTCGTTTGAACATAAAGCAAGCAATGTTAGGAGACGTATGGGAGGTAAGTGCTGGTGTTTGGGAAGACGAAGATTTGGCCTTTCTGTCCCTAGTTTTGTTCCATTCTTTGGTGGTCACGTGATTTGGTATGTAGTTTTAGACACCATTTGTAGTTTTGTAACATTAGTGAGCCAGTTTTAAGAGTGCTTGAAAGGTCTTGTGAAATCCCGTTCTTCACAGCATTTAAATCCTACTAGTAGACGTTAAACATCAACTAATCATTGCAACCTAAACCTAGCATGGACAACCCGACCAGTAATCTTCTGTAGCGCCCTCTATTGGCAAGAATTTTCCAGTTAAGAAAAAGATAACTTTAATCCACTCCAAACCTTAAATTATTTCAATTTTTAAAAACTTGAGATAACCTTTTCATGAAGAAGTTTGCTATCTTTTTCTTTCACCCTAAAAAAACCCCCCAGAAATTTGCATTTTTACTTATTACTTTCAGATTTTTTGGGTTAAGCTTGTTCATTTTGATCTGAACATTTTGAACACTTGGCAATTGCATGGTTTGTTTTCTGTGCATGCTACATGTAGTTCATGTTGCTTTATCATTTTTTGTTTTAAAAAAAAATGCCACTTTTTGGTCTATCAATGTTTGGGACAAATGCTAAAATAATCCCCTCTTTTTGGCATGTTTTGGGTTATCATCTTCGTAAAAAAAAAAAATAAAAATAAATAAATGGTGATGGAATTTGTATGGACCAGTTGAGGACATTGACTTGTCTGACCGCATATTTGTGAAATGGTTGTGACAAGGTTGCTCAGGAAACCGGCTGTCACATTTGACACCTTAAGATTCTCCCCCATTATCCTCACACCTGACCTTTTCAACTTCATTATGCAGACACAATTGTTAGCCCCTGCAAAAATGAATTGTTTCCTCTTTTTTGAGAGAGAGAGAGAGAGGGGGGAAGGTGGGGAGGAGACTTGTTTGTGTAAAAGGGCTTGAAAACCCAGACCCTGGAATTGCGGATGAATGGGCTTATGGTGACTGGTCCACCCTGCCCTCTCCCTCCCACTCCCCTCTCCCCCCCACAACTCCTAGCTCACTCATGAAATAAAACAGGTGCATAAAGCTTTGGCCTGCACTATTCACACAACACCCCCCCCCTCCATAAGAACATATTGAGTTTCCTGTAGGGAACAATAGCAGGGTAGAAGGGGTTTACTTCCAGCGGACAATAGCCAGGCGAGCCGAGAGCTATTGTTGTCAGGAGTGCAGTGGGAAATTCAGTTGGTTGAGTGGCCGGGTCACGCAAGCAGTTGGACTGTAGACAAGATTCTCTATGGATACCTGGGTCGGTGCGTTGGGATAATCTAGTTCGTGGTGTCTGTGTGTGTGAGTTGGTCTGCACCTCATAGGACTGTTCCCTTCCTTGCCACGAGAGCTGAGTCGAACTTCCCCCTACAGGAAATAGGAATTATTGCATTGCTGACATTTTGTGCCACTGAACACATTTTGTGGAGGAGGTACCAGTGGATTGGAGTACTGTACGGATGAAAAAAAGAAAGAGAAAAAAAAAAATTCTGGAGATAAAAACTCCTGTTCGGTTGATGACAACCCATTCTGATTCCATCTGATTGTACTTGTGACAAACCGAAGTGATTTGGGATCCATGATGAGCGCACGTCTTGCGGTACAACTGTGAAATAGTCACTCTTTTACAACTTGTTGTCGGACGTACTTTACCTGAGAGTTCTGGAATCTGTCTCTCGGTCGGCGGTTGGACGTTACCCTCCAGTATGGCAGCCCAAGTCAGTCAAATTCCAACGATCAAAATCAAAGGTTGTTTGTGATTTTTGTTTGTATTTGGTGTTGGTGGGGGAGGTAGTTTTGTCTTGTTTCTGCTAGAAAACCATTGTTTTGTCGTGTATTTGAAATGTATGTTGTGCTTGATCTTTTAGAAAGTTTACAAATGACAGTTGTCGACCTTTGATGTATGTGTATGTCTGTTGACAAATTTGGGGGAAATGAAGTTTTCGTTTCCGGGAAATCTGTTTCATTCTCTGAAAACAGAGACATAAGACAGTACCGGTATGTAAACCACTGTTCATACGCACAAATACTAGTACCTAAATACTGTACATGTATTCGTCTTGTGCAAGAGTTTTTGAAGACCAATTCAAATGCCTGCAAACTCTTACTCTTAGTAAAGTCCAAATCTGAATTCAACACGTGTGGCTTCAAAGGACACACAAATGCCTATAGGAGTTACTTGCTAGTGCCTATTGGCAATTCCCATAGACTTGTGTGTCATTTCAGGATAGATTGAAACCGGGTGTAAAGGCTGTAAATTTAACCAAAATCTTCTCAACACACAAATGTACATGTACATGAATGTGCTGTGAACTGCATTCCGCCGACAGTCCCAACACTAGTCCATATTCATCACCATGACGACCCCTGGAATTGAATTCCGGTGGCACCAAATCAGTCCTGTTTACCCAACTCCGACGAAGCATTCAACTTCGAATGAAAAAGGCCGTGCAGATTGTCGCTAGTTTTCCCCTTTCTAGTCTGGCATGAAAAAAAAAAAAACTGTATTTGAGGGGGGGGGGGGGGCTTTGTTGAATTACACTTTTTGTTCAATACATGTACACCGTATGTCCTTGAGATTATGACTAACAAAGTAAACAAGATATTCTCCCTTTCGTGTATTTTTAGAAAGATCAATTGATACAGCGCTGCAACTTCTGCACATTGTCAGATCAGAATGTTCCGTAGCCTGACTGGTTGATAGAAAACAGTCTTTTTATATCTCGATAAAGAAGCCAGTTTCACTAAAATCATTTAAGGCATGATTTTTTAGTTGAATGTTTTAAATACCTAATTTTAAAATTAGACTTGCGGTTTTCCCAAAATTCATGATTTTTGGGCACGATTTTAGTTTTTAATACCCTTACTGTAAAAGTCTGTGTGGATTTTTTTTTACAAAAATTAAACCACCAATTGTAATGTAGACGATATCCATGGTCTGGCACAACCACTTGCCGAAAAAATTGTACTTACAATTTTCCCTCAAATCATAAATTGACATGTATATCATGTGTGGCACGTATGTAGGAATAGTCAAGTGAATGTTTTGTACAGACTAACATACTGACAGTCGCCTGGTTGTCTCATACATATGTACGCGTCACAAAATCATGAAAAGTCCACATATTCATGGACATTCCCCATTTTTCATCAAATTTGGTCCGTCGTGATTCTTGCATCTCTGGATAGTAGTTGTCACCCTTTTTTGACACGCACATGGGATACGTTTTTGCATATCGGCTGCCATGACAACTGTATACGTTACCGTAGAAACACTCAGTCAACTGGTCGTTGGCAGTTGACATGTGTCAAGTTTCATGGAACCTGTTGTGACATCAGTTTGTATCATGCAACTTTCCTCGAATTTTCCAATTGTCGTAACTTTGTTCATGAATTCAATGAGGGTTTGCCCTACTTGACGTACCAAGCACAGAGTTCTCAGTATTTTTGTCTGATTGCCTGCTTAAAAAAAAACAAATAGCTTGGGTGGGATTCGAACCTGCCACTCCTGATTTCTAGTGCAGACGTCTTAACCACTTAACCACATGTGTCAGAATCAAATCTGTATAATTATCGGCAAACCCTCATTGAAATATTACATTCTCCTCAACACACACAAATTATATCCTATCTATGATAACACTATAGTTGCTAAGTTGAAAAAAGTGGCACAGAATGATTTTGTGTAGAGTGACTTGCATGAGTCAATTCCTTGTTTACCAATCGACTGAACTTACCGTCAGCACAGAATGTTCTGGTTTAGTTTGAGGAGTAGCAATGTTAGGACAACCTGAACTGATCCCATGCAAGTTGTATTTCATCATCTATGCATGCAGTGAGATTAAAGCATGTGTTTGTACAATCGATATCCCCTTAGTCATGTTAGCAAACTAATGCTGTGTGTTATTAGAACCAAACATTATACAGCACTCGTTGCTCTGTGAAATCCCAAATCCCTTACTGTATAGAATAGTACATGAGATATTTTGTCCAATAAATTTGTTAGCCAGGTTTTCTATGCCTTTTTGAACTAAAATACTGTAGCGTGATGGCTTTGACCTTTTGATACTAGAAATGCATTTCTCAAGAGCATTGCTATCAATTGAGATGCAGTTTTAGCTCTGCACATACAATGCTTATTATTATTATTATACACTGATGACCATGGATGGTAGGTTAGTGAGACATTCCCATAGGGTTGTGCACAAGCTTTACGTCCCTATTTCTCAACATCCTTCAAACCAATGAAGTTCATATTCACACCGTGTTCTTTCGAGAGCATTCTCTATCTACTATAAAAAATATGGATGGTAAAGATGTTTTTATAAGTTAGTTTGGGCATTAGGGAGACTCTGAAATATCTCCCTAATGTCAAGTTTTGTCCTTAGATATAATAGACCGATTGTGCGACCAATGTTTACATGCCGTCACTTGACTTGTAGTGGGTATTTTTTCATCTCATTTTGTGCAGAACAGGAGTGGAAATGAGCAAAGAAAGTCTATCATATTGTCAACATTCTTTCTGTACATTTCCATTACTGCTCTGTGCCAAATGAGATGAAAAAAATACCCACTATAAGTCATGTAAACAGTGTTCGTGCAATCAGTCGATCAATAAAAAGAATGTGTCTCCCTAGGGTCCTTTATATACTGGGTTGTTAGTCTTCATCCACAAACTGACCACTGTGCTCATCCACAAAATGACCACTGTGCTCATCCACAAACTGACCACTGTGCTCATTTATGCATGTAGCTCTGCATTTTGAAATAATGGAATTGTTCTCGTTTTCTGTCTTTTTATAGCGACATATCCACAGAGGGACAGCCGTTCTGCTCAGTCCACTCCGACGCACGTCTCCAGACCCCTGTCTGCATCGAAGCGTTCAAATTCAAATTCAAAACTGGACAATAAAGACTCCAGCCAACCGGTCAGTAGCACAGCAACAACGGCCTCCGCTCCACCAAAGGTTAGCCTTCATCCACAAACTGACCATTGTGCTCATCCACAAACTGACCACTGCTCATCCACAAACTGACCACTGCTTATCCACAAACTGACCACTGCTCATCCACAAACTGACCACTGCTCATCCACAAACTGGCCACTGTGCTCATCCACAAACTGACCACTGTCTTCAATCCACAAATTGACCACTTTAGTCAGTTCTGTATAAAGTTATAGTTGAATCTCAAAATATATCTACCGGTATATTTCCCAAGGTACCGGTAGGAAGCTTGATTAATATTACCGAGCTTCAAGATCTGTATAAATTTGAATGTATATACAGTATCATGTATTAGTTTGAGCAAGTTGATGATAATTTCAGAAAGGTCCTGCACGGATCTAAATGTCAGGCCTCCTAAATTCTACTGATTCATATAATTTTGGGGTATTTAAAGCCTCTACACAACATTGGTAAGATCGACAGAAATGTTCACAGAAATGTTCACAGAGTTACACGAAACTTGTACAGTTTGAAGATGGTTATAGTAGAAACCTCGCACTGAAATATTTCTGCCTAAAATGTTGTATTTTGGGAGAAATGAGTAAAAGAAATCGTTTACGTCTTACCGAGATCTAAACTATTATTCGGAACAGTACGGCGTTGAATGCTACATTTTTGCGAAACAAATGAAGCGGTTTTCACGACTCTCTCGAGACTCGGTTGGCGGATTGAGCTGAAATTTTCACTGTTGTGCTATTTCATGCATATGTTGGATCAGAAAATGTATGGATGCTATTCTTTGACCTTGACCAATGTTGTTTAGGGGCTTTTAGTCAGTAAATTTTGTATAGCTTTCAAGTGTCAGAACAAGTAAGATTAAAATCTTCAATACTGGAAATGAATTAAGGATCCCAAATTAATTTTTTTTATTTATTTTTTTCGAAAATAGGAGGTCATGACATTGTGATCCTAGCATATCCTGCTAGGATTGAAATGTCAGGCCCTCCTTATTTTTAATATTCACATTTTTGGTCATTTTAGTCAGTAAACAGTTTGCAATTTTTTTTGAAATTACTCTTCAATTGTTTTCTCTACATCCAGAGAGCGCCGTCCCCACGTACATCCCTACAGGGCCGTCCCCCGTCACCACGGCAACAGCCAGCGGCACACAAGGCCCCGCCCGCCCGGGTGCCCTCCCCTAAGACGATAGGCGGCTCCACGACAGTGGACGGCGCCAAACCCAAGAGGGCGCCCTCACCTCGGACCATGGCCAAAGCGACCAATGCTGACGGCAGCAAAAAGACACAGGACGGTATGTGGACGGTCTTTGCCATTCGTGAAGATGTACAAAAATAACAGTGTTTGTAGTCTTGCTCATTGGTTCATGTGAATCTGATATAACAGTGGGAGATTCATCTCGAACCAGCTGATAGTTTTTTAGTTATTTATGCAATTTTGCCCAAAACAAGGCTATAAACCACTCTAGATTAAATGAATAAGACTTAACCCTAACCCCTAGTAATGTTTACTTTGAACCCTACTCAATCCTCCACAATCCTCCAGTGTAGATATGACAACCTTCTTCAATCCTCCGCGATCCTCCAAGATCTCATTGTAGCGTGCTTCCTCAATCCTCCACAATCCTCCAGTGTAGATATGACAACCTTCTTCAATCCTCCGCAATCCTTCAAGATCTCATTGTAGCGTGCTTCCTCAATCCTCCACAATCCTCCAGTGTAGATATGACAACCTTCTTCAATCCTCCGCAATCCTTCAAGATCTCATTGTAGCGTGCTTCCTCAATCCTCCACAATCCTCCAGTGTAGATATGACAACCTTCTTCAATCCTCCGCAATCCTTCAAGATCTCATTGTAGCTTGCTTCCTCAATCCTCCACAATCCTCCAGTGTAGATATGACAACCTTCTTCAATCCTCCGCAATCCTTCAAGATCTCATTGTAGCGTGCTTCCTCAATCCTCCACAATCCTCCAGTGTAGATTTAACAACCTTCCTCAATCTTCCGCAATCCTCAAACTGGAAATGTTCCTACTGTACTTGCCTCAATCCTCCACAATCCTGCAACACAACCTTGAGGATTGTGGAGGATTGAGGAAGGTCAGGGATATTATGGTTTTGCATGGTGGGTGAAATAATATAAGAGGGTTTGTGGTGACACCATGTATAAGGTCTCTTAAAGAAGAGGTGTGGTTCTGAAAAGAACCTGAGTGATAACTCTATAGGAGGGTTTGTGGTGACACCATGTATAAGGTCTCTTAAAGAAGAGGTGTGGTTCTGAAAAGAACCTGAGTGGTAACTCGACGTTCCAGCCAGTGTGCTCTGCCCGTCATCTCATGACAGTCAGCTTGGTTTCATGCGACATCAGGTTTCTCCCGATGATGTTTTTTTTTTTTAATCCCGCAATGCACCGCTCACTCTCTGATTGACAGGAAGTGCTGTACTTCTTATCTCTCCCTGCATGGGCCACCCTCAAGGATGCTTGCACCATCTTACCACAATTGCTAACCACATTCAGCTCACAATTTGTTGGTGTGTGGACGGTTTTGAATCTGGATTCAAATCGCAATTATTTGCCCTGTGGGAGCGGCCCTATTTTGAGGAATACCGATTAATATTTTTTCCTTTTTTTCGCAGCCAAGAAAGCCCCAGGTCAGGCGCCCCCCATTAAGAAGGCCCTGACACCGCGGACGGACATCGCCAAGGGAACGGTCAGCTCCCCGACGAGAACGGCCACGACGCCAAAGAGTCTGCCCAAGACGTCCGCGAGCAAGCCGGCGACCACACCGAAGGGTCTTCCCAAGCAGAGCCGGCCGGCCGCCAAGACGTCGGAGAAGTCTGCCGCCAAGACAACGGAGAAGACCTCCGCTAAGACAATAGAGAAGCCTACCACTAAGACAACAGAGAAGGCTGCCGCTAAGACAACAGAGAAGCCTACCACTAAGACAACAGAGAAGGCAGCCGCTAAGACAACGGAGAAGCCTACCGCAGCTGCTCCAGGGAAACAGTCCGAGGAGAAGAAGGCAGACGTGAAGGACGTCAAGACCAAAGAAGCTTCTTCAAAAGGTACGAGCCTTCAAGATTCATGTCAGGTCCATCTTACAACTCGTCTGTTGCCTTGCGTAAGGGCAAACGAAGGTCACGAAGGTCACGAAGGTCCTGTTTTTACTCATTATTTTCCATTTTGTAAATACAGAAAAAAACTGTTGCAAACTGCTCTCTGACTAAAATTGCCTGCAATACATCAATCTCAAAAGTTAGAGGGCCTGACGTTTCGATCCTAGCAGGACCTTTCTCAAAGGCAAAGTGACAAGGACATAAAGTAAATACCAAAAACTGTTGCAAACTGCTCACTGACTAAAATGACCTGCAATACATAAATCTTAATTGTTAGAGGGCCTGACGTTTTGATCCTAGCAGGACTTTTCTTTGCCTTTGAGAAAGGTCCTGCTAGGATCGACACATTTGGCCCTCTAACTTTTGAGATTTATTTTCCATTTTGTACGTGCTTCAATCCTATCCTTATTCTGTGTTCACACATTACACCATGATGAAGTAAAAACTCATTGTAAAAAGGCACAAATAACAAAACAGACCAGATGGAATTTGTTCTCAGCATCAAGGTGTAGAACAAAGAGGTATCGGAACAGCTTCTTCCCTCGTTCAGCCTCTCTCTGGATTTCTCTTCCTGGTTCATGTTTTCCCCCAGCCCTTGATCTTGCCCTTTTTTAAGAGGAATGTCAATTCCTATCTCCAGCCTTCCTGAGTCCCTCTCTATCTCCTTCTTTCCTTAGCCCTTAACCTTGAGTGGCTGTATAGCCTTGTTTTGGGCAAATCTGGGAATGTCAATTCCTATCTCCAGCCTTCCCGAGTCCCTCTCTATCTCCTTCGTTCCTTAGCCCTTAACCTTGAGTGGCTTTATAGCCTTGTTTTGGGCAAATCTGGGAACGTCAATTCCTATCTCCAGCCTTCCTGAGTCCCTCTCTATCTCCTTCTTTCCTTAGCCCTTAACCTTGAGTGGCTTTATAGCCTTGTTTTGGGCAAATCTGGGAATGTCAATTCCTATCTCCAGCCTTCCCGAGTCCCTCTCTATCTCCTTCTTTCCTTAGCCCTTAACCTTGAGTGGCTGTATAGCCTTGTTTTGGGCAAATCTGGGAATGTCAATTCCTATCTCCAGCCTTCCCGAGTCCCTCTCTATCTCCTTCTTTCCTTAGCCCTTAACCTTGAGTGGCTTTATAGCCTTGTTTTGGGCAAATCTGGGAACGTCAATTCCTATCTCCAGCCTTCCTGAGTCCCTCTCTATCTCCTTCTTTCCTTAGCCCTTAACCTTGAGTGGCTGTATAGCCTTGTTTTGGGCAAATCTGGGAATGTCAATTCCTATCTCCAGCCTTCCCGAGTCCCTCTCTATCTCCTTCTTTCCTTAGCCCTTAACCTTGAGTGGCTTTATAGCCTTGTTTTGGGCAAATCTGGGAACGTCAATTCCTATCTCCAGCCTTCCTGAGTCCCTCTCTATCTCCTTCTTTCCTTAGCCCTTAACCTTGAGTGGCTTTATAGCCTTGTTTTGGGCAAATCTGGGAATGTCAATTCCTATCTCCAGCCTTCCCGAGTCCCTCTCTATCTCCTTCTTTCCTTAGCCCTTAACCTTGAGTGGCTTTATAGCCTTTTTTTGGGCAAATCTGGGAATGTCAATTCCTATCTCCAGCCTTCCTGAGTCCCTCTATCTCCTTCTTTCCTTAGCCCTTAACCTTGAGTGGCTTTATAGCCTTTTTTGGGGCAAATCTGGGAATGTCAATTCCTATCTCCGGCCTTCCTGAGTCCCTCCCTCTCTTTCTCCTTCTTTCCTTAGCCCTTAACCTTGAGTGACTTTATAGCCTTGTTTTGGGCAAATTGGGGAATGTCGAATCCTATCTCCAGCCTTCCTGAGTCCCTCTCTTTCTCCTTCTTTCCTTAGCCCTTAACTTTGAGTGGCTTTATAGCCTTGTTTTGGGCAATGCCTCCAAAAAAAGTTGGAAAAAAAAAATTCCCTTTGAGAAAATTCCTCCTAGGGTAAGAAGGTCCGAGATTTTAAATTTTTGAGAAAATATCTAGTGATGGTTTTCCTCGTTATTTATTTTTTTATCAGAAACGTCAAGGTCACAGTCACCGACTGTCTCGGAGTCCTCCAGCGCGTCGGCTCCTTCGTCCAACGGCTCGGCTCAGCCGGACAAAGCACCGGCCAAGGAGTTGACTAATGAGGAGAGGGCCAAGCAAGCCTTGGCCGAGAGACGGCGGCAGGCCCGCGAGAAAGCGGAGAAAGAGGCCGAGGTGGAGCGACAGAGACAAGAACAACTCAAGTATGACGATGCGCTCAATCATTCCGTCTCCACTGTCCAAATTATCGCGTATTTGAATCGCAATTCAAATTCGGGGTTTGTTTTTTTCCTCGCATTCACACAGGCCCAACCATTTTTCTTGGCTGCGAAAAAAGGAAAAAAAAAAAAAAATCGGTATTCCTCAAAATAGGCGCACTCCTACTTTGCAAATATCGCAATTTGAATCGCGATTAAAAAAAACAACTTTTTTTTCTTTTTTTTCGTGTCCACACCCAACAAAATTGAAAAAAAAAACCGCGAGCCGATTATGGTTAGCTGTTGTGGTCAAATGGTGCTTGTGTCCTTGAGGGTGGCCCATGCAGGGAGACATTTTAAACAAGCACGGCACTCCCTGTCAGTCAGAGCGCGAGCGGTGCATTGTGGGATTAAAAAGACCAGTGCGATTCAGCGGAGTGTTCCCATACACATCGTGTCGCAAATAAACACGATTATTAAGTTTTACTTTGCGAGTTGTGATTCAAATCCCACAAATAATCGCGTTTATTTTGTCCACATAATCACTATTCAAATTGCGATCCAAAAAAACGCGAGTATTTGGGATAGTGGAAAGGCCCCTAAATATACCTACCTTCCTTAAGAAACTACCATTCTTAATCCCCTTCCCAACCCTCTTCCAAACCTCCTAATCCCCTCCCTTCCCCCCATAGTAACCCCTTAGTAATCCCCCTTAAACCCTCTTAACAATCATGCACTAATCTCCTTCCCTATTTCCTTCTGGATCCCTCTTCTCCAACAAGATAATCTGCTTCAAGCAAGTTATTGTCCCCATGGAAGGCATTGTTATTTTGGGTGATATGCAAAAATGTTCCAAACTGCATACTGACTAAAATGGCCCCCCCAAAAAGGACGTTTTGATCCTAAATGGGCGTGTTGATCCTAGCAGGACCTTTCTCAAAGGCATTCTTGTAACCCTATGCTACAAGGGTAGTCTGCATTTTGTTGTGGGTAAACAAGTTTATAGATAAGATTTTAAGGTTTGCATGGAGGAAGTACAAAGTGAAAGGTTTGTAGTGACACCATGTACACTTCTCTATCAAGGAGTGTGATGCTGAAAAAGTCGGTAACTCAACGTTTCGGGTAGTGTGCCCTTCTGATACATGGTGTCACCGCAAACCTTCCACTTGGTATTTCCACCATGTAACCTTCAAGTCTTATCATACTCCTTCTCTTAAGAGATGATGTACATGTACATGGTGTCACTGCAAACCTTCCACCATGCAAACCTTCAAGTCTCTTCCAAGATGTAGTGAGGTATCAGAACAGCTTCTTTCCTCGTTCAGCCTCTCTCTGGAATTCCCTTCCTGGTTCATGTTTTCCCCCAGCCTAAGATCGTGCCCTTTTTTAAGAGGAGTGCCAATTCCTATCTCCAGCCTTCCAGAGTCCCTCTCTATCTCCTTCTTTCCTTGGCCCTTAACCTTGAGTGGCTTTATAGCCTTGTTTTGGGCAAATTTGCATAAAAAAAGAATTGCCTTTGAGAAAATTCCTCCAAGGGTAAAATGGTAAGAGCCTTCAGATTTTTGAGAAAATATCTATATAGGAAGGTTTGCAGTGACAGCATGTATATGGTCTCTTAAAGAAGAGGTGTGGTTCTGAAAAGAGCCTAAGTGAACTCGACGTTTCAACCAGTATGCTCATGCCGTCATCAGGACCCTGATTACCACTCAGGTTCTTTTCAGAACCACGCCTCTTCTTTAAGAGACCTTATACATGGTGTCACCGCAAACCTTCCTATATTGATTCACCCACCATGCAAAGCCTTAAGTCTTATTTATTTAGAAAATATCTTCTAAAATTTAGTGGGCCTGACATTTCGATCCTAGCAGGACCTTCCTCAAAGGCATATCACCTTAGAAAATATCTTGTTATATTTTTCTCATTATTTGTTGATCAGAAATGTCAAGGTTGCAGTCACTGGGACTGTCTCAGAGTCCTGGCTCAAGATAGAACCCCTACCGTCATTTCCGATTTGTCAGTTGGTCATTTGTCTGTTTCTCTGTCTGCTCCCTCCGCAAGGCGCGAAGAGGAGGAGAGAGTACGTCGCGAGGAGGAGGAGAGGATCCGGGCGGAGAAAGAGGCGGAGAGGCTAGCCGCCGAGCACAAGAAAGCCGAGGAGGAACGCCTGCAGCGAGCCATCGAGGAGAATGCGGAGAGGGAGAGGATGGAAGAGGAACGCAAGATAGCGGAGGAAGCAGAGGCCGCTCAGGTAAAGAGGACTCTGAGAGAATCTTAGAAGACCAATCTTCAAAAATAAGGAGGGCCTGACGCTTCCATCCTACCGGTAGCAGCAACCTGTACCCTCATTTCCACAGATTAGAGTTCTCTCCATCAAATCTCAAACCATATTTTTTACAACAAAGCAATTGAAAAACCAACAGGAGATTTTTACCAAATCTGAGAATCTCAACATTTAGTAGAACCTAACGTCTGGATCCTAGCAGGAATTTGATACCTTGCTTCAAACCTCATTTCCACAAATTTGAGCTCTTTTCATCAAATCTGAAGGCATATTTTTATTTTTTTTATTTTTTTTTACTACCAAGAGGGGGTTTTACCGAACCTGACAATCTCAGCAATTTAGGAGAGACTAGCATTTCGATCCTAGCAGGACCTTTCTCAACTTAATTCTGTTACTTATAGTCCTTTATATACTATAGCCTTTATTTCCCTAATCCCTGATAAAAATATTTCAGGCAGCTCAGGCGGGATGGGAACCCGCGACTCCTAAATTCTAGTACGGACGTACTAGAAATCAGAAGGAATCCCGCCCGAGCTGCCTGAGATAAAAAACCTCATTGTATTAAGACAAAAACCTCATTGTATTAAGATTTGTTGGTTGTTGCTTTTGTCTTGGCAGAGAGCTGAGGAGGAGAGACTTCGTCAGCTGGAATTGAAGAGACAAGAAGAGGAGCTGGCTGAGAAATGTCAGAAGGAGGAGGAGGAGCGAGTGGCTCGCAAGAAGGTAAAGAAGTCTTAGATATCATCCCCAAAAAATGAAGGAAAAACTGACTGGGAACTTGTGAACAAATTGAAAAATTGGCAAAGAAAACTTTGACTGGACCGGGACTTGAATGCGAGACCTCTGGATTAACGTACCAGTGCTCTTACATCTTAGCTATCCAGCCCTTAGATGGTGGCCTTCCCTAATAGTCAACTAGTCTTTGGCACACCAGTGCTCTCACCATCTGAGCTATCCAGCCCTTAGATGGTGGCCTTCCCTAATAGTCAACTAGTCTTTGGCACACCAGTGCTCTCACCATCTGAGCTATCCAGCCCTTAGATGGTGGCCTTCCCTAATAGTCAACTAGTATTTGGCACACCAGTGCTCTTACCATCTGAGCTATCCAGCCCTTAGATGGTGGCCTTCCCTATATAGTGAACTAGTCTTTGGTACACCAGTGCTCTTACCATCTGAGCTATCCAGCCCTTAGATGGTGGCCTTCCCTAATAGTCAACTAGTCTTTGGCACACCAGCGCTCTTCCATCTGAGCTATCCAGCCCTTAGATAGTGGCCTTCCCTAATAGTCAACTTGTCTTTGCCGGGATGGGGGCTCCAGTCAGAAGCAATTCAACCATTAACTGCCGTATATCTCCACGGATCACACCCTTGCTTTCATTCAGAAACAAACATCAATTGTTGTAAACCTGGCTACAGCAGCTCGGGGATCGCACAAAAAGGATGCAGCTTTTTCAAATGAAATCAAACAAACAAAGGGAAAACTGACTCGGAAATTTAGAACAAATTGAAAAATTGATTTTGAAAAAAAATGCAAAGGAAACTTTGACTTGACCGGGACCTGAACTTGAGACCATCTGGTTTTGCGTACCAGTGCTCTTACCATATGAGCTATTCAGCCCTTTGATGAAAGTTATTCTAGTTATTGAAGTACACTGCTCATGTAAAAGTAACAATTCATGTGGTTTTTGTATTCCCTTTCCTGCAGAGAGTTGAAGAAATCATGAAGCGAGCCCGTCGTGGAGCTCAGGCAAAAGATAAGGTTTGTAACTGAAATCATTCTGCAAATGCAAATCATTCTGTAATCAAGGGGCACTTGCCCTCTGTACACTGAAGGCATTTTGTACGCAGTGCATTCTGTACACAGGGCATTCTGTATGCAGGGCATTCTGTAGACAGAAGGTATGAACTGTAGACAGAAGGCATGAACTGTAGACAGAAGGTATTCTGTAGACAGAAGGCATTCTGTAGACAGAAGGCGTTCTGTAGACAGAAATAATTCCGTGCCCCAAAATGATTCTGTATCTGATCACACCTGCCTGCTCCCCATTGTTTCTGTACACAGAAGGCATTCTGTAGACAAGGCATTCTGGACACAGAAGGCATTCTGTAGACAAGGCATTCTGTACACAGAGGGCATTCTGTATACAGAAATAATTCTGTGCCCCAAAAATGATTCTGTATCTGATCACACCTGTCTGCTGCTCATTGTTTCTGTACACAGAAGGCATTCTGTAGACAAGGCATTCTGAACACAGAGGGCATTCTGTACACAGAAATAATTGTGTGCCCCAAAATGATTCTGTATCTGATCACACCTGCTTGCTGCTCATTGAATGGTCTTTGTTCATATTTCAAACCTCTTGAATTCTCAGGAGGATCCCTCTGAGGATGGTGACAGTGGCTCAGAGAGCGGTTCCGGCTCCGAGCGCAAAACCAACGGCGTCTCCAACAACAGCGTCCTGGCCGGCAGTAGTCTACTCAGCAGCGAGAAGTATCGCAACCTGCTCTTCAACCGGAATAAGGCCGAGCTCTCAGGTTTGTCCGCCGCTAAGTCCTGATCAAACCTTTCCTTCTTATCCCGTTGCTGAAACCACTTCAGGCCAGGCGTTTTTCCAGTCCCCATGACCGTCATACAGGTTTTTTTTGGGGGTAGTAGTCATGGCAATCGACTGAAAGGTTGGTTGGTGCAAATTGGTTACAAATTTTGTTCATCTTTTGTTATTATCTCATTGAAATGTTGTTCTTCTTGATATTTAAAATCTGTTTGAGGAATTTTTCAAGGATTTTCATTCACCCCCCGCAGAATTTGCATATTTTCAAATGGTTCACAATTTGCTGAGCTTTATATACCCCCAGTCTTCAGAATCGGGTCTGCTCGAATTGGTTTGAAACTTACTCCGACCCAAATGCATCTTCGTCAACTTCTCGCATATTTTTTTTCAGCCCTTTGGGTTAGAAAGTGCTGGCACTCATGTGAGCATCAATGCGGGGCTGCATTTGTATGTTTTTGAAGTATGGGTGACAAATGGGATTTGAAGGTTTTCATGGTGAGACTAGCAGAAGGAGTAGGTTTGCGTTGACACCATGCAAAGTTCTCTTTTGTGAGTATTGTGTGGTTCTGAAAAGAACCAGAGGAACTCGACGTTTTTGAACAGTATACTCTGTTCGTCTTCAGAAGGCTCCAGACAAACAGCATACTGTTCAAAAGTTCCTCCGGTTCTTTTCAGAACCACACTTACTCACAAAAGAGAATTTTGCATGGTGTCACCGCAAACCTACTCCTTCAAGTATGGGTGATTTGGAATAAGTTTCATGATACATTGTATACATGGTGCTTTCACATTTTTCTCAGGTAGTAGGTTATACATTTTTCATGTATTTTTGATAATTGATCCATTTTTCTTCATTTCTTTCCTGGTGTCATTTTGGTAGTTTCGGAAGGAAAAAGGGGTTTTGGGTTTGCTCGGGATTTTACTTGATAGTGGCGGAAACACTAACAAAGCACTCTAATGCCTTCTGTATTCTCTTACGAAAATATCTCGGGTTTTTTAAACGGACGCAAAGCTGTGTTCAGATTGGAAAGAATTGGAAAACAAGAGTTCTAATCATAGATATAACATGATGTTTGTGTCGAGGAGAATGTAATTCAATAAGGGTTTGCCCTGCTCAACGCAAACATCATGTTGTAGTTGACTATTTGGGAAGGCCACATCTAAGGGCTGGATAGCTCAGATGGTAAGAGCGCTGGTATGCAAAACCAGAGGTCTCGGGTTCAAATCCCAGTCCAGTCAAAGTTTTCTTTGTCTAATTTGTCAATTTGTCCGAAAGTTCACAGACAGTTTTTCCTTTGTTAGTTTGAAAACAAAACCCGAGATATTTTGGAAGAGGAAATACTGATCTGTCTCGCTCTTGCCTCCATTCTTTGCACACCGCCCTCTATTGTCGGCAGGGGAGGAGGATGAGGCCATGGAGGAGGAGTTGGGCGAGGGCGCTGTTGATGATGGCCAGGATTTGATGGGGTCCGGGGGCTCCTCAGAGAAGGCGCTCTCTGAGGGGGAAGCGGAGGTCGAGCAGCCGGCGGAGAAAGAGGAGCTGATCGGGAAGGAATCTGAGACGCTGCAGGAATCTTCCCCCACTGCTGTCGTTGTTGTTGATTTGGCCAGCGATTCTGCTGAGGCTGGAGATGAGGGTCCTAGCCATGATGTTACCGGGGCAGAAGACACACCAAAAGAGGAGGACATGCCCTATGAAGGCGTGACTGATGAGAGCATGGTTGATGAGGGCGTGGCGGAGGAAGGCGTGGCTGAGGAGGGCGTGGCTGATGAAGGCGCAACTGAGGAGGGCATGACTGAGGAGGGCGTGGTCGAGGAGGGCATAGCCGAGGAGGCCATGGCTGAGAATGGCTTTGAAGATGAGGGCGTGGCTGAAGAGCCCATGGTTACAGAGGGCGGGGCCGAGGAGGTTGCACCAGCAGAGCAGGGCGTGGTCGAGGAGGAAGCATCTGATGAGGGTGTGGTTGAGGCAGGCGTGGCTGACGAGGTCTTAACTGAGGATGTCGACGAGGCCCAAGATGGGGCGGAGGAAGAGGCAACTGCAGAGGGCGTGGCTGGGGAGGTTGAAGCTGAGGCAGTCACTGTTGAGGTGGGCATAGTGGAGGAGGCTGTGGTCGAGGAACCGGAGGTTGAGGAGGCTGTCATCGAAGTCCTGTCTGACGATGAGGATGAAGTCGACAACGATGCCAGCGAGGAAGAGGCCGCTCCGGCCAATGAAGAACCACTCAAGGGAGAAGTTGCCGAAGAAGGCCGAGATGAGGATGTAGATGTTGCCAAGGAAGAGGAGATTGACGGAGTTGTTGAGGTGGAGGAGGTCCCAGAGGAAGGCTTGGCAGCAGGTGAGACAGAGCCCAACGGTGTCTTGGAGGAAGAAGAGGCAAGCCCAGAAGTCGGCAGCGAGAATATTGTTGATATCATGGGCGTGGCTGTTGAGGAGGGTGTGGTCGATGAAGAGGGTGTGGCCGACGAAGAGGGCGTGGCTGGTGAGGAGGGTGTGGCCAGTGATGAGGGCGTAGCCAGTGACGAGGGCCTGGTGGACGAGGAGGGCGCGGCCGGTAATGAGGGCGTGGCCGATGACGGGGGCGTGGCCGATGATGAGGGCGTGGTCAGTGAGGAAGGCATGGTCGAGCCCGAGGACCAACCCGCCTCCGACCCGACCACCAACGGGGGCGGGCACCCTGAGGACCACGCGGTGGACATCAGCACGGACGACGAGCGGAGCGAGGCATCGTCCGGGGGCGCGGACGAGGAGACCGCGCCCCTGGGCGGGGTCAGCCCTCCCCTGAACAACGTGCCCGCCGCCGAGGACTTCAACAATGCAAACGGGGAGGGGCTCATCTCGGAGGGCACGGGCGTGGTCTCCAAGAAGGCCCTGCTGGATCTTGGCGTCGGCGAGGGCGGGACTCTGGGCGTCGGCGGGCGTATCGGGGGCTCGCCCCCACTCTCGCCGGGCTCAGCCAGCGATAAACTCAACGCCAACCTGGGCGTGAGGGACGGCGGCCCCATGAGCCTCTCCCTGTCCCCACTGCTGGCCGATCTGCCCGCCAACCAGGACCAGCATCCAGAGCCAATGGCCGTCTGTCTGACACCAGAAGGTAGAGAGAGAGAGAGGGCGCCCCCTACTGGCCCGCTTGTCGCGTAGAAACCCATGCATCGTGTGGCAGTAACGCTTTGTAGTATTTCAGTTGGTTTTTAGTTTGAAGTGATCCATGTCTCTTCCCTCCCTCTTTTGCTTCCATGTTGCCGTGACAACGGTATTTGCATATTCTAATGCTTTACTTTCTTTGAGTTTCTCCCACCCGGCTGTGCTGTTTTAGTTGTGATTATGAATGCAATTATTTGTACATATACATGTACAACAGCTGTCTCTTGTTTTTGTTGGTACTTATGATTCATTCTTGCACCTTGTACACTCTATGATACTTTGTTTATTAACCAATGTTGTCGGAAAATGAATTTTGTTCACTGATTTTGAATTTCCCCCTGAATTAGAACGGAATATTCCCCCACATCTGGTCCATCACCCTGTGATCCTTCCCTTCCTTATCTGGATAACTGTGCTCACGACCAATTCCGTTCGTTGGACATTTTCAAAACCAAGGCTTCGTTTCCATCATAAGAAAACAAAAAAATAGCTTGTGGAACTTTCTTGTGTGACAGAGAGCATCCCATGGCCAAAATCCAGTATTTTAAGGCCTTTTTTAGACGACGCTGGAAAAAAAAATCAATGTTTGAGAAATTGTCTCATACCTGAGAAATCTTACAAAAGTGCAATCGTGTGAAAGATTACCAATGCTTGAGAGTGTAGTCTACTTGTGCAGTAAGCATTTGCTTCTCAAGGGAGGCCTGTGAAATGTTACACTGTGTGAAAGGTTGGAAAAGTGTTCAGCATCCCCCCCCCCTCAGAATTTCTCTCACAAGCCTTGCAAGTTTTTTTTTCAGCGTCAGTTTTTTTTTTTTTTTAAGTTTTTTTTTTACTTTCAAAATTGGCGAAAGACGTTAGCAATTGAGCCCTGTGCATTGGTTGTTGATGGAATGAAACCTTATCGAATGATTGCTTGCTCTTGGTTGCGGTTTGGAAACTGTTTAGGTCTGGTTTCTGACCCGTGTACCACCTTGTAGTGAAGCAACCTTCCCTTTCTGTGCATTGCACTCTGTTAATCACTTTGCACCGGGCTAATTTTCAGTGCGTGACCGCCACACAGAGGTTTTTTGGGGGATAATGCGCTATTTTTCAAAACTCTCTTTGCCTTTGAGAAAGGTCCTGCTAGGATCGAAATGTCGGGCCCTCTAACTTTTGAGATTCTCCAAACTCGCTATAAAACAATTGAGATAAATACCTGTGAAACGCATCAATAAGATACTGAAATCTGAGGATTTTTGGTCGGGGGTGTAGTCGAAAAATGAGGGAATTCCAATGTTAGCATCCTGATTGGCTAGGACCCTACAGTCGCCCGACCCCTCAAAAATTTCAAAACGTGCGACTTGTAAGGTCCTAGTTAATCTGGACTACCACGGGAGCAATTTTTTGCAGGGGATCACGTCCGTTAATGGTTTTGCGAGAGCAATATTGGAAAAAATTTCCCAAGCGGAATTGCTTGTCGCTTCCATGTTTTTTTCGTTCCTCTGGTAAGAGGGCACTATGCGTACAAGTGAATCAAACCTGGCACAATCAGACCTCTGTGTGGCTTTTGTCACGCTGCATACTGTTTTGTAGCCGGCTGAAAAGTCGTCGTTGACAATAGTGGTGCCCGGATTCGAAGGGCCCGGTGCAAAGTGGTTAAGAAAACCTGTTTTTTGTTTGGTGATGTTAATGCTGAGAGCAACTTTGCACGATGTTTCTCCTGTTGCTTTTGAGTCCAAATGGCAGGTTTTGAAAATGCAGTGCCACAAAGTATTTGTTTTTATGTTGCAAGCAAACATTTGTGATTCTAATTTTAACAACAAAAAAGCAAAAGGGATGTATAGAGTTTAAATCCATTGGAGTCTTATGAAAGAAAAAATCATTATTTGGTCATCATGATTTGTTTGATATACTTTGCAGTAAACCATTTTTAATTTTAAACCAAACAAATAAAGGCAAAATTGACTGGGAACTTTCAACAATTTTGAAAAATGGCGAAGGAAACTTTTACTGGACCGGGACTTGAACCCGATACCACTGAGCTATCCAGCCCTTTGATAGTGGCCTTCCCAAATAGTCAACTAGTCTTTGCCGGGGTGGGGTGCCAGTCAGAAGCAATTCAGCCATTAACTGCCGTATATCTCCAGGAATCACACCATCACTTTCATTCAGATGCAAACAACCAATTGTTAACCTACCAACCATTTTTTAATCTTCATAAAGTTGCGTGAGCTTAAACGTCTGCCCAACTCCAAAGCTCATTGCAAAAGCTTAACCAACAGCCAAAAATGTGATGTGCTTTGTTTGAAATTCACACGCAGTTTTGTTTTGTCCATTTGACTTTGAGAGGATTTATTTGTAAGTTTAAAAAAGTTAGAGGGCCTGACGTTTCGATCCTAGCAGGACCTTTCTCAAAGGCATATTGTCTTTGAGAAAGGTCCTGCTAGGATCGAAACGTCACGCCCTCTATCTTTTGAGATTCATGTATTGCAGGTCATTTTAGTCAGTGAGCAATTTGCAACAACTTCTTACGTACACTAACAAAACCGTACGTTCATATCTCCTTTCAGATGCTGTCTGAGAACTCCAGTCATCTTGTTTCATTTTTTTTTACGCGTATATTATAAAAGAATAAGTCTGTTTTGAAGTCTTTACGGCCTGAACTTATCTATCATTCTCCCGGCGTCCCTAAAACGGACTGTGAACACTGTGGAATAGCTGGCTACACTCCTGGATGGTCGACGACATTTTGGTTTCGCGCGGAGGAACATCGGAAGATAATCAGACTTTTTCGGTGGACCCTCGAACTGGTGTGGTTCTCCGGGTGGCATTTTTGAAGCCGAAGCAATGCTGCCGTGAACAGCAGTCTTTAGTTTCGGTCGCCACTGAGATGATGGAATGCTTCAACCGGTGCCCCGCCATCGTTTACCGGCGCTGGCCAACTGCGGATTTGGAAAGAAACGGCCAGAATTTGTGTGAAATTTCGTCCAAGAAGTGGAGCATCAAACAGCCCTCGCTGTACAGCTGAGCAAGGGTGTACATGGCCGATGTACAATCAAGAGATTGATCGACATTACACTGTCCGTCTGACAAGACCCGGCGGTACTATCCACCAACATTGCCGTTGATATATTTCCAAGTGTCGTCCACTGCTTGTCGGATGGATAAAAGTACACCCCAGAACCTCTGATTTTTTGCACCGTAATCCAAACTAACTGATAACATGGTGTCAGGTTCTTTAACCCAAGGTGAAGTTAGCATGAAGAGGGATCGTTAAAATCATATCACCTGCAAATTCCACTTTTAGCACACAGAAAAAAACCAACCAAGCTAAGTCGGTCAATTTAAAGTATTAGTAACTGTGACTTTGGCCTTCAATTTCTCACCCCAACACCTGCTAGGTTTGAGAAATAACAACAGAGAATCGTCGACGATTGCACAAGCGCCCTCTAGTGACAAGAAGGATATTGACAATGCCAAGCTCGATGTCACGGAGGCCAGGTGAAATGGTTTTTGGGGGGCGTTTTAGACGGAAATGTTGCATGGCTCTCTAAGTTGTTTTTTTTACCGCGATGGAAGAAAGTGGCATTTTTCCCTGGAGTATCCGGCTCAAATTCCGAGCGAAGACTGGAAGATCTGAAGAAAAAAAAAGAAGTGTGCTTTTGACAAATGTAGCCATGCCAGTGTTCATGTACATAATGGTTCCACGGAAAACCATATTTAATGCAAACGGCAACAAATTGTGGTGACGTATTGTAAAACTGAAGATATTTATTATCACACCAAAAAAAAAAAAAATTTAAAAATGAAAATATCGTGTTTGGGTGAGTCTCCAAAAAGAAAGTTGAAGTGTATGGAATGAGTATGTTGTGACTTTAGCTGTACTGCATCAAATGCGTGTTCAAAAATGAAAGGTTAAGCATCAAGAAATATGAGACAAAATGTAAGCAATGTTTTAAAACTGTGGTTCTGTCAGAACATGTCTTTTGGATGTTGCAACTACATACCAAAGCAAAATTAATTGATGTGCCGTATGAAATCTGTGCACATTCTGGACAAAAATTAAATTGATTAATCATTATCACTTATAATCTTACAAAAAGAAACAGCACTGAAAAAGACATTGAAATCATCCAATCTCGTCAAATGATTAGTTTCTTTTTGGCAACAGCTTTCCATTCTCTTGAGATTTTCTCTTTGTTTTAGAATTTTCTGGAAAAAAATTCCCAGCTTCAATATCCAACTATTTAAGCCCAAAATGAAGTTCAAGTGTAATCTTAAACCATCTGATTTTGTGTACATAAAAAGAGAATTGAAAGAAGGGAAGTAAGCAAAAAATTAAGAAAACGTCCAGTTGTACATAAATGTAAATGTGTGGGGGATACCGGCCGATAAAAAAAATACATGGTAATTAAGCATGATTCACTAAAAGTAACTTAACAAATTGACATAGTAGTGGGACCCCCTGTCCCAATGCCCTTCTCTGTAGATGTACATAGAGTGTAGATGTTTAGATGCTCATTATTTGCAGGGATAACAAGAACTTAACAAGAATTACCAAGGCCAGAATCACACCGGCCTCTTCTGACAGCAAATCAAAATCAAGAACTTATCTCAGCTGTTCTAAAAGGCTTCATTTGCATGTTAGCTTAAAAAAATCACAAACTACATTTCCAATGTCACCTTTGTCTGCATTTTTTCCTTCTCATACAAGAAGGAAGAATTTCTAGGCATTTTGTTTTGTCGTTGAAAGACTTGGAATTATGTTTGATCAAACTGACAAACTTGGAACAACTTTGAGAAATCTGTGTTTCAAGTTTTAACTGCCTTAATGTCAATTCTTTATTTTTTTGTTTATACAAATTGGCAGATGGTTAAAGTATCAATTTTTTTCCAAAATATATCAAATTATAAAGTGTATAATGAGTATAATTATTAATGGGTATGATGATTATTAATTGAAAATCATTAATTTATACAAACAACTTTTTGCTGTCATTTATTTAAATTATTTTGGTGTCTGTGGTCCAGCAGAAATCCACATTGCATAGGATTGCTTTGCTTTGAAAACAATTTGCAGCAGGGAGTTCAAATTTAATTCCTGCATTCTGATAAATTATAGATTTTGGGGGGGAAATTGTAGAAATTTAGACTTTTGGTTTCTTTTCACACATTTTGTTTGTTACAAACAGAAGGCAGGAAAGTCGACACAAAGTGTCAGCTTTGAAGATTAATTTTTGATTTCATTTTCATATTTTATATTCCCTCCAAAGGTAACTTTGACTTTGTAATAGAAGCTTGTTCTAAGCCTAGTTTTATATGTGAAAGATGCCCTTTCTCAGCTCACAAATGCAGTAATATTGATTCTGCATTGATAAATTGGAAAACAAAATGGGATTTCATTTTTCCTATTTGTTGACAACAGAGCAATACTTCAAGCTTGGGGTTAGTCGAAAAGTGATTTGCACGGATCTTGAATCTTGTAACAGATGTTATGTGCAATGTGAAAATCACAGTATGAAGGAATTTATGAAGCATCCTCTTATCTGAAAAAAAATGATTAAAACAGTCCTCTCAGTAATATTTCATAAGTATGATGTTAGTAAATAGGTGGATGAAAACCAAAAAAAAAGCAGGAAAACGTCACACCCATGTAAGGGTCTATTAGAACCCGTGTTAAATTCTTTGTAGTATGTAAAAGGGTGCTTGCGTGTTTCAATAAACAATGGTTACCAGTGGTCGGGGTACCGGTATAGAGAAAGAAACAAAATGGGTGCTGGTTATGTGATCATGTATAAAAAATATGTATACACACAGTCTAGGAATCCCTCACGTGTGTTGTCTTTGGAGAAAATGATCACGCTCTGCAATATATCTTATGTGCTTGCATCAAATTCTCCTTACTGTATACTCCACAGAAATGGAATTTTGTGTCTGTATCTTTCGTTGTTTCACAGAATGCTCAATCAATTACTGGTACTGGCTTTAAAATGAGACAAAATGGGGTTTAAATACAATTATGGCTGTATAAGTATCCCCCCAAGTATCACTGTTTTGCATGTACAACTGAAAGTATAGAAGTTTACAGAAATATTTAAGAAATAAAATGCTTTAAATCTGGGGGAAAAAACCTGCAAAATTAGCATGTATGAAATTTGAAGGACCATTTGAAGCCAAAATGCAGACAAAATCATTGTAGGATTCATATCAACATCAATATAAAGGATTACGGTTATATTTCCTTTAAATTTCTTTCTCCAAATTTTGCAGTTGAATTTTTTTTTTATAAATGTTCTTCATGTTTTTGGCACTTGCAGTGGGTTCAGCTTTGAAAGTGGTTGTTCCACAAGAGGTAGCAATTGTTTTCCCTCTTAAAAGTTGTACTTTATCCCCGTTTTAGGATCGATATTTAGCCCTAAACCTCGCAAATTACTTAAAAGGTGAGAAATATGTCATACTCAGTGCACTCTCACGGCTGTGAACTCAACCTTTCGTCACAGGAGCTGTTTATCCATAAAGTTTAAGGCACTTCTTAAAGGTATCTTGTGCTTTGTATTAAAAAAAATAATAAAATAAATACTGACAGAAAGAATGTCTCATTGTCAGCTGACATCCTTTGTGTGATTTTCGTGTGGTTTTTCTTGAGTACAATACTTATAATGAAGATGAACATTATTGTCTACTCAATGAGCTAAGGCCTAGGGAACATTTTAGAGCCTAATCTTCACCAATAGAGGGCGCTTCGCATGTGTCCATTCCCAAGGGATGCCCGCATTTCCCCCCAATTTTGGCCAATGTTACAAGTAAATGCTTTTCTGCTCAGATCCTTTTGTTAGTGGTCAAGATTTGTCATGGAAGAGATGTGGGTGCGTCTTCAATCTAGGCGGTTTGTGTACGGCGATACTCGACAAGAAGAACAGACTTGAAAAAAGACTACGCTAGCTTTCAGATTGTTGCTTTCCACTGCCAAAACTCGCTCTGTTTACATATATGCATGTATTTAAATCTTTTGAGCGATTTTGGCGAGGGTCGTCAAACTTTTCATTTTTATTTGCACCTGCCGTGCTAGTACTCCAACCATGGAGTACACTTGTTTGTATACAATCCATCCATTCACACACAGAGTGTGTGCTGAGGGTCGCTACCATGGAGACGCACAGCCTCCCAGGTTCATGCAGCGCGCCATCTTGTGTCCCTCCGCCGAAAAATAACACCGAACTCTGAAAGTCTTTACGGCTTTTCTATTCCAAATCGTTTTAAAACCAAACATTTATCCGTTTTCTGAACAAATTGGACACTTGTATCTGTAAAAAGCGCCGATTTATTAGATGTAAATAAATTAATCTGAAAGACCTATGTTGCGCGCATTGATAATAATCTTCTAATTGATTGGTAAACAACATAGACAAACTCAGTTGGAGTAATGTAAACTTCGTGCTCAGATTATCGTCTGCGCACTTTATCTCCTCAAAATTTAGTTTTAAGACTTGTCTGTCATCAGAAAAGTATCATTTTTCAGCGTTCACGCGGCCGGGATTTACCCGAGACCCCCTCCAGCTGAAAAAAATGGAGAACGGCGAGGGAGAAAAAGCTGAAAATCACGGTTCGGACGGCGACCCGGGTGCAGGCGAGAAGGAGGCGAGCAAACCAGACTCACCTAAGCCTGACCAGGACGTCGCTCCACCGTTGATATCTGCTGCAAAACGTGAGCAAATGTCACTTTCTGATCAAGAAGTGGAGTGGGGGAATCCGTGCATTTTTAACTACATTTCATTTTTCAGTGCTAAAGTAGATGTATGCATACTGTACTTATTGCTAACATTGTTTATTTATACTGAAGTTCTGAACATAATTTTGATTAGAACTAGTCCGTAGTCTTACTCGTAGTCTTAGCAGAACCACGACTGAAGCTAGCTCCATTGACCATGGGCCTGGCAAGCTTGTCCCCCCAAAACGGACTATTTCTTCACTTGTTCGGCAACCCATTGTTTGAATTCTATTGTACAACTACAACTTGATTTATCTGGTATTCTCCATGACCAACAAATGCTGGTCAGTTTTTTCACTCTTCAAACTTAAAATTTAAAATTGTTGTGACGGTGTGACTGTGGCTGTTACTGCAGTGTTACTGTTGTTACAGTCGTTTGTGTTACTGGCACAATGACAATGACACCCTCTATTCTCTACTCCAGGCTCTAGCCACTAGATAATGTTTTTCCCAGCTGCTCAGAATAATTAAAAAAATTATCAAACAAATGAAGGAAAAACTTAAAGATAAACCATCCATGGTTAAACTGACTGGGATTTTTTTAACAACTTTGGAAACAACTTTGACTGGACTGGGACTTGAACCTGAGACCTATGGTTTTGTGTACCTGTGCTCTTCCATCTGAGCTATCCAGCCCTTAGATAGTGGCCTCCCAAATAGTCAACTAGTCTTTGCCAAGGTTGGGGTGCCAGTCAGAAGCAATTAAACCATTAACTGCCGTATATCTGCAGGGATCAAGCCCAGGGCTGCTTTCTTTTTAGATGCAAACAACCAATTGTTATAAAGCTGGCTAGTATGTAGTTCGAGTAACTTGGACTCGACAAGTCACCATTTTTTATCGAATTTTGAAATTTTGAGATTCGGGTGACTAGCTAGTATGAGTATAGTATTAGTAATTACTAAATTAGTATTACTATTTCAGTATTTGTACTTTCTAAAATATTTCTTAGAATTGGCAAAGAAAACTTTGACTAGACCCGAGACCTCTGGACTACAGTGCTCAGAGTACTGGTACGCTAGTCCAGAGGTCAAAGTCAAATTTGTCAATTTCTTAAATTGTTTAAAAGTTCCCTGTCAGTTTGTCCTCGGTTTTTTTTTACCTAATAATGTACTGTTATTTGTTTTGGGTAAGTGGTTGTGCCAGACAGTGTCAATTTATGTGTAGGCATATAATACTGACAGTGGTCTACCCACGGTATTCAGGATTTAGGCTTTTTTCAACCCCTTTATGGTTCAAGGGTATTAAACTAGAATCTTTCCTTGTACCATAGGCTCAATTTGTGTCAATAAGCTATCCTGAATTTGCATGGTTGAGTCCTAAAATAATGGTTGCAATTGATTTTATAATTTTAGCCGAGGACAAGAAAGATGAGCAGAAGACCAAGAAGACTGGTGTCACAGAAGGGGCTCCAGAGAAGCGAAGACGAGGACCACCTCCTCCAGTAAGATGACAAAAACCCAACTTGTTTATCAATTCTTGAAGGGATAGAGATAAAAGAATCATTGTATAAAGAATGGACAAGATTTGAGTTTAACCCCTTGTGAACGGATGATGGGTATAGCCGCCCTGGGAACTTAGAAATTCGGACACTGCTTTTCAAATTTTTAAACGAAGACTCTTTTCAGGAATATATAACACCACAAACGCCTGTTTTGATGTCAGTTGTCGCATGAATTGCCAGATTAGCGGTAACAATTGCGCTATTGTGAGACTTCATTGTGTGTGTTAGATTTTTTGATGAGATTTTTTATTATTGATCACGTTTAACCCGACAAACTCCTGATTTTGTTTTAAATTCTTGTATCAGCTTACTCAAAAAGGTCCCTCGGTAAGTGACAAGTAGACTTGGAATAGCCAGCTTCAATCCATTGTGTGGTCCACTAACAGAAAAACTGCTGTTCAAATTTACTGATAGTCTGATACATGAAAACATTTCAGTATCAGAAAGGAGTTTAAAACGTTTTGTTGTGCATGAATGTTTGACCTAGGAAAATATTTGCGCCTAATGCAAGTTAAACAACAGATTTACTACTGGTCTATTGTCCCCTAAATTGAAAAAGTGTATGTTTTCGTTACTTAGACAAGTTAGAGACATTGATGAGATATTTCAGAACTAGATTAGGCTAAAAAAAAACTTGGCTGAGTCTCAAACATGTCAAAAAAGAAGTTTATAAGTTGAAGTGGATTAATGACATGTTTCAAAAATAGGTTTAATAATGCAAAGCTGCCAAACATTCCTATTTTGGAGGAATCGTTCCTCTTTTTTGGTAACAATTCATCACTTTTTACCACAGATTCTGTATTTTTGGCTTGGAAATTCATTCCTATGTAGTTTGCTCTGTAATTCCTCTTTTTTAGCAGAAGATTTCCTAATTTCCTTTAAGCATTAAGATAAGTTGGCAGCTATCAGGCTATGGTTGATAATGCTAAAAATAATTCTGAAGGCAGTTGGATAGAAATCAGGGAAAAAGAGGAGATGTATGCAACCATATTGGTGAATCTTTTCAGGTTACTGTTGGTCGTGCTGGACTGGATGGTCTTAGTGACCTACGCATTCGTCGCGTTGTATGTACACATATCGCAACCCCTTATTGCATTAATTCACGCAGCATGTGCGGTGTATATATCTTCATGGCCAAACCAACTCAAGCATGTCAAGCATGTACATATATTTGATGTTTGCCACACAGCATACATTAACGCTTGCTCAGACCATTTGTCATAACTCATTTTTACTGGATAATAATACATTAATAATGTATTAAATTTACATTGCACTCACTCTATGACCAGCCTCTTCGAGAGTGCACTGCATGTACTTCTTATTTTAAAAACACTAGCTCGGTCAAATTAATTGCACTAAAAAAATGAATGAAATCAAGTTACCAAAAAAATTCAAACATATATTTGATTCACTGACTTGATTCAGTGATTTGGCTGATTACTCAAAAGTGTTCAAGCTTTTATGGATAGATAGGTTGGAATTGAGATTCTTGTGATTTTAAGAATCTTGATAATACTGTAGCAGACCTGTTTTGATTTTATTACCAGTAATCTTGTCAAATCTGTCAGATCATCTGCATGATCTGATGGACAGTTCCACTGGTCGATGTCTATTATGTAATTTTGTTGTTGCATTTTGCATGTATTTCAAGGATTCTTAGGCCATTTTCAAAATGAAGGCTTATAGCTTTAGTCAATTTATCTTACTTGTTATGATATCCCCTCCATCTAAAAACAAGCGTTTGGCCCCAGTTTCCTGGTGAATACTCTGTACCTATCAAGCCAACAAACCTTCAAATCGAAAACAAACCACAACCTGTATTTTCAGGTTTTGTCAGACGGAGACGAAGCCTGAGCCTGAGCCTAAGCCTTCATTTTGAATACGGCCATAATTAGGAGGTACTGTAGTTACCGATTCAATTAACAAATGTGTTAATTGGAGTCCTTCAAGACTTTTTCATCAGGAACAAGTCAAATTCACTTAGCGTGTAATGTAGGTTACGGTGGAATTGTCCAGATCGATATTTTTCTAAAACACATAGATATTGAGACACCTTTACATGTATAATTTTTCTGAGGTACTGTATCAAATGGAGTTGCATCCCACCACTTAGCTAGGCAGGTACCGGTAGCCAAGATTAAATTTAAGTTTCGTCTTCTTAGACCAGAAGTTCAAAGTCAGGGGTCTCAGGTCCAACTCCATGACTATAATGTAGTTGACTGTCCTCTGTAACCATGGTAACTTAGCATGATACATAATGACAACTGCAGAGAGATTTCACGGACTGTAGGTTACTAATGTTGACCATGTTTCATTTCATGTTTTGTTGTTGTTGCATGTGTATTGTTATTTAGAGGAATGTTAACCAGTGAGAAAAAGACATTTTTATAAGGATCCAAATATCTCGCAGATTAAATTGCATTTCCTCTTTGCTCAAACACACTGCCTGTTGCAAAACTAATGATCCATGGTTGTTGAGAAAAATATGAAAAAAAATTACTTTAAGGTAGCTCCTAGTCCTAACTGATCTAACCTCCATCAGTTTGAATTTTGTGCAGTTTAACTGTACTAAAGTGTAGTCTTGTAGAGTATAGTGTAGTATGATGTAGTGTGTGTGATTTGTATAGCTTTGCCTTGTGCAGCGTAGCATTGCGTAGCGTAGCAGAATGTAGAATTGTAGCTGGTTTGCTGTGTTTGTAGATACAGTAATATCTAGACATTTTAGACATACAATACGTACTACGTAGACATTTTTTGTGGAAGATAAATCCTTTCAATTTGTTGATGAACGGTTAAAAGAATAGCTGACTGGGAACTTTTTAGCAATTTTTAGCAATTTTGAAAAATGTTTTTGCATATCAGTGCTCTTACCATCAGAGCTAATGTATGCAGCCCTTTGATGGCTGCCTTTACAAAAATCGACAACTAGTCTTTGCCATTAATTGTGGTTCGGTAGGCCTATATCTCCAAGAATCACATCCCCATTTTTAAGATGCAAATAACCAATTCATAGATATAATATATAATATTTTCGTTGAGGAGAAAGTATGTATTTCAATGAGGGTTTGCTCTGCTCGACGTATTAAATAAGCACTGAGTGCTTAGTGCTTTGTCCGATTGCCTGCTGAAAAAAAAATACAGGCATGTCGGCCAGGATTTGAACCTATGACTCCTGCTTTCAAGTGCAGGCATCATAACCACTCTACCACCGAGCTGGTCGAGGTCATGTGGCGGATTAAAATCTGTATAGTGGCAGGAACTATGTGTATAATGATTTGTCTGCCATAATGCTATTTTGGCCAGGTTTACTCAATTTTACAACCATTTTGTGTAAGGTTTGCAATTTAGCAGTTAAATTATCACACACTTTCTCAGTGTAAGGATAACATCTCCCTTAATAAACCTCAAATGCTACTTTTTTTAATTATTATTTTTTTACATCATTACGCTGACGAATACAGTGCAAAATTCCTGCAGCTTTATTAACCAACTCATGGGCCTGCCAGAAGCTATTAACCTGCATTCCTAAGCCCTGCTGAGAGGATCAAATGATAGTTATCCATACCTCCTGAGGGTGTCTTGCATTTGCCTAACCTGCAGCCTAACGGTTTGAATTTGCTTCTGTGGGATGCAGACCTATCCTTTGATCACCCCGCTGGGAATGAAGGCTCTTACTTGTAGTTGGACCCCTTGACGCATCTAAATGCAAAGCCTTTCCTCCAACGCAGTTCTCACTTTCACTCAAATTGGTTTTGGTCGTAAAACAAAACCTGCGACCGATCCGTGCACTGTGGATAATGTTCCACCCTAGTATTAATCAAACTTGAATCTTTGAGAAACAACTTTGGATTCAGTTGAGCTGCATGAAAAGAACTGGACTGAAGTGCACCTATTTTGCCCTGAATGCAAGTGCTGTTTTTTAGCCATCAATTTCACTTTTAAGAGCTGGTAACTTTGCCACGGAAAAAAAACGCTGTTCTTATCTGGTCTCATGTGCGATTGGGATCAAATGAAAAACTTTGATTTCTTCAAGTAAGCTTGGAGTTCAAAAGCAAATTTGTCAAAAGTTGAACTTTTTTGTGGGCATGATTTCAGTTTGTGAAGAGCCATTCATTCACTGCCCATCCTGAATTGAAACATTGTACCATAAGCCATGTCAGCGATACGGTGTTAATTTGGCAATCACTGGTCGACATCTGCTGCTACTCACAGCTTAGCCATACTCACAGCGTGTATTCACCCTGATTCCTAACCCTTTATTTTGCCCCCTTCCCTCCCAGTCTGTGGCTAAGAAGAATGTGGTCATGTCCACGGAAGCCATGAAGGAGATGGCCAAGCAGGCCAAGGCGAACCGTGACGAGAGGAGGACTGCGGTAAGTCTAATTCTTGACATCCATGACAATTTCTCAAATTTTTATAAACTAGTTCTTGTTTGGAATTGTTGACAATGCACATTTGTCATTCTGATTTGGTCATCACAAGACAGAAGTTGGAATCATTTCCCAGGGGATTTTTGTTTTATGCAATGTCGCCCGAAACAAGGCTATAAAGCCACTCAAGGTTGAGGGTTAAGGATAGATGGAGATAGAGAGGGACTCAGGAAGGCTGGAGATAGTAATTGACTTTCCTCTTAAAAAAGGGCAAGATCGTAGGCTGGGGGGAAGCATGAACCAGGAAGGGAATTCCAGAGAGAGGCTGAATGAGGGAAGAAGCTGTTCTGATACCTCTTTGTTCTACACCTTGGGATAGATAGAGTGTGTGGGTGAGAGGAGGCAAACAGCCTGGTTGCTAGCTTAAAATGTCCTGGCTGGGGGACTTATTTGGCAAGGCGTGGAATAAAAAGTGTCAGGGAGAGAAGGTTCTTGGTAATGAGACCATTATAACAACTTGGTTTATATCATTGCCTTTCATTTCAGATGGACGCCAGACATCAGTTTCTTTTTGGCAAGGTAATTTTATAAGATCCTCATTTGTAATCAACTATTTTAATTCCACAATGAGTTCCTTATTTCTGTCAAAACTCAATTGCTTTTTGTGTGAGTGCGTTCAGGGATGTAAGACTTCCGGAAATTTCCATATTTCCAGAAATGACTTGATTTTTTTTATAATTTTTTTTTATATTGTTTTGTTTTATGTCAAACAGGTATTTCAAACAGCTCATTTTTATCTGTTAAAACCCTTAAAACTAAAGGGCGCCTGTACCCCTGCTGTGAATCTCTCAGTTGCGTAAGCGCTCACTAGCGTAAGCGCTCACTCGCAGTCACACAATTTATTGGCCTTCAGTGATTTTCAGGAAATGACTTTGTTGGTCACTTACATCCCTGTTTTATTGACGTATTTTCTTAATTCTATTTTGCATATTTTCTTTTGTATTTCGTATTTCTCTTACAGCTTGCTGAATCGTTGGGCGTTGAGTTGGTGCAAGTTGAGGATTCGCTCCTTGGAGATGATAAGGTTTGTGATATCTTAGAAAATCATCATGAATATTGACCACTTCATTGAACTTAAAAGTCAGAGGGCCCTCCGAATCCAGGCGCCACTATTGTCCAATGCAAAACTGATAAGAATTTTAGAGTCAAATGCACAAATGTAATAACAACTGCTTACTGACTAAAATGACCTTAATGAATAAAAAAAAATAGGATGGCCTGACGTTTTGATCCTAGCAGGACCTTTCCCAAAGGCAGAATCACGTTGCAAACTGCTTACTGACTAGAATTACCAAAATTAGGAGGCCCTGATGTTTCAATTCTAGCAGGACCTTTCTCAAAGGTAAACACCACTGATGAGACCACCTATACTCTGCCTTTGAGAAAGGTCCTGCTAGGATCGAAACGTCAGGCCCTCCTAATTTTTGAGATGACAAGTTTGGAAACAAATGAAGGAGAGACTTGCAAATTTTTTAATCTCCAATCTTTGGTGGTATTTCCGTCTTTAGTTTGATCTGATCGAAGAGTTTTTCTCCAACAATGGGCCCCGTAAGCTGATGTTCTACCACCAGGAGGCACCGTCCAGGGACACACTCTACTCACGGACCGGTAAGTGTCTACAAAAATCTTGACAGCTCACTGCACACTGACTCCATCATTTTTGAAGTGCCCAATTTCCGTCCGGAAAATCCAAATTTGAGTTTGAGAAATTGCTTACTCATCGCTCATCAGGAAGTTTGTCATGGTATCAGACATCATCAAAAATTGATGGTTTGGGATAAATCGGGATTTTTTTTTTCCATCGATCAATCTGTTGATTACCAGACAATCTCCATGATTCCTAACCCTACTTATACCTTGAAAATACCAGAAAGTTTTCTTTGCCATCCCCCCCCCAAAAAAAAATTATAAAGTCTTCAAAAGTTCCTGTTGGAGTTTTCTCGTACCAGTCCGACACTAGTTCAAGTGGTCTGGCATACCAGTTAAAAGGATTGCAAATGTTGACCGTGTTTAAACAAACAAAACAAAAGTACAAACAAAAAGTGTCCTTTCAAAACCCTGATGGATCAATCAAGTTAACTGGTCCAATAAGCCAGTAATAAACAAAGTTATGGGGAAAGCCTGTTTGATGATTGTATATTTTGTTCCCCGTGTAGATACCTCCAGCATTGCCACCCACCCACCCCTCCAGAAGCGCCTCTTCCTGACCACCGGCACCTCAGAGGGCCTGAACGGCATGTGCTACTTCTTCATCCGCACCAGCGGTAAGCCCATCACCGTGCAGAACATCGCCCAGGAGGTGAACTTTGGCATGATGGACGCGTCAGGCGGCAAGATCTTGGACGGTCTCCAGACACTCCTCAAGAAGGTCATGCTACCAGCCCTCAAGATCCAAGACGTAAGTAGTTGACTTCAGGCTCCCAATTTCATTGCAGAAGCGCGAAAAGTCATGGTTCATAGGCCGTTTACAAAATGAAGGCTTAGGCTAAGGCTCAGGCTTCATCTCCGTCTGACAAAACCTGAAAATCCATGTTGTGGTTTGTTTCCAAATTTGAAGGTTTGTTGGCTTGATACAGGGTATTCCCCAAGAAACTGGGGCCAAACGCTTGTTTTTAGATGCCTGTGATATTATAATGAGTAAGATAGATATGACTATGAAAATGTGACTGTAAAGAGATAAAAACAAAAATGGTTTTATTTTCCAGAGCTGGGGAGAGATCAAGGACAACGGTCAGATTTCGGACTTCCTCGACCAGCTCGACCGCTTCATCAATAGTCTGTCCATCGCCAAGGGAAACATGGAGGGCAAAGTTCAACTGTGCGAGCATGAGCACCTGGAGTCTATGCTGGACTCCCTCAAGACTGCCGGTGACTTCCAGCAAGCTGGTGAGTGGGGCGCAGTCTCTTCAGCCCAAGATTCTTTCTACCGCACATCTCAGAATTTCCTGATTTGTAAAAAAAAAAAAAAAAAAAAAAGATTAAAAAAAAAGAAGTCTTTGCCGGGGTGGGGGCGCCAGTCAGAAGCAATTCAACCATTAACTGCCATATATCTCCAGGAGTTGACACCCGCGCTTTCATTCAGATGCAAACAATCAATTGTTGTCAACCTGGCTACGGCAGCTCGAGGATCACACAAAGTGGATGCAGCCCTGGAGATATACAACAGTTAATGGTTTAATTGCTTCTGACTGGCGCCCCCACCCCGGCAAAGACTAGTTGACTATTTGTGAAGGCCACCATCTAAGGGCTGGATAGCTGGTCCGCAAAGCCAGTGGTCTCGGGTTCAAATCCCATTCCAGTCAAAGTTTTCTCTGCCAATTCTTCATTTCAGGCTTAATTTTGATGAATTTTGATTATGGACGTCACAAAAATCTAGCCAGGCTTTAGTCAGAAAGCACTTTGCACTATTTTCGTCATGTTCGTAGGATGAAGTAAATACAAAACTGCTCACTGACTAAAATGAATCTGAAAAGTTAGAGGGCCTGACGTTTCGATCCTAGCAGGACCTTCTCAGAAAGGTCAGGCCCGCTAACTTTTGAGACAAAAAGTCTTTGCTGGGATGGGGTGGATTAGTAGCAAATTCAGTTCCCGTTGTGAATTTGCTTTAACTTTTTTCATCAACCAGCCGCCGTTCCGGACACGGTGGAGAAACTGGAGGAGTTGATCCTGCAGTGGGCCAAGCAGATTGAGCAGGTCCTGGCTAAGAGTGAGCAGATGCGCAAGGAGGCCGATGACATCGGGCCGGCCGCCGAGCTGGACCACTGGAAGAAGCGCACGGCCAAGTTCAACAGCCTGCTGGAGCAGATCAAGAGCCCTCGCTGCAAGGCGGTGGTCGGCGTGCTGCACGCCGCCAAGTCCAAGGTGCTCAAGCAGTGGAAGGAACTGGTGAGTACTGGTTCAGACCGGTTTTTTATCCGGTCCCAACCTGCTTTGTGCAGGATTGCGAGTTCTGGTTCAGACCGGTTTTCATCCGGCACAAACTGTACACATTGCAGTGATATCTGCTTTAGACTGGTTTCACCTGGTGCAAACTTTGTACAGGATGGCGAGTTCTGGTTTAGACCGGTTTTCATCTGGACCCAACCCGCTTTGTGCAGGATGGCGAGTTCTGGTTCAGACCGGTTTTTTATCTGGCACAAACTGTACACATTGCAGTGATATCTGCTTTAGACTGGTTTCACCTGGTGCAAACTTTGTACAGGATGGCGAGTTCTGGTTCAGGCCGGTTTCCATCCGGACCCAACCTGCTTTGTAAAGTATGGCGAGTTCTGGTTCAGACCGGTTTCATCCGGCACAAACTGTACACATTGCAGTGATATCGGCTTTAGACTGGTTTCACCTGGTGCAAACTTGTACATGATTGCGAGTTTTGGTTTAGACTGGTTTCATCCGACTCAAACTTGCGCAAAAATGTCATAGTCAAATCCATGCCAGATTCAGAAAGAACTGGTGAGATCTGGAATCAAACCGGTTGCTCCATTAGAAACCGGTTTGGTTCAATGTTCTCGGTCCCATGTACCCCTGCACAACTATGTGCGCTGGGCTGGATTTCACAAAGCCTTACAATGCATCGTTACTCAACTTACGATGGATAACCCATCGTGAGTTGTGATAGACGGTATGGTTTCTGTGCATCGCTCATCGTCGTACGATTGATCGTAAGTTACGATGAGTTTAGTGAAATCGATTCATATCGAAATCAATCTCATATAATTGAGATAAGACCATGCAGTGTTTTCTTTGTATATCTAACGTCTTGATTTGTCTTTGAATCATTCTGCAGGACATTCGTATTACTGATGCTGCCAACGAAGCCAAGGACAATGTCAAATACCTGTACACCCTGGACAAGTTCTTTGGACCGCTGGTCAAATGTGATCCTGTGAGTACATCACACTCATTATTTCCCTAACTTCAAGTTTATTTTGGCCAAATCATCCAAATCATCATCATCGTTTTCATTACAATAATCACCACCATCCTGTATCCTGAGAATTCTCAGGCTTAGCCTGTTAGCAATGGAAGTATTGAACACGGTTTCCCCATAACTTTTTTTTTTACTACTGGCCAACGGGACCAGTTAACTCATAACTTGATTTGTCTGCCAAGGTTTTTTTCTGTATTTGCAATTATTTTGACTGGTATGCTTAATCACTTCAACAAGGGTGGGCTTAAAGGCCCTATACAACATCGGCAAAGGTCAAGAGAGTGCCACAATTGTGTGTTAAACCATTAAACATTCCAAAAAAGCAATACTGCGAAGGTTTTAGATCAAAAGGAAATCTGAGAAAGTAAAAAGGGGCAAAAAAAGTCACGGTTTTCCACCGTTCTTTAGTGTAAGAAATAGTTTATTACTCGCAAGTAATAAACCATTTGTCGATGTTTGAGTGGATATTTCTCTAGAGGTACAGCATCCCAGACCATAAGATTTCAACACGAGGATACTATCATGACCATCAACAAACTGTGTAAATTAGAGGGAAATCTGTGGACATCGATGTTTTCCGATCATCCCATTGTTGTACATGGCCTTTAACCGGTTTCCACTTTTCTAGAAAACCGCATATTTTTTAACGCTAAACTTTTACGCAATGTCTGATACCATTACAACATTCTGACAAGTACTGTAAGTAATTTCTCAAATTTGGAATGTCATTGATTACATTACCTTGCCCCTTTTTGTCCCCCTCAGTGCGTGATGGTAGAGCATATCCCTAGCCTCATGAATGCCATCCGGATGATTCACAGCATCTCTCGTTACTACAACACCTCGGAGAGAATGACCTCCCTCTTCGTCAAGGTCACCAACCAGATGATCACCACCTGCAAGGCTTACATCAACCGTGATGCCTCGAAGATATGGGAGCTGGAGAGGTAAGAGCAGCTCCTAAAAGACTGAAAGAAATCATTCTTCGGCATAACAAACAAAAGATTCATACACTGTCTCCTGTGGCAGCGCGCTATCCCTCGATCATCCACACAAAAGGTCCCACAATAGGCTCCATTCACAGATGGTCAAATCTTTGAGGTGGTCGGCCCAACCGAGCGTACAGTTTGCGGGGAAGATAGTGGGTGGAATTCCCCTGCCTTACCATCGACCGGCTGTATGACATGCCAACATAATGTCTCCTGTGGCGGCACACTATCCTTCGATCATCCACAGCAAAGGTCCCACAATAGCGCAATTGTTGTCACTAATCTGGCTTGATTATAGAAATACTAACCAATTACTGACCAATTTTGACCCCAAAAAATGGTAAAGAAAACTTAGACTGGACTTGAACCCAAGACCTCTGGTTTTGCGGACCTCTGGTTTTGCATACCAGCGCTCTTACCATCTGAGCCATCCAGCCCTTAGATGGTGGCCTTCCCTAATAGTCAACTAGTCTTGGCCAGTTACTGACCACATAAAGCAGGCATTGATCGCGAAGTCTGCTGGTTAATATGCGGCTGATCTCACCACCTGAAACGTTGAGTTACCGGCTATTTTCAGAGCCACAGACCTTCTCGAAAGTGAAGTGCTACATGGTGTCACCGCAAACCTTCCACTTAGTATTTCCGCCATGCAAACCTTAACCATTTGAATGATTGACATTGATTGGTTTGTCTTGCCCTTCCCCAGACCCGTGCTTCTGAAGAGGTTGAACGACTGCATCTACCTCAACGAGGAGTATCAGAAGTGCTTCCACAGGACCAAGGATCGACTGAAGGAGACTCCCGAGGAGAGGCAGTTTGAATTCAGGTCAGATAGAGCGACCTCTTGTTCCTGGTTTTGTCCATTCCTAGCTAGTAATAAACGTCGGGTTCCTTGCAGAAGGCAATGAAAGTCCACTGAGATCTTTCAATCACCCAGTATATTCCATTTTGTACCCGCTTCAATCCTATCCAAATTCTGTGTTTACTATTTTTTTGTCATGACAATATAAAAACTACTTATCAATCTAAAATGTTATAAAACGGACCAGCCGAAACTTGTTCCCAGCAGAAGGGCATAAAGGGATATTAACGTCTGGATGCACTTATGCCCATTTGCCAGCGGTTACTTCTACCAGACAACTGCTGCCCAGGAAAAGTTACCTGGTCCTGGCACCGCTTTGTATAAGTGCTTGTAGCGGCATCCGCATGATCTTTGAGATGCAAATCATTGGCAACAGTGGAGAGCTTGACGTTGGCCTGCGGAAGATTAATGGACAGTTGCCTACCATTCTCTCGCAGTGAGAATTACATCTTCGGCAAGTTTGACACCTTCTGCAAGCGGCTGGAGCGCATCGCGGACATGGTCAACACCATTGAGAGCATGAGCTCCCTGGGTGAGGTCAAGATTGAAGGCATTGACTCCATCTTCATCCGCTTCCAGGGCATTGTAGCCACCTACAAGAAGAAGAACTACGATGTCCTGGACCATCGCAAGGGAGAGGTTGGTACACTGCTCCTAGATTCTCCACTATCTGATTTTTAGCAAGCTGCAAAGCGATGCGAGCTTAATACATAATACCAATTTCCCTCCGACCCCATTCTCATTTCTGTGTATAACGGGAAAATGGACTTCATTTTTTTTTTTTAACCGAGTTTCTTAATTTAGTTGTATTTTTCTAACAGGATATTGAATGTTAAAATTTAGTGGGCCTGATGTTTCGATCTTTTCTTAAAGGCAGAGGGACCTTTCCTAAAGGCAGAGGGATATTGAATATTGAATGAGATTTGAAGGTTTGCATGGTGAGAATAGCAGGATTAATAGGTTTGTGGTGGCACCATGTAAATTCTCTTTTGTGAGTATGTGTGGTTCTGAAAAGAACTGGAGGAACTCGACGTTTCAAACAGTGTACTCTGTTCGTCTTCAGGAGACTGCTGAAGATGAATAGTCTCCTCAAGACGAACAGAGTATTCTGTTCGAAACGTTGAGTTCCTCCGGTTCTTTTCAGAACCAGAATTTACATGGTGTCACCGCAAACCTATTCATCCAACAGGATATCGACTAAAGCTATAGAACAAAAGTCCTGAACTAATCTTTGCTTGACTTTATACTCAAATGAAAACAGTCTCATTTGTAATTTGAAGTAAATACAACTGTTACAAACTGCTCACTGACTAAAATGACCTGCAATCCATAAATCTCAAAAGTTAGAGGGCCTGACGTTTCGATCCTAGCAGGACCTTTCTCAAAGGCAAAGATCTCAAAAGATAGAGGGCCTGACGTTTCGATCCTAGCAGGACCTTTCTCAAAGGCAAAGATCTCAAAAGTTAGAGGGCCTGACGTTTCGATCCTAGCGGGACCTTTCTATCATTTGTAATTCTTTATGTGTGTTGTTTTATGTATACGTTGAGCATGTTGAGTATGGAAGCGATGTTTTGACCTTCGCAAACGGTGTAACCCTACCTTTAATGACAGTTGGCTTATTTCTTTTTCCTGGTCTTTCCTTGAATGTAATTGATAGTCAATTTGACGTGTTTCCTTCATCGTTTCTCCTTTTCTTTCCTCTCCTCTCTAGTTTGATCTGGACTATGCTGAGTTCAAGTCCCTGATGGACAGTGTGCATGGCCAACTGCAGGGCTTTGTCAACAACTGGTTTTCCAAATCTCTGACGGTATGTGAGATTAATCAAGTTATTTTATTTTATTTATTTATTTTTATTTTTATGATGCAACTTTGTCCATATATATGCTACATATTGTTTTGAGCTAGGCTGAAAAGATTCTTTAAAAAAAAAATTGACAATAAGTGGTGGCCAGGGCTGGATTTCATGAACCCATATAATGTATCGTATTTCAAATTGAAATACAGTCGATAGCCAATCGAAATGGGCCATATGGTTTCTGTGCATTTCTCAACGTCTTGCAATTGATCTCAAGTTACAATGGGTTTGTTGAAATGGACCACTGATTTGGAGGGCCTGTCGTATAGCAACATTGTCGACACTCCGAATTCGGAGGTCCCGGCGCAAAGTGATTCACTTCACCCGAAAAAAGAGGAAAAAAAACATTAAGTATTGATCATGGCCTCTTTCCCAGACCCTAATACAGGGATGCAAGACTTCCGGAATTTTTTTCCTGATTTTTGAAAATGGTGTGATTTTTGTTCAGATTTCCAAAAATGGTGATTAAAAAAACAAAAAAAAAAACCATTTTAATATTTCTGGAAATGGTGTGATTTTTTTCTTCAGATTTCCAGAAATGGTGATTTAAAAAAAAAAATTTAAATATATATATTTTTTTTAATGTCAAACTGGTATCTCAAACTGCTCAATTTTATCTGTTAGAACCCTAAAAACTGAAGGGTGCCTGCACCTCTTCCTTGAATCTCGCAATCGCATCTCTCGGTCGCATAAGCGCTCACTCGCAGTCGCACAATTTATTGGCCTTCGGTAACTTTCAGGAAATGACGTTGTCGTTCGCTTACATCCCTGATGATATTTTTTTTTTTTTTTTTTTTTTTTATGTTCTCATCAGGCACCGGGCAAAGCACTGAGCATTCAGTCAAGCAGAGCTCACCCTCGTTGAATTGTTTGATTTGTCTTCGTCCTAGCTTGTCTTCGTCGCTCACTTTACGGTCTCGTTCCCTTTTATTCTTTCCCCTTGAGCAGACGGACAAGGCCCTGGACCTGCTGCTGAAGTTTGAGAAGATCTCCAGCTCGCAGCTGAACCTGACGGACAAGTACATGCGAGTGCTGCTCAACTACGGCAGGGACCTGGAGGCGGTCCGTAAGCTCTACCAGAAGGGTAAAGACGACCCGCCGGTCACCCGTAACATCCCCCCAGTGGCTGGCAAGATCACCTGGGCACGCCAGCTCTACCGTAAGATCGACTCACCTATGAGAGCGTTCAAGAAGAAACCCGAGATCCTCAGAGTAAGTTGGGAAAAAAATAAAAACAAAAATGAAGTAAATACAAAAAACAATGGGAGAATGATAGATAAGTTCAGGCTGTAAAGACTTCAAAACAGACTTATTCTTTATAATATACGCGTAAAAAAAAATTAAACAAGATGACTGGAGTTATCAGACAGCATCTGAAAGGAGAAATGAACGTACGGTTTTGTTAGTGTAAGTAAGAAGTTGTTGCAAACTGCTCACTGACTAAAATGACCTGCAGTACATGTATATCAAAAGTTGGAGGGCCTGATGTTGCGATCCTAGCAGGACCTTTCTCAAAGGCAAAGTGACAAGGACAAAACAGATACATGTACACAAAGGAAGGGGGAAGAGAATGAATAGGACATGGATGAGAAACAAAGGACAAAGAGCAAAGCTGGTAGGGTGAGATCAAAGGGAAGGGCAACTAGG
Source organism: Luidia sarsii (assembly GCA_949987565.1). Taxonomy (NCBI): domain Eukaryota; kingdom Metazoa; phylum Echinodermata; class Asteroidea; order Paxillosida; family Luidiidae; genus Luidia; species Luidia sarsii. Next base: position 1,850,980 of record OX465114.1, read on the forward strand.
GATTAGTGAGAAGAGGGGGAAAGATCAAAGAGAGAAGTGTGTAGGAGTGAAGGAGTTTTTCATTTGTTTGAACAAAAATTTACCAGTTTCATTTTGTCTTCTCTTCAGACCCAAGAAGCCAAGAAGATCATCCGTAACTTCAATAAGATGGCAGCTGTCTTACTTGAGTACGAGGTAAGCACTTCACCTTCTTTGCAAAGCTTTTCTTCAACAAATTTGAGAATTGATGCTAGGACACACCAGTTGCGAAAGACAGGGAATCACTTCCATACTCGATTTGTTGACCGTGTGATGAGAAAAACTGTGGAAACGAAATTAAATGTTTGCAGGGATGTAAGACTTCCGGAAATGGCGTGATTTTGGTTGAGATTTCCGGAAATGGTGATTTTGTCAAACTGGTATCTCAAACTGCTCAATTTGATCTGTTAAAACCCTAAAATCTGAAGGACCCCTGCCGTGAATTTTGCCATCGCATCTGTGGGTCGCGTAAGCGCTCACTCGCAGTCGCACAATTTATTGGCCATCGGTAATTTTCAGGAAATGATTTTGTTGGTCACTTACATCCCTGATGCTAGCTTTAAAAAAAAAAATGTTCTCATCAGGCACCGGGCAAAGCACTGAGCATTCAATCGAGCAGAGCACACCCTCATTGAATTGTTTGATTTGTCTTTGTCGTAGCTTCTCTACCATCGTGGCTGGTTCCGTGCTGTGGACACCATCCGGTCTGGCCTGAACTCCTCCCTCCTCGTCCGTCACCCGGAGACCAAGGAGCTCTTTGTCAACTTTGACCCGCAAGTCTTGGAGCTGATCGCCGAGGCCAAGTACCTGAGCAAGATGAACCTGGAGATCCCGGAGTCTGCTGGTGTACTGATACTGAAGGAGTCCGAGATCAAGGCCAACTATGTGGCGTGAGTATCTTAAAGGGTCTCTGCAATCTATATCGCAGTCAAGCTCATTTTCTGCTGTCATCTAGGGATCTGAAGTGTACAAACATATTGGCAAGGGTTTTTTTTCTTAGTGGAGTCATAGGCCCTTTATGAATCCATGAATCAGGCTTGGGCTTTGTCCCCATCTGCCAAAATATGAAAATCCAGGTTGTGTTTTTTGGCCGAATTTGAAGGTTTGTTGGCATTATAGGTACAATCACCATGAAAATGGGGCCAAACGCTTGTTTTAGATACCTGAGACATTACTACAGGTAAGATAAATATGACCGAAGCCTAAGCCCGAGCCTAAGCCTTCATTTTGTAAACAGCCTATATATTGGTCATTTCGTTTACCTTTAAAAATATCCTGATAACAATTAGGGTGCTTTTGTAAGGTCATGTCAGGAACCCACATTTAAACAAATCTAAGAACAACATGAACTTTCAAACTGCAAATCAATCCCTCTACCGGTACCGTAGATTAGGTTTGATTAACTGCTGCATTCAACCAATCACTGCCGTATATCTCCAGGGATCATGCCCCCGCTTTCATTCAGATGCAAAAAAACAATTGTGGTAAACCCAGACCTTTGTTTATTTGACTTGATTTGAAAAAAAAAGCTGCATCCAAATTTGTGTGATCCCCGAGCTACTATAGCCAGGTTTACAACATCAGTTGTTTGCATCTGAATGGTGGTCTAGCTAGCTAGTCTTTTCCGGAGGTGAAATTTGATTTCAGAGATGACCTCTTGAGATCTACTCTGTCCTGTGTTCTTTCCGATAGTCTCGTGGAGCTACTGCAGGAGTATGACCGTGTGGTAGCCACCATTCCCAACCTGGTCTTGCCACTGATGTCTCCGTTCCGCCGTCGTGTTGAGGACGCTCTCAAACCCGGCCTGACGAGCCTCAACTGGACCTCACTGAGCCTGGATCAGTGTAAGCTATGCAGACACAAACTCCCAATTGCATCTCTCAAACAATTTTAGGATGGCCTGATGTTTTGATCCTAGCAGGACCTTTCACAAAGGCAGAATGGGTCCTGCTTGGATCGAATCGTTGTTTTTCAATTGAAACATGTTGCAAACTGCTTACTGACTAAAATGACCAAAATGAAAATCTTTGCCGGAAATTTGGTCATTTTGATCCTAGCAGGACCTTTCTCATAGGCAGTCTCACGTTGCAAACTGCTTACCTGCTTACTGGCTAAAATTACCAAAATGCAAAAATCAACAATTAGGATGTTTCGAATCCTAGTAGGACCTTTCTCAATGGCAGAATCACGTTGCAAACTGCTTACTGACTAAAATGACAAAATTTAAAATCCTTAAAATGAGAAGGGCCTGATGTTTTGAATCCTAGCAGGACCTTTCCCAAAGGCAGAATCACATTGTAAACTGCTTTCTGACTAAAATGACAAAATTTAAAATCCTTAAAATGAGAAGGGCCTGATGTTTTGAATCCTAGCAGGACCTTTCCCAAAGGCAGAATCACGTTGCAAACTGCTTACTGACTAAAATTACCAGAAATGAAAATCTCAAAAATTAGGAAGATTCTCTTACAGTAAAGAAATTAGGACGATTCATTAGTCGCTGATGTCAAGCGTCTCTCGTCTGATGAACAGATATCTCCAACACCTACAAGGAGCTGAATTTCCTGGAGCATCTCACCAAGCAGGTCTCAGACCTCCTGGACTGTCGCATTGACCAGGTCCTGAAGGACATGTCCTGCACCGCTCTCTGCATTCTGCCCGAGGCTGAACCAACCTCCATCAAGGACTTCTTGGCTGACACCGAGAAAACCTGCAAGGAGGCGTGCGAGCAACTCTCCAGGTAAACCCCCCCAAGACTTCGCCAAGACGTCTTGATTCAGATTTTTGCTGTCACCTTTCAGTTGTTGAAACCTAAGTCTCCCATCTGATAACTCTGTTGACTGTCACAGCTGTGGATAATCCTGATCCATTTCAGATTCTTTTGATTGATTGATTAATTGATTGATTGATTGATTGATTGATTGATTGATTGATTGATTGATTGATTGATTGATAAAGTTTTCTTTGCCAATTTCTTTTTTTCAATTTATCCTCTAACTTTGATTGGTTTCTATTGATTGATTGATTGATTAATTGATAAAGTTTTCTTTGCCATTCTTCAAAGAAAAGAGAGAAATAGACCAATTTTAAATTCCTTTGAACAGTTCAGCAATTTCCCCAGTCAGTTTTCCCTTTGTGTGTTTGTTCCAAATTCTTAATCTTGTCGATTTTCCCTCTAATCAGGCAAAGCCAGGCCGTTGAGAAGGCCGTGCAGGATCTGGTGGAGACACTCAGGAACAGCCTGAAGGATAACGAGCGTCGTAATCTCCACGACCACTACCCCTGCCTGACCCCTGACTCCAAGCACAAGCGTTGCCTGGAGTGCCTGCCCTGCTGCTACTACACCATGCTGGGGAGCTTCAGTCAGAGAAACACAGATGCACTCGTCAAATGTAAGCTCCATAAGCTCCTCGGAGGATCAGTCAATCAAACATTTTCCATTTGTTCCCTTCCTACACCTATGCTTAAAAGTAAGTATCCCTCGTACTCGCACTCGCTCGTAAGCACTCGATCAAACTCGTTAACACTCGCTAGCGCTCGACAAAACCACGAGCGGTAGCGAGCGGTTTCGAGTGATGTCGAGGATTAGCGAGGGATATCGAGCGGCCTCGTAAACACTCGAAGAGTGGAGGGCGGCTCATCAACAACGAGCGTTTGCGAGGGCTATCCAGGCGTATCCATTGACCTCACTCGCATTGTTGAGAAGGCGCCCGTTTGCGAATCCGCTGGGCAGCCCACTGTGTGAGCGCCCGCTCCTCAGTGGGACCGGCGACCGCAAAGGCTTATAAAGAACACCGGCAAGGAGTGCGTGCGTGGACGCCCCCGGTCCAGGTCTTTTGTTAAGGTTTTAGCTTGCACTATAGGGCTGTAAATTGCTTTCCTGGGAGACTTTTTAAGTAGCAATTTTTGGTAGTTTCATGTAGGTCTCGGTCGATATAAAACAAGTTTCCCTATTTCTTTTTAGCCGGCTTCCATGTGTACGTGAAAAAGCTGGATTTGCATCGCAAAATTCGATTAACTTTTTCATGGAAAGCAAGACAAATTTGAAAATGAAAACCATTTTCAATTTTCTGCAAATAACTCTGGCGTCGAATGAATGTTTTTTGGTAAGGATTTCTATTTTGCAAGAAGTGCGTGCGTGGAGGTCCCCAGTCCAGGTCTTTTGTTAAGGTTTTAGTTTGCACTAAAGGCCGCGACCCATATGTACATCGACCGTGCATGGATCACTTGTGGTAACTCAGTTCTTGGACTTATTTTCGGTTATTTTCCGCGTGCTAGTAAAATGTGGTTCAGCCCTGACGTCCGGCTCTCGGAATTATTTTCCGTGACCCGTTGAAAAGTTGCCGATAAAATGAATGATATACTTTCCTTTCATTTAAATACACTCAATCCTCCCTTTGAGACCGCATTCATGTCCTATTATATCTTCCAAGGCTTTGCGCTGAAGTATCAGTTGTTGGTTATCGACTTTTTCCTGAACTAAACCGTAAACCCAGCAAGACGGCTTTCATCAAAGAAAAAAGGCCCGGTACCGCACCGAAGCGTTCCCTGCTCCAGACCTGCTAATCGTGTCGTATAGTGCCAGGCATTTAGCTGCGTGGTCTTGGGAGTGATTATATATTTCTTTCTTTTGGGATGGAGGTGGACTTATTTCCATGCTGGTTGTTGGCCTTATGCCGTTATGGACTTATGGGTATTTTTTAAGAATGGAGGAGGGGGCTATGCTGAATGTCTTACTTATGCGGGCTTATTTAAAGGACACGTATAGATAATTCCCTAGGAATATATGCCTGGCGTTGAATATTTTTTAGGTAAGGTACATTTCCTTTTTCGGATATATTTCGTCAGGATTTCTATTTTGCAAGGAGTGCGTGCGTGGACGTCCCCAGTCCAGGTCTTTTGTTAAGATTTAGCTTGCACTATACGCCGCGACCCATTGACCGTGCATTGATCACTTTGGTAACTCAATTCATGCATTTATTTTCGGTTATTTTCCGCGTGCTAGTAAAAATTTGTGGTTCAGCCCTGACGTCCGGCTCTCGGAATTATTTTCAGTGACCCGTTGAAAAGTTGGCGATAAAATGAATGATATACTTTCCTTTCATTTAAATACACTCAATCCTCCCTTTGAGACCGCATTCATGTCCTATTATATCTTCCAAGGCTTTGCACTGAAGTATCAGTTGTTGGTTATCGACTTTTTCCTGAACTAAATCGTAAACCCAGCAAGACGGCTTTCATCAAAGAAAAAAAGCCCCTTACCGCACCGAAGCGTTCCCTGCTCCAGACCTGCTAATCGTGTCGTATAGTGCAGTGCCAGGCATTTAGCTGCGTGGTCGAGATCTTGGGAGTGATATATTCCTTTCTTTGGGGATGGAGGTGGACTTACTTTCATGCTGGTTGTTGGCCTTGCCTTATGGGTATTATTTTTTTATGAATGGAGGAGGGGGCTAAGCTGACAGTCTTACTTATGAGGGCTTTTTCAAAGGATATGTGTAGATAATTCCCAAGGAATACATGCCTAGCGTTGAATATTTTTGGTAAGGTACATTTCCTTTTTTCGGATTAATTTCGTGAGGATTTTTATTTTGCTTTTTTTAGGGTGTCTGGAAGTAGGAATGTGCCTACATTACAGGGAATTAGTTTTCGCTGTGAATATATACATTATTAAGTCTTTTGTTTTCCGAATATAAAGGCCAACTTTAAAAAAAATCAGGATATTACTTGATTTCTAATGCATGTGAAATTATTTAGCCCTATGACTTAATAATATTCTCGGGTTTAATTATTTTCTTTCGGACATCATAATCAGAGGCGTGATGGTCAGGCCGAATGGGCCATGTCCTACACGCACTGTATATGACAACTTCCTATAGGGGCGGTAATCTAAAATGTGGACGACTCGGCCAACATTTGACCCACTGATTTGGGAGTTCTTGCCTATGTACAGTAGGTGGGTGCCAAGGCTTTCCTGTTGCAGGCGATTATCAACCGCTTGTCATGTCAAAGCGTATAAAAAAAACGCAGTCAGTTCCCTGATACAGGGTGTATCCGTTAAGCGCACAATAGTACTGGGAACTTGACAAAGCTTCGGCGTAAATTTCCCGGATGTCAAAGTCTGCAGGAGTCAGCTTGGAACACACCATTTTCAAAGAGGTGTACGCACAACTTCCGTTCAAACAATCACATAAATCGAAGGATAAAATGTCACTTTTCAATATCAAAACCTAAACGAACAAGAAATACAAGACAGATGGCGTACAATATGCCACTAAAAGGTTCCCTTTGTCGGGGTTTTCGGCCGATATTTTTTTCCCCCCTCAAAGTGTAGGCCACTAACCCCCCTTCCTACCCTGTATTTTCACAGTGGTACGGTCTTCGCAACACGTGCGGCCGCTTCTGCATAGGGAGCCTTGCGGAGCTAGCTCGACATGGTATTTTTACCGGGCCGTTCGCCCTCGGGAACGGAGTGGAGACCCATAAATTCGTGACCTTTCCGGTCTTTTCTTACTCCGTAACTTGATTGTATTGGATTGAAACTTTCACAAACCAGAGATAAGATATTCAACAAAAATTATGTAAGGTAATAATACTATGTTGGAGATCGAGTTTTGTAAAAATTGTTTCAGTATAATGTTGAGAAATTCCACATGCGAGCTCGTCCGAACAAATTTGACGTCGGTGAACAACCCACTATGAGTATGAATAATCGCCATCGACTCATCAGAGGCATTTCATTAAATAATTGTATAAATAACGTGCAAAACATCAGTACCAGTAAATTAACGTTCAGAACGATCACATAAACCCAACGTAAATAATCAAGTCAACAAGTAGGCCTACAATGAAACTACCAACGCAAACGTCACATAAACGTGGGGGCAATGACGGCGCTCCGTTTGAGTTGGTCCGTAGTTGGTCGTGCATCTGTAGTTGGTCCGCTCAATCTTTGTTCACGGCGAGCCCAACTGGCCGGTCGCGGGTCAGTGAATACTCGCAAGCGCTCGCAGGCTGCAATCGAGCGAGTTCGAGCGAGGGCTTATCGAGCGAGGGTTTACGAGCGCCTGCGAGCGCTGGCGAGTTTATTCGAGTGCGCTCGAGCGTTTACGAGGCCCTTGACAGCGCTCGTATCCCCTCGTATCCCCTCGTACTCGCTCGTTCGTTTATGGGTACTTACTTTTAAGCACTACTGTATATCAACAATTCCGTCCGTTTGATGTCTTTTTACAATTAGTTTTTACTTCGTCATGGCATAATATGTGAAAAAAATGTGGATACTTCAAAGAGGTTTTGCCCTTGCTCGACGTGATAAACACCGAGTGCTCCGTGCTTTGCCTGGTGCCTGTTAAAAAATATTTCAGGCAGCTCGGGCGGGATTCGAACCCGCGACTACTCCCGAGTTCTAGCACTCATCGTTGGTTGTCTGTGCGTTCATCCCCGTAGGTACCCGTCTGTCCCTGGACGCCATCAAACGCCGTCTCCAGACGTCTCCCAACAAGTACACCCACGGCGCCCAGGAGAATGAGGAAGCCAAGGTGCCTCTCTTCACGGCCGACATCGTCCTGTCCATCCCCTCCATCGTCCTCCGTCCCAGTCTGGATGATGTGCAGCAGACAGTCAACAAGGCCGTGCAGGTCATCCTGCGCATGGCTCAGGACATTCCCCTCTGGGCTCACACCGTCATCAGCCAGAAGGCTGCCATCAAGGTGAGCCTCCCCTTCTCTCCACCAATCAATCTCATTGATCTCATCATAACTTACGATCAATCGCAAGACAATGAGTGATGCACAGAAACCATACGGCCTATCACAACTCACGATGCAGGGATGTAAGATGAAAATAACGTGATAAAAAATATATATTTTTATTATTTTTAGATTTTATGTCAAATATATCTCAAACTGCTCATTTTTATCTGTTAAGACCCTAAAATCTGAAGGACACCTGCACCCCTTTCGTGAATCTCTCGGTTGGCTAAGTGCTCACTTGCAGTCGCATCTCTCAGTCACGTAAGCGCTCACACACAGTCGCACAATTTATTGGCCTTCAGTGATTTTCATGAAATGACTTTGTCAGTCAATTACATCCCTGATGATGGGTTTCATTTATTTTTGGCAAGACATAAAACCACAATGAATCAGAAACAAATGCCAACATTAATATCATACAATATAAAATACAAAACACAAGCCAAGGATAGCTCGAGAAAGCTGATTAAAACTGCTTATTTCCATCAAGGTCCTTAACATAGACATTTTTACAGCAAACATTACCATTTACGAACTATTCAAATTACTCTAAACATCCAAAACACTACACTCAAATAAGAAATAATAATTGAGATTTATTTATTGCAGGTCATTTTAGTCAGTGAACAGTTTGAAACAGTTTTTTTACTTCATAAGAATATAAAAGCATAGATTCCACTGCCCATATAAATTATGATACTGAGACATGATTCTTAAAGGTGTTTAAACTTGTTGGAATGGGATGTTTCAACGCTACAGGCAATTTATTCCAAACTTCCACACCTCGAAAATGAAAAGTTCTCTTCCCAAATTCTGTCAGAGTCAGTTTTTTACAACGCTGAAGAAATTCTCTTTTTTTTTCATCAGGAAATGGAGGAAGCTAAGGATGACAAGGACACTGACAAGGTTCCACTCCTAGCCATCAGCCAGAAGCCTCTCTACAAGGTCATCAGCGAACACAAGGACGTCCTGAAGGTCGCCATCACTCTCAACAACATCATCGGCAGCAGCAAGTCTGAGTGCCAAGACGTAAGTACCCACTTCCTGGTCCGATTGTTTCTCTGAAGGCTAGTTGATTATTTGCGAAGGCCACCATCTAGGGGCTGGATAGATAGCTCAGATGGTAAGAGCGCTGGTGTGCCAAAGACTAGTTGACTATTAGGGAAGGCCACCATCTAAGGACTGGATAGCTCAGATGGTAAGAGCGCTGGTGTGCCAAAGACTAGTTGACTATTCGGGAAGGCCATCATCTAAGGGCTGGATAGCTCAGATGGTAAGAGCGCTGGTGTGCCAAAGACTAGTTGACTATTAGGGAAGGCCACCATCTAAGGGCTGGATAGCTCAGATGGTAAGAGCACTGGTGTGCCAAAGACTAGTTGACTATTAGGGAAGGCCACCATCTAAGGGCTGGATAGCTCAGATGGTAAGAGCACTGGTGTGCCAAAGACTAGTTGACTATTAGGGAAGGCCACCATCTAAGGGCTGGATAGCTCAGATGGTAAGAGCGCTGGTGTGCCAAAGACTAGTTGACTATTCGGGAAGGCCATCATCTAAGGGCTGGATAGCTCAGATGGTAAGAGCGCTGGTGTGCCAAAGACTAGTTGACTATTAGGGAAGGCCACCATCTAAGGGCTGGATAGCTCAGATGGTAAGAGCGCTGGTGTGCCAAAGACTAGTTGACTATTCGGGAAGGCCATCATCTAAGGGCTGGATAGCTCAGATGGTAAGAGCGCTGGTGTGCCAAAGACTAGTTGACTATTAGGGAAGGCCGCCATCTAAGGGCTGGATAGCTCAGATGGTAAGAGCGCTGGTGTGCCAAAGACTAGTTGACTATTAGGGAAGGCCGCCATCTAAGGGCTGGATAGCTCAGATGGTAAGAGCGTTGGTGTGCCAAAGACTAGTTGACTATTAGGGAAGGCCGCCATCTAAGGGCTGGATAGCTCAGATGGTAAGAGCGCTGGTGTGCCAAAGACTAGTTGACTATTAGGGAAGGCCACCATCTAAGGGCTGGATAGCTCAGATGGTAAGAGCGCTGGTGTGCCAAAGACTAGTTGACTATTAGGGAAGGCCGCCATCTAAGGGCTGGATAGCTCAGATGGTAAGAGCACTGGTGTGCCAAAGACTAGTTGACTATTAGGGAAGGCCACCATCTAAGGGCTGGATAGCTCAGATGGTAAGAGCGCTGGTGTGCCAAAGACTAGTTGACTATTAGGGAAGGCCGCCATCTAAGGGCTGGATAGCTCAGATGGTAAGAGCACTGGTGTGCCAAAGACTAGTTGACTATTGGGGAAGTCCGCCATCTAAGGGCTGGATAGCTCAGATGGTAAGAGCGCTGGTGTGCCAAAGACTAGTTGACTATTGGGGAAGTCCGCCATCTAAGGGCTGGATAGCTCAGATGGTAAGAGCGCTGGTACGCAAAATCAAAACTGGTACTCTGCTGCATCTGAATGTAAGCGGGGAGGTGATCCCTGGAGATATACGGCAGTTAATGTTTGAAATGCTTCTGACTGGCGCCCCCACCTTGGCAAAGACTAGTTGACTAGTTGACTATTTGGAAAGGCCACCATTTTCACGCAAAATGAAATTAGTTAGTAGAGGGGAAAAGATCAAAGGAACACAAAAGGAAGTGGGAAGTGAACACAAAAGAAGGATTCATGTAAGGTGTAAACCTAGCTGCCAACCACCTGCAGGAATCATTCCTCTTTTCGGGTAAAAATTGATCACTTTTTACTAGTTTTTGACAACAGATACTGATTTTGGGCTACGAAATACACATGTGTTCCTATGTTGTTTGCTCTGTGATTCCTCTTTTTTAGCAGAAGTAATTTCCTCTTAGATACATGTAGGTTGGCAGCTGTGTGTCAATCATTTTTTCATCTTGGATGTTGAGGCCATGTGGTGGAATTGTCCGAAGACATTCCATCCACATTTTCCCTCAGCTCAGACTGACTTTATCAATACCAGAGAGTCTTAAAGCCCCTGCACAACATTAGTAAGATCGAAAAAACAGACATGTTCACAGATTTACATGAAACTTATACAGTTTGAAGATGGTTATGGTAGAAACCTCACACTGAAATATTTCTGTCTAAAATGTTGTATTTTGGGAGAAATGAGTAAAAGAAATAGTTTACGTCTCACCGAGATCTAAACTATTTTTCAAAACAGTACGGCGTTGAATGCTGCATTTTCGCGAAACAAATGAAGCGGTTTTTCACGATTTTCTCGAGACTCAGTTGGCGGATTGAGCTGAAATTTTCACAGGTGTGCTATTTCATGCATATGTTGGATCAGACAACGTATGGATGCTATTCTTTGACCTCGACCAATGTTGTGTAGGGGTTTTAAGCACCAATGTCATGATTTGTGTTTGATTCCTAATCTCTTCTGTGCAGGTTCTGGATAGATTCAAGCAGTTCAGTGAGCTGTGGAATGAGGAACCTGAGGAGAAGGTGACTGAGTTCATGGCAGGCAAACCTCTCCTGGCTGAGATTGAAGCACAGATCAAGTACTATCAGGTCAGTCCACTCAAATCTCCCATCCTTCATTACCTAGTCAAGCCACAGTTTATATGAGAATCATATTGAACATTTATATCATGAGATTAGACTTGAAGGTTTGCATGGTAGAAATACCAAGTGGAAGGTTTGCGGTGACACCATGTACAGTGTACATCATCTTTGATAGGAGTATGATAAGATTTGAAGGTTTGCATGGTGGAAATACCAAGTAGGAGGTTTGCGGTGACACCATGTACATCATCTCTTAAGAGAAGGAGTATGGCTCTGAGAAGAGCCGGTAACTCAATGCTTCGAGTAGTGTATACTCTGATTATCAGATTAATAAGTTGAAGGGGGGCGACTCATCTATGCTTTGTTGGACATTGTATTGCATCTTATTCTCGAGTCCTTCCTCTTGATTAAACTCGACCTAACAAATACTGGAAGCAGACGACCCTATTAGGCGAGAGTGTAGTAAGGTCAGCTTGGGTATACAGGGATTGGGCAGAAGTGGGCATTACAGGAGATGACTCATTGGTCTCCTCCTCTCCACATTCACATACTGGTTGACCTTCATTGTTGAAACACCATTTGGCCGTTAGGTCTTTTGCATAGGTTGACTCTAGCAATGCGTGCTAGATTGCAAGATGACGTTCAGCGTGCGTCTTCTCATTTTGTTTTTAATCCTCGTCTGCAGCAACTTGAGGTGACCATCGAGGAGATTCCGGTCAGCTACCGCGTGGGCTCGGTCATCTGCCTGACTGAGAAGCTGAAGGAAGCCCTGATAGCCGAGACCAAGGCCTGGAAGCTGGCCTTCGGCAGAGCCCTGAACGCCAAGGCCTCCGCCGACATGACGGACATCTTTGACTTCATCGAGAACCTGCAGAAGCGCCTGGCGCGTCCCATCAACGATCTAGACGACGTCCGCGGTGCCATGGCCGGGCTGAGCGAGGTGCGTGAGGCGGAGATCCGCATTGACATGACCATCGGGCCCATTGAGGAGTCCTTCGCCATGCTCAACCGCTACGAGCTCCTCTTCCACGACGGCAATGCCGAGAAGGTGGATAGCCTGTCCTACAGCTGGAAGAACCTCAATAGTCAGGTGAGTCCAAGGGCACAACCATCCCTTTTGACGGTGCATAGGCAATACGACAGAAGTGAATTTCCGACCCTAAATGCTATTTACACAGGGATGTGATTCTTCTGACTTTTGGCGGAATTCCGACATTGGAACTTTCGACTTATAATTTCATTTCTGACTTTTTCCGATCCGTGGATAAAAAAAAAAATGGTAAAAAAGAAAAGAAAAAAAAAGGGCATTCAAAGTGAAGTGCCTGTACTGGTAGGTTTTGTTAACAAAATGTATTGCTGCTGAAGGTTTGGTCAGATTTTGTTCCCATTATAGTCTTAAAATAAAAAATATGCTACCGACAGTAGTAACATATCATATGATAAATGTCAGGCTATTTCCAATACCGTGCAATTTCCAATACCTTTGACACTGATTAAACGATTGAAAACTCACAAATGATATTCAAATGATGATGTTTTGCTTTATAAAAATATGGTTCAAGTGGTCAGAAATGGGCTCAGATTGCACCGCAGAGCGTCTATAATCCAAACATTTTTGGGCCCTTAAGTGGGCCACGAACCCCACGCTTGCCAGGACAGACAATTTCAGACTTTTTCATTTTGGGAGAATCTCATCCCTGTTTAAAATAATCTACGTTTATTTGCACCTTAGATTCCCTACTACACTACATTCACTCGTACATTGTCGAATACATATTCCTCACTTTCGGCTAAAGAGATCAATTGGAAAGTGACAAAAGTGTATTAATTAACGAACCTGAAGAGATTAATTGGAAATTGACGATAAGTGTATTAATTAACGAATCTGAAGAGATTAATTGGGAATTGACGATAAGTGTATTAATTAACAAACCTAAAGAGATTAATTGGAAATTGATGAAAGTGTATTAATTACTGAACCTGAAGATATTATTTGGAAATTTACGATAAGTGTATTAATTAACGAACTTGAAGATATTAATTGGAAATTGATGATAAGTGTATTAATTAACAAACCTAAAGAGATTAATTGGAAATTGATGAAAGTGTATTAATTAACGAACCTTAATTGTGATTCAACCCCTTGACTCCTGCTTTTAGTGCAGACGTCTTAACCACTTGAACAAATTCTATCCCATAATTCATTCAAAAGAAAAATCTTAAAGATCAGGTTGGCCCGATGTTTTGATCTTAACACTAACTTTCTCTTCCTTTGAGAAAGGTCCTGCTAGGATCCAAACGTCAGGCCCTCCTAATTTTTGAAAGATATCTTTGCTTCAGTATTCACCAATGAGTAACATTTCGTTTGACGTTCACAGATGCAACAAGTCCAAGTGACCTTGTTGAAGATTCAGCCGACCTTCAAGTCCAACCTTCTCAGCCTGGTCGAAGACTACCAGGTGGAGGTCACCACCTTTGTGGACGATTACACAGAGAAGTAAGCCAGCCTTCTTTTAGATAAGACTTGAAGGTTTGCATGGTGGAAGTAGCTAGTGGAAGATTTGCAGTGACTCCATGTAACACATCTCTTTTGAGAAGGAGTGTGTGGCTCTGAAAAGAGCTGGTAACTCAACGCTTCGGGCAGATTTTTATCCTGATGACAGGTACACACTGCCCGAAACGTTGAGTTACCGGTTCTTTTCAGAGCCACACACTCCTTCTCAAAAGTGATGTGTTACATTATGTCACCGCAAACCTTCCACTAGTCTTTCGTGATGCCAATCTCAAGAATTTGTCAAGCTTTGACAGCTTACATTGAGTAGGGCAAACCCTCATAGAATTACAGTTAACGTCGTGTTGGGTTTGTCATTGTATATCCTATATAGTATCTAAAAGAAAGTATTAAAAAATACAGTCAACAGTCTCCTAATATTGAGCCCATTAGTCTTTTCAAAGCCACACAAACTCAGAAAAGATATTAATAGCACGTGTCGCTACAAACTTGACTTGCTATCTTCAACATATCTTTGACGTAAAGTGGTTTTACAAGTTTTACATGTGGACCTGACGTTTTGATCATAGCAGGGCCTTTCTCACGTGTCACTACAAACTTGACTTGCTATCTCCAACATATCTTCGACGTAAAGTGGTTTTACAAGTATTACATGTGGACATGACGTTTCGATCGTAGCAGGGCCTTTCTCAAAGGACATTGTCACTCTTCATTTGAGAAAGATCCTGCTAGGATCGAAATGTCAGGTCCTCCTAAATTTGGTCATTTGGTTATTTTAGTCGGTAAGCACTTTGCAACATGTTTGCATGTTACTCTCTACACCCTGTATTGCTTGAAATTCTGAACCTTCATCCCGATGATGTAAACCACAAGTCTTCTGATTCCATCCACAGGGGTCCCATGGTCTTGGGCATCGCGCCGTCGGAAGCCAGCGATCGCCTCCAGCTCTTCCAGGCCCGCTTTGACGAGATCTGGCGCAAGTTCATCACCTACTCGGGCGGGGAGGAGCTCTTCGGCTTGGCGGTGACCGAGTACCCGGACATCCAGCGCATCAAGAAGGAGTTGACGCTCCTGCAGAAGCTGTATCAGCTCTACAACGCCGTCATTGACAATGTCAACGGCTACTACGATATCCCCTGGGTGGACGTCGATATCGAGAAGATCAACCAGGAGTTGTTGGACTTCCAGAACAAGTAAGTCCTCCACGGATGTTTATCTGGACAGTCCGAGACAGTTAGTGACTTACAAGCTGCTAACCTCAGAGGTTTGAAATAAATATGATGGACGTCGATAATGAGAAGATCAACAAGGTATTCTTGGACTTCCAGACCAAGTAAGGGATGGTAATGATGGTTGTGATGGTTGTGATGGTAATGGCGGTGATGGTTATGATGATGGTGATAATGATGGTGATGATGTTGATGATGGTGATAGTGATGATGGTGATAGTGATAATGATGGTGGTGATGGTATTGATGGTGATAATAATGATGATGGTGATAGTGTTGATGATGTTGATAATGGTGGTGATGGCGGTGGTGATGATGGTGATGATGGTGATGGTGATGGTGATGGTGATAGTGATAATGATGGTGATGATGGTTGTGGTTGTAGTGATGGTAATGATGATAGTGATGATGATGGTGATAGTGATGGTGATGGTGGTGATGATGGTGATAGTGATTGTGGTAATGATGGTAATGGTAATGATGATAGTGATGATATTCTCCAGCTTTCAGAAACTAGGAGACCCTCTAAATTCGATCCCAGCATGGTCCTGCTAAGATCCAAACACCATGCTCTCCGACTTGTTGACATTGCTGATAGCATTACATCTCTCAGTGTGACTAATAAACCCCACCTCTCCCTCCGTCTAGATGCCGCAAGCTGCCCAAGGCTCTCAAGGAGTGGCAGGCCTTCTTGGAGCTCAAGAAGAAGATTGACGACTTCAGCGAATGCTGCCCTCTATTGGAGATGATGACCAGCAAGGCCATGATGACGCGCCACTGGGATCGCATCGCCACCTGCACCAAGCACACCTTTGACGTGGACTCGGACACCTTCCTCCTCAGAAACATCATGATGGCTCCTCTCCTAGAGAACAAGGAGGATATTGAGGTACTATTACCCTCACTATATCTTACCTTAGTGATATTACCCCCATTTCTATTTTTTCTATTGCCCCAATTGAGTTCCTCCAATTATATTTTCCCCATTATATTGACCCAAAGTGATATTCCCCTCAGTTATATTTCACTCTTTATTTTGACCCTTAGTTAAATGATCCAAAGTTATATTCCCCTCAGTTATATTCCACTCTTTATATTCCCCTCAGTTATATTCCACTCAGTTATATTCCACTCTTTATATTGACCCTCAGTTATATTCCACTCTTTATATTGACCCCAGTTAAATAACCTGAGGTTATATTCCCCTCAGTTATATTCCACTCTTTATATTGACCCCAGCTGAATGACCCAAAGTTATATTCCCTTCAGTTATATTCCACTCTTTATATGGACCCCAGCTGAATGACCCAAAGTTATATTCACCTGTTATATTCCACTATTTATATTGACCCAGTTAAATGACCCAAAGTTATATTCACCTCGGTTATAATATTTCACTCATTACATTAATCCGCACTATATTGCCCCAGTTATATACCCCCGATATATGGTACCCTGATGATCACTGGTACGTTAATCCAGAGGTCTCGGGTTCGAGTCCCGGTCCAGTCAAAGTTGTCTTTGCCATTTTGTTAAATTTGTTCAGAAATGTTCCCAGTCAGTTTTTCCACTGCATGTTTGACTTAAAAAGAATGAAATAGTGTAAATTTTTGCTTTCGTAACTAAATTTGACTATTGCCTGTTTGAATTGTCTCCTTTCAGGACATCTGTATCTCAGCCGTCAAGGAGAGAGATATTGAGGCCAAACTGAAGCAAGTCATCAATGACTGGAGTGCCCAGGACTTCCAATTCTCAGCCTTCAAGAGCCGCGGTGAGCTGCTGCTCAAGGGTGACACCACAGGGGAGACCATCTCCCTCATGGAGGACAGCTTGATGGTGCTGGCTTCACTCATGAGTAACCGGTGAGTAATCGCCAATGAGTAACCCATAGCTGCCAACCATTGCTATTTTGGAGGAATCAGTCCTCTTTTTTTTTTTTTAAATGTTTCTTTTTTTTTACAAGCTCTTAACAGCAGATTCCGATTTTTGGCTTTGAAATATGCATGAATTCCCATTTAGATTGCTCTGTGATTCCTCTTTTTTTAGCAGAAGTATTCCTAGTTTCCTTTAAGAAAGGTTGGCAGCTATGGTAACCAATAAAACATGCATGGTTGTGCTAAGTGGAAGGTTTGCGGTGACACCATATAACACTTCTCTTTTGAGAAGGAGTGTGGCTTCAAAAAGTGCCGGTAACTCAACGTTTCGGGCAGTGTGCACTCTGCCTGTCATCAGGAGACTACTGGATTCCAACTATTGTCGATGTACACACTACCCGAAATATTGAGTTACCGGCACTTTTCAGAGTCACATTCCTTCTCAAAAGATCTCAAAAGTAAGTGGACCTGACATTTCCATCCTAGCAGGACCTTTCTCACTTTGCCTTTGAGAAAGGTCCTGCTAGGATCGCAACATCCGGCCCTCTAACTTTTGAGATTGATGTACGGCAGGTCATTTTAGTCAGTGAGCAGTTTGCAACAGTTTTTTGTATTTACTTCCCAAAACTTGGTTTAACTGGTTAGTAAGCACAAAAGGCTTTCAAGTAAATTGTGGTTAAAAGTCTAAACCAGTAAGTAAAAACTAATTGATGATCTATATTTGTGCTACAGTTACAATGCTCCCTTCAAGCCAGAGATTCAGAAGTGGGTGCAGAAACTGTCCAACACCACTGAGATCATTGAGAACTGGATGCTGGTGCAGAACCTGTGGATCTATCTGGAGGCTGTCTTTGTTGGGGGCGACATTGCTAAGCAGCTGCCTCAGGTACGTTAGAACCAGGCTCATCTGTAGAAGAATCATACAAATCCTATCCTATCCTATTCAATCAGGCCCTTATTCCAGAAGACTGTATGAGTCCCACAACTTTCTTTCCTTTAACTATTTAGCTGTTAACTTCTGTATATCTCCAGGGATCCTTTCCTTTGTTCATTTGAAAGTAAAGCAAGTCAAGTCAAGTCAAGAGCAAAATACAAGTTGACTATTTTGGGACGGCCGCCATCTAAGGGCTGGATAGCTCAGATGGTAAGAGAGCTGGTACGCAAAACCAGAGGTCTCGGGTGCAAGTCCTGGTCCAGTCAAAGTTTTCTTTGCCATTTTTTTTCCAGTTTAGCCTCTAATGTTGTAAATTTGATCAGTGTACATGTATATTGATTGATTGATTGATTGATTTAATTGATTGATTTGATTGATTTAATTGATTGATTTGATTGATTGATTGATTGATTGATTGATTGATTGATTGATTGATTGATTGATTGATTGATTGATTTTATGAATCTCAAAAGTTAGAGGGCCAAACATTTTGATCCTAGCAGGACTTTTCTCAAAGGCAAAGATTGATTGATTGATTGACTGATTGATTGATTGATTATTTAATTGATTGATTATTTAATTGATTGATTATTTAAATGATTAAGTTTTCTTTGCCATTTTTCAAACAAAGATAAGTAGACCAATTTTCAATTCCTCTTTAAGAAAGACTATTTTGATGTAGGCTTTCCAGATCTGTTCAATATCTTTGTTTTGTTTTCTTTTTTTGCTGCTCTTGTAGGAAGCGAAGCGGTTCACCAACATCGACAAGTCCTGGGTGAAGATCATGCAGACGGCCCATGAGAACTCCAACGTGGTGCAGTGCTGCGTGGGCGACGACACGCTGGGACAGCTCCTGCCCCATCTCCTGGAACAGCTGGAGATCTGCCAGAAGTCCCTGACCGGCTACCTGGAGAAGAAGAGACTGGTCTTCCCCAGGTTCTTCTTCGTCTCCGACCCGGCCCTGCTGGAGATCCTCGGCCAGGCTTCTGACTCGCACACCATCCAGGTGAGTGGATTAGCCCACGTAGCACAGAGGCCTCTTTTCAACGCCTCTGGCCTTCACACAGGGGATTTCAAATAATGTGTTCTGTCTTTCGTTCCAATCAGGGGCCTGTCTCATAGAGTCGCTTAAAGGCCCAATACAACATTGGTTAAGGTCAAAAGATTGCCACAGTTTGTATGTTAAACCATTAAACATCCCAAAAAAGCAATCCTGCGAAGGTTTTAGCTCAAATGGTGATCTGAGAAAGTAGAAAAAGGTAAAAAACCGTCACGGTTTTTGCACCATTCTGTAGTGTAAGAAATAGTTTATGACTTGCGAGTAATAAACTACTGTATTTGTCGATGTTTGAGTGAAGATTTCCAGACCGTAAGATTTCAACATGAGGATTCTATCATGACCATCTACAGACTGTGTAAATTGGAAGGAAATTTTTGAACATCGATGTTTTCCAATCTTCCCAATGTTGTATTGGGCCTTTAAGCAAACCACAAACTCCTACTTGTTATTCTCATATCTTTTAATCCCTGACCATGGGGCATTTCATATTGACTGACAGAATTAGATGGATCTGTCAGGAGACTGCACTCTTGGCTCTTGTGAGGTAGGACTTGAGGGCTTGCACGGTGGAAGTACAAATTGAAAGGTTTGCGGTGACACCATCTAAAACATCTCTTTTGAGACGGAGTGTGGCTGTGAAAATAGCCGTTAACTCAACATGTCGGACAGTGTGTACACTGCTCTTCGTCAGGAACTGTTGGGGGGGGGGGCAATTTCATAGAGCTGTTTAAGCATCAAAAGCACAGTCATAGAATAATTTTTGATTTTGTGATATTTTAAGATTTTTTGATTCCAGCAAGCAAACCTCCTGAAACCCTGACTGAACTGCCTGTATTTTTTTCAGTAGGCTATCAGGTTAAGCACTGAGTGCACCGTGCTTATTATGTCAAGTAGTTCAAATCCTCATTGAACAGGAAAATGGTTTGATTTTGTTACTACGTTCAAAGTTACAGTTGAATCATCTTGTGTGTGTCCACAGAACCATCTGGAGGGTCTGTTTGACAACATCAAGTCGGCCGACTTCCACGAGAAGGTCTACGATCAGATCCTGGCGGTCAGCTCGCGGGAGAAGGAGCGCATTGACCTGATCAAGCCAGTCATGGCCCAGGGCAATGTGGAGCTCTGGCTGGGCGAGCTCATGAAGACCACCTTCAAGTCCATCCACAGCATCATCCGCACGGCCAACATCGCCATCGGCGACAAGGACAACTTCAAGATGATCGAGTTCCAGAGCACCTACCCGGCGCAGGTGGGCCTGCTGGGACTCCAGATGCTGTGGACGAGGGACAGCGAGGAAGCCCTCAAGAACGCAAGGACCGACAAGAAGGTAAATGCCATCTAATGAGGCATCTACTCCAAAAGTCCATCTGTGACCTAAGATGCCGTAATGATCAATAACGTCAAAATCGATTTGAATTTGTTTGTATTTTCGGAAAGCTGTTCGAAGGAGTTTTTAAACAGATGTCTGTAAATATTGAAAAATCGGGGACAAATTCGTAAGTGTATCTGCGCGTATGCTGTAATCACTGTTGGCATGCCGTGTGCATGACCTTAGACAAGTTACAGCCATTCACGTGGTTTACTTGACTGCACGTTGGCTCATCAGATTTCTCGGGTTGTAAATTTCAAAAATCAAACAAATGAAGGAAAAACTGACTGGGATCTTCTTAAACAATTTTTCAACATTTTGTAAGAAGTTCCCTGTCAGTTTTCCCTTTATTTGTTTCAAAATTGAAAAATGGCAAAGAAAACTTTGACTGGGCTGGGACTTGAACCAGAGACCTCTGGTTTTGCGTACCAGTGCTCTTACCATCTGAGCTATCCAGCCCTTAGATGGTGGCCTTCCCTAATAGTCAACTAGTCTTTGCCGATGGATGGGATCGATTTCTTAAGACAAGTGGCCCATCCAGGAACTCACCTTACAGTAACGACCGCAGCCAATAGTCCTGAAGATCTTATCGATGGAGTTATTGGAGATGAAGATGTTGAACTGTCTCTTGAGACGCTGTGGGATGTCATTGCGACCACCTCCGGGAAATAGCAAGTCAATCAGGACATGCTTCAACTGTAGTTTTCTGTAATATGTCAAAATATTGCAAACTGCTTACTGACAAAAAACAACAAATTGGTCTTGACTTGACGCAGATAATGGCTACCACCAATCAGTACTTCCTGGACATGTTGAACGAGCTTATCAACGTCACTACCCAGGAGCTGACCAAGTATGAGAGGACCAAGTTTGAGACCCTCATCACCATCCACGTCCATCAGAGAGACATCTTTGATGACCTGGTGAGTTATCCCCCACTTCTCTGCCTCTGTCTCGAGCCGTATTCTCACTCCCACTCTCAACTTAAAAAGACCCTTTGAGACCCCTAGTATCATACAAACACACCAATATATCAGTGGTTCTGAACTTCAAGTACAGTGGAACGTCATTATAACGAATGCCGATATACCGAACATAACAATGTTGTTCCCAATGTGTACGTCCGTGGATATGCGGCAGCAACTGCTATAACGAACGACTGCTATACCGAACAATTTTTCATGGATCCAAGGATGTTCGTTTTAGCGACGTTCCACTGTAGTTCTCACTCGTACGCTCTGTCTATCCCAAGGTGTTGAGCAAAGAGGTATCAGAACAGCTTCTTCCCTCGTTCTGCCTCTCTCTGGAATTCCCTTCCTGGTTCATGTTTTCCCCCCAGCCTACGATCTTGCCCTTTTTAAGAGGAATATCAATTCCTATCTCCAGCCTTCCTGAGTCCCTCTCTATCTCCTTCTTTCCTTAGCGCTTAACCTTGAATGACTTTATAACCTTGTTATAGAAACATTTGCATTTTTATTTTTAAAGGAAAAATGAAAAATCTAAGCACATGAATAACTTGAAAAATTGGCAAAGAAAATTTTGACTGGACCGGGATTGAACCCGAGACCTCTGGATTAACGTACCAGTGCTCTTTCCATCTGAGCTATGCAGCACTTAGACTATCAGATTCAAGCCACCAACTTCTTCTTAAAGGATACATTTCATAGATATAACATGATGTTTGCGTCGAGGAGAATGGAATTCAATGAGGTTTTGCTTGATTTGTATCAGGCACCCAACAAAGCACTGAGCACTCAGTGTTTATCACGTCGAGCAAGGGCAAAACCTCATTGAAAGGATACATTGGTGAATCAACTCAAGGAAGACGTTGCGATCACAACCATCTAATCGTTTGTTTTTTTCTCTAGGTGCGCATGCACATCAAGTCCACCACCGATTTTGAGTGGTTGAAGCAGTCGCGCTTCTACTTCAACGACGACACGGACCAGTGCCTCATCTCCATCACTGATGTGGACTTTGTCTATCAGATGGAACCAGTGGGCTGCACCGAGAGACTTGTCATCACTCCACTGACTGACAGGTGGGTCTACCGGTACCTAGGCCAACATTTGAACCAGGGAGTGTTTTCACAAGATCTCACGATCCAAGTAATTTGATTATTTAGATCATGGAGCTTTAATAAGGAAGAAGTTTGAACAGACCGCCAAATCCCATTCAGATGTGCGACCGCAATAATTTGTGCACAGACTGCCACGCTGCGCTTCGCCTAACTGGAGTAATGAAATCACATCATCTGTTCCCGTCAAGGGAAGTGCTGGTAAACAAACAAAGGCATAATTTGTGGCTGCTGTATCAATTTAATTTAATTTTCTTTAACTTAAAAAAAAAAAATGAAATTTCAAGGCCACATTCCTGGTTGTAAATGGCTAGAGGCAATTTAGAAGTATCTGGGAGTGGCTGGTACCAGGACACGTACAATACATTACCTCTATGGGGGCTGGTGGTCCCTACTGGTAATTGAATTAGCCATCCCCAAGTTTTTTTCACGGGTCTCTTTAGTGACCAGAAGATGTCCTTATCAGGTCAGAGAAGCGATTATTTTCACGATGAACTCACTGTAAAATGCACAGTGAATTCACAGTGACTTTTTAGTTTCACGGCGAAATGACATTTGAACCCCATTTTCACGGTTTAGATGTTCATAGTGATAAGTGACTTGATGCTAATACTCTCTTTTCCTTGTTCCGTCAGATGTTACATCACCTTAGCCCAGGCCTTGGGCATGAGCATGGGTGGGGCCCCAGCAGGGCCTGCAGGTACAGGCAAGACAGAGACCACTAAGGACATGGGCAAGGCCCTGGGCAAGTACGTGGTGGTCTTCAACTGCTCCGATCAGATGGACTTCAGAGGTCTGGGACGTATCTACAAAGGTGGGTTTTTAAGCTTTCCAGAAATGGTGTGATTATTATTATTTTTTTATTGTTATTTGTTTTAATTATTTTTTTATGTCAAACTGGTATCTCAAACTGCTCAATTTTATCTGTTAAAACCATAAAAACTGAAGGGTTGCCTGCACCCCTGGCGTAAATCTCGCAATCGTATCTCTCGGTTGCATAAGCACTCACTCGCAGTCGCAAAATTTATTGGGGTTTTGGTGATTTTCAGGAAATGACTTTGTCGGTCACTTACATCCCTGTGCTGTTAAGGCCGCCGCACATGAGAGCTATCTGCTGAGCAAAAATTCTCTCAAGGTCGTTAGCTCAGCATGTAGCTCACCGTGTGCGCTGAACTTTGGGTGAGATTTCTGCCTCAAGAGGCCGTGAGACCAATATCTATCCTGTTTGATTGCTTTCGCCTCTCGTGGATGAAAACTCATCGTGTGCGGCGACTTGAGCTACGTGCTGAGCCAAAAAACATAGCAACTGGCCAATGAAAGCACATGCCCTATTCACGTGGTTGCCAAAATCAAACAGGATAGATATTGGTCTCACGGCCTCTTAAGGCAGAAATCTCACCAAAACTTCAGCGCACATGGTGAGCTATGTGCTGAGCTAACGACCTCGAGAGAATTTTTGCTCAGCAGATAGCTCTCATGTGCGGCGGCCCTTAGTCATGCAATTTGTTTTGACCGATCTCTCTCTCTCTCTCTTCTTCACCAGGATTGGCTCAGTCTGGGAGCTGGGGCTGCTTTGACGAGTTCAATCGTATTGAGCTGCCCGTACTCTCAGTAGCTGCCCAGCAGATTGCCATCGTCCTGACCTGCAAGAAGGAACGCAAGCCGTCCTTCATCTTCACAGACGGCGACAACGTCGACATGGATCCGGAGTTCGGCATCTTCTTGACAATGGTGAGTTAGGGAGAACAAAAGATCGACCAGGGGTGGATTTCACAAAGCCTTACGATGCATCCTAACTCATCTTATGATGGATAACCCATTGTAAGTTGTGCCGTATGGTTTCTGTGCATCGCTCATCATCTTGCGATTGATCGTAAGTTACGAGTTTGTTGAAAAGTTACGAGTTTGGTGAAAATGAGTTTGTTGAAATTGACTGCAGGTGAAGGTAGGGTACACCGTTCAAAGGTCAACGAATCGCTTCCATACTTTGTCAAACTCAACGTATACATAAACTAACATCTGTGTAAGTTTGGGCTCAATTTGTCAACCATGTCATGAGAAAAACCTTGGAACTAAATTAAATGATTTTTTTTTTTCAGACAGAGGGCGTTATTTGTAAAAAGAACTCTTTCTTCCTAGGATCACTCTGTGGAGAGATCATTTAGAATTCAATAATTTTCCTCTTCTCTCAAAAATGTTAGTTTAAAAAAAATAATAATTCACAGAATTTCTGATGATACTATCACTAACTTCCTGCTGAGGAAATAATTTCTAAAAAAAATTGAATTTCTGGAAATTGGGCATAGTCAGTTGCTATTGACTTGTATTCCACCATGAAACAAAACTGAAGCTTGAGTCCGCATGGTTATGCTATGAATCCTGACTTTTTCTGCTTAAGAAAATGTTGGTGCTTAAGCAGCTCTATGAAGTTGGGTTAGTTTTTCTGGGGGCATGTCTTAGCACTGAGAATAGAGTCCTGATAAGAAGTCAAGTAAGGCAAACCCTGATTGAATAACGGTCTTATCTCCTCTTCCAGAACCCTGGGTACGCCGGTCGTCAAGAACTGCCGGAGAACTTGAAGATCCAGTTCCGTACAGTGGCCATGATGGTTCCTGACAGACAGATCATCATCCGTGTCAAACTGGCTAGCTGTGGTTTCCAAGGCAACGTGCTCTTGGCTCGCAAGTTTTATACTCTGTATAAACTGTGTGAGGAGCAGTTGACTAAGCAGGTAGGATAGTCATTGCATCCCATCCTATCTCATCCATCCCATCCCATTCCATCCCATCCCATCCCATCCCATCTCATCCCATCCCATCCCATCCCATCCCATTCCATCCCATCCCACCCCATCCCATCCCATCCCATCCCATTCCATCCCATTCTATCCCATCCCATCCCATCCCACTCCATCCCATTCCATCCCATTCCATCCCATCCTATCCCATCCCATTCCATCCCATCCCACCCCATCCCATCCCATCCTATCCCATCCCATCCCACCCCATTCCATCTCATCCCATCCCATCCTATCCCATCCTATCCCATCCCATCCCATCCCATCCCACCCCATTCCATCCCATCCCATCCTATCCCATCCTATCCCATCCCATCCCATCCCATTACATCCCATCCTATCCCATCCCATCCCACCTCACATCATCCCACCCCATCCCTTTCCATCCCATCCCATCCCATTCTATCCCTTTCCATCCCATCCTATCCCATCCCATTCCATCCCATCCCACCTCATCCCATCCCACCCCATCCCATCCCATCCAATCCCATCCAATCCCATCCCAACCCATCACATCCCATCCCATCCCATCCCATTCTATCCCTTTCCATCCCATCCTATCCCATCCCATTCCATCCCATCCCACCTCATCCCATCCCACCCCATCCCATCCCATCCAATCCCATCCAATCCCATCCCAACCCATCACATCCCATCACATCACATCCTAATCCTAATCCCCTACTAATTTTGATATAGATATGATATTGATATTCACATCTTGGTCATTTCAATCAGTAAATCAGCAATATTTTTGCATATCACCCTTACGTTTGCCCACCCAATCTTCACTTTTAGTGACCATTGGCTTCCGGCCCTCAATAATAACTCAACGATTTTCTGAGCTCATCTCTTGTTGATGTGCTTGTCCCTCTACTAGGTCCATTACGACTTTGGTCTGCGTAATATCCTGTCCGTGCTGCGTACCCTGGGAGCCTTCAAGCGTCTGAACCCACAGGACAGTGAGTCCACCATCGTCATGAGAGTCCTCCGAGACATGAACCTCTCCAAGTTGGTGAGTCGCCGGCAAATCTTCAATCTTCTCTCGTGTCCCACCTTCTATAGATGACGTTATGTTTGGCGTCGAGGAGAATGTAATTCAATGAGGGTTTGCCCTGCTGGACGTGATAAGCATCGAGTGCTCAGTGCTTTGCCCGATGCCTGATGAAAACATTTCAGGCGGCTCGTGCGGTATACCAGCCGCTATACAATATTCAAATTGGCCACATAACCTCGACCTGATCAGTGGTCAGATTGTTAAGATGTCTGCACTAGAAAGCGGGAGTCGCGGGTTCGAATTACTGTTGCTGCTGCTGTTGTTGTTGTTGTTGTTGTTTGTTGTCGTTGTCATTGTCATTGTTGTTGATGTTGTTGTTCTTGCTCATGATACTGTCATTGCTGCTATTGTTGTTGTTGTCGTTGTTCTTGTTCTTGTTCATGATGTTGTCGTTGATGTTGTTGTTGTTGTTGTTGTTGTTGCTGTTGTTGTTCTGTTCATGATGTTATCGTTGATGTTGTTGTTCATGTTGTTGCTGTTCTTGTTCATGATGCTGTCATTGCTGCTATTGTTGTTGTTGTTGCTGTTGTTGTTCTTGTTCTTGTTCATGATGTTGATGTTCTTGTTCATGATGTTGTCGTTGATGTTGTTGTTGTTGTCGTTGTTGTTCTTGTGCATGATGTTGTCGTTGATGTTGTTGTTGTTCTTCTTCTTGTTGTTGTTCTTGTTCATGATGTTATTGTTGATGTTGTTTTTCATGTTGTTGATGTTCTTGTTCATGATGTTGTCGTTGATGTTGTTGTTGTTGTTGTTGTTCTTGTTCATGATGTTGTCGTTGCTATTGTTGTTGTTGCTGTTGTTGATCATGTTCATGATGTTGTTGTTGATGTTGTTGTTGACTGAGTTAGACCCAGGGAAGCATATCAGACATGCCCATTACTCCTTAGTCTCATAGTGCTACCAGTGCCTTGTTATTTTGAACCTCGGTTTAACACAACCCTTTATTTTTCTTGTTTGATGACAGGTGGATGAAGATGAGCCTCTGTTCTTGTCTCTCATCGATGACTTGTTCCCCGGAATGTCCCTAGACAAGGCCGGCTATCCAGACATGGAAGCCGCCATCCAGAAACAGGTCAGAGTAGGATCTAGATAGATTATTTGAAAATTTGGCAAAGAATAATTTGACTGGACCGGGACTTGAACTCGAGACCTCTGAATTAATGTACCAGCACTCTTTCCATCTGAGCTATCCAGCCCTTAGATGGTGGCTTTCCCAAATAGTCAACTAGTCTTTGCCGGGGTGGGGGCGCCAGTCAGAAGCAATTCAACCATTATCTGCCGTATATCTCCAGGGATCACACCCCTGCTTTCATTCAGATGCAAACAAGTCATTGCTGTTCAAGTCCCGGTCCAGTCAAAGTTTTCTTTGCCAATTTTTCAAATTGTTCATAAGTTCCCAGTCAGTTTTTCCTTGGTCTGTAAGATAGATTATTATTATTTTTGTTAAATCATTATAAGAGTTATTGTCCAAACTCTTGCAGCGAAAGGGTGAATTTCAGTTTGATGTACAATAGTTACATTTAAAACACTAAGAGTTACTAGGAACCATATATCCTTTGGAACAAACCTCCAGTGCATCAACTTAGTACTTGTACAAGTACAAGTACAAGTTATCATGATTGTGGTGTGCATTGGTCAGCTGTGGTTCAGCTGCTTGTGAGCTGATGAGTGATATGCTGTACTCAGGAACTTTTTTCATAGTCAATGACAGCACCCTCATGTCCTATCAGTCTGATTAAGAACATTTATATAAAAAAAAATATATCATTATTCACTCTTCCTTTGAGAAAGGTCCTGCTAGGATCAAAACCATTTTTTAAAACAGATATATATTTAGGTATTATTATGCCATGTGTCTATTTTTAACCATTTTGGTCTTTGCTTGTTGCCTAGGTGACTGAGGCGGGGCTTGTTAACCACGCCCCTTGGATCCTGAAGCTGATTCAGTTGTTTGAGACGCAGCGTGTGCGGCACGGAATGATGACCCTGGGGCCTAGTGGTGCCGGTAAGTTAGACATCTTCCCATCCATAGACGGCCATGTCACAAATAACCTCAGGGGTACGCATCCCTAACCCTAACCCTCACCTTACATTCATCCTATCTGATCTTCTCTAATCCTCTCCGAACCTCTCTGATCTTCACTAATCCTCTGTGAACCTCTTTGATCCACTCAAAACATCTCTGATCTTCTCTTATCCTCTGTGAACCTCTCTGATCCTCTCTGATCCATTCCAAACGTCTTTCATCTTCTCTAATCCTCTGTGAACCTCTCTGATCCTCCCCAAACCTCTTTGATACTCTCTGATCCACTCCAAACCTCTCTGATCTTCTCTAATTCTCTGTGAACCTCTCTGATCCTCCCTGAACCTCTCTGATCCTCCCTGATCCTCTCCAATCCTCCCCAATCCTCTCTAATCCTCTCTGATTTTCTCTAATCCTCTGTGAACCTCTCTGATCCTCCCTGAACCTCTCTGATTCTCCCTGATCCTCTCCAATCCTCCCCAATCCTCTCTAATCCTCTCTGATCCTCTCTAATCCCCGTTGTCTATGACAGGCAAGACCAAGTGCATCCACAGTCTAATGAAGGCCATGTCGGACTGTGGAGCCCCCCACCGTGAGCTGCGCATGAACCCCAAGGCCATCACCGCACCGCAGATGTTTGGCCGTCTCGATGTGGCCACTAACGACTGGACTGACGGCATCTTCTCCACACTCTGGCGAAAGACGCTCAAAGGCAAAAAGGTATGGTGTGGTCATCACTTTAAAAAGTCTCCAAACCACCATCAATAGATGTTTTCCACATGACATCACCTGACTGCCATCTGCAGGAATGGTCCAAAATCTGCAGAAGCGCATGCAAATATCCAATCTCAGTATTTCCATTGGACATTTGATGACTTGGCGGCGCACGCGTTCCACGTACATCCGTGCGAATTGAAAGAAAGAATTTGAAGGTTTGTTGGCTTGTAAAGTACGGTACGGAGTATTTACCAAGAAACTGGGGCCAAATGCTTGTTTTTTTATGTCTTTGACATTGAGATGGGTAAGAGAAATATGACCGAAGCCTAAGCACAAGCCTAAGCCTTCATTTCATAAACGTCCTGTGGATTCAAAGCCGCTAATCTTCCTTGTATCTTCCCCAGGGAGAGCATATCTGGATCGTACTTGACGGTCCGGTGGACGCCATCTGGATTGAGAATCTGAACTCGGTGCTGGATGACAACAAGACACTGACTCTAGCCAACGGTGACCGCATCCCCATGGCACCGACCTGTAAGATCATCTTTGAGCCGCATAACATTGACAATGCTTCACCGGCTACCGTCTCCCGCAATGGCATGGTGTATATGAGTTCTTCCATCATGGATTGGGAGCCAATACTCAAGGTAACAACCCCTCTAACCAGTCCTGTAGTCGATTTCTTGAAACTCATCGTAACTTAAGATCAATCGTAAGATGATGAGTGATGCACAGAAACCATATGACCTATGAAAATTAACGATGAGTTAACAGTGTCATAGATATAACATGATGTTTGCGTCTAGGAGAATGTAATTCAATGAGAGTTTGCCCTGCTCGACGTGATAATCACCGAGTGCCCAATGCTTTGCCGGATGCCTGATTAAAATATTTCTGGCAGTTCAGGTAGGATTCGAACCCGACTCCTGCTTTCTAGTGCAGAGGTCTTAACCACTCGCTGGTCAAGGTCGTGTTGCGGATCTGAATATAGTGGCGGGTACCGCGTTGCATCATAGATATAACATGATGTTTGCGTCGAGGAGAATGTAATTCAATTAGGGTTTGCCCTGCTCGACGTGATAAGCACTGAGTGCTCAGTGCTTTGCTCAATGCCTGTCATCGTAACTTACGATCAATTGCAAGACGATGAACGATGCACAGAAACCACATGACCTATGAAAATTAACGATAAGTTATCAATGGTAAGTTGAGTTATGATGCATAGCAAGACTTTCTGAAATCCACCCCAGAAATCTTATTCCAAACAAATGAAAGAAAAACTGACTGGGAACTTTTGAACAAATTTAAACAAAATTGCAAAGTAACCAAACAGTAATAATCTCTAAATGACTAAGTTTAGTCCTATCAAGTAAATCATACTATAGATTCTGACTATGGAGTCGAAGTGTTTTCCATTGTCACCAAGCATTCATCATCTCAACCTTGCCTTAACCTCCTTCCCAGGGATGGCTTCTGACCCGACCAGCCTCACAACAGGACGTCCTGTACAACCTCTTTGCCGAGTACTTCAAGGAATGCTACAACTTTGCCATGCAGAATCTGACGCCCAAGATGGATGTGAGTACATCACTCAAAACACTTGATCCAATTGCAGGGATGTAAGACTTCCGGAAAATTCTGGATTTCCGGAAATGGCGTGATTTTTTTAAATTATTTGTTTTAATATTTTTTTATTATTATTAATTTTTTTTTAAGGTATCTCAAACTGCTCATTTTTGTCTGTTAAAACCCTAAAAACTGAAGGGCGCCTGCACCCCTGCCATGAATCTCTCGGTCGCGTAAGCGCTCGCTCACAGTCGTTTGATTTGTTGGCCTTCAGTGATTTTCAGGAAATGACTTTGTCGGTCACTTACATCCCTGCAATTGGAAGAGGTTTTTGTCAGCCTCTTTTAAGGTTCTGCCTTTGGAAAAAGGTCTTGCTAGGATCGAAATGTCAGGCCCTCCTAATTTTGACAGTTTGTGCTGATTATCTCGCAAACGGCAAAAGATGTTTGAGTCAAACACGCCCGAAACAATGTACCTATTGTCCTGTCAAACATGAGATATGTTTTTTTTGCGGAGTGGCATAAAAGGATGGTCACGTGACGGCACTTTAAAGGTGCAAATAGCCCAGTGCCATCATGACGCAATCTTTGGTCCTACAGGTTCACAACTTGACATTTATCTAAGTTGGAAAAAAGGGTATCAAAAAATTGTTGCCACATTTCCGTGATGTTATCTCATGAATATTTATGAGGTAATGATTTTTTTTTTTTACCATTTTTTTAATTTTTTTTTTTAGTTTTTATATATCTATTTATTTGTGTGTTATTATTTTCTTTTTCCAGATCTTGGAGTGTATGTACATCCGTCAGGCCGTTGATCTATTGACGGGTCTCATCCCTAGCGATGATAGCAATCCGTCCAGGGAGCATCTGGAGAGACTGTTTGTCTTCTCCCTAATGTGGTCCATCGGTGCACTCCTTGAGCTTGATGACAGAAAATTGGTAAGGATACCTCCCTCCCTTGGCCGTTCAGTGTCTGAAATTAAACCGATGAAGATAATTTGTAAACTAAGATGGCGTAAAGAGGCATCTACTCTGAAATTCCTCTCAAGTAATGGCATTGAAAGTCAAAGTATTGTCCAAATTTCATATCAAATTCAATTAATTTCTTTTTTGCATTTTGGGGAAAGTTTATGTATTAGAGAATCCTCTATCCGAAGGAATTTTTCAACAAATGTCTGTAAATATCGGGGAAAAAATGAGAATTTGAAGGAGCGTCTGCATGTATGTTGCAATCACTGTCGGCGCACCGTGTGCAAATTTTAAAAAAAAAATTCTAAAAAAGCGGTTTCTGTGACTGCGCATTGCCTTGGATTTCGGAAATGTATGGAAAAAATTGCGGTGGCCTTCACTAATAGTCAACTAGTCTTTGCTTGGATGGGTGCACCAGTCAGAAGCAATTCAACCATTAACTGCCGTATATCTCCAGGGATCACACCCCCGCATTCATTCAGATGCAAACAACCAATTGTTGTCAACCTGGCTACAGCAGCTCAGGGATCACACAAAGTGGATGCAGCTTTTTAATGACTGGGAACTTTTGAACAGATTGAAAAATCCAATGATTATTAATGGTTACTTTCTTTTCAGATGGAGGATTATATGAAGGGCAAGGGAGGTTTGAACCTTCCCAAGATTGACCCGTCCAGTCAAGATACCATCTTTGAGTACGTGGTCAACGATTCAGGCGGCTGGGAACATTGGAGTGACAGGGTAAGACGAAAATACCACATCCAGCAACAATTTGTAAAAGAAAATACTCCAAAATAGGGTGACCTGACGTTTTGATTTCGATGTGTCTTCCCAGATAAGTAGACAATTGATTTCACATTCACAGATAAGTCTGCCTTTGAAAAAGGTCTTGCTACATGTAGGTTCAGATTTTGCTTTGCTAGGTTCAGATATCTTTCTTATATTTGCTTTGTTTATTTGAGTCTGTAAGCAGTTTGCAACATTTGTTTGCATATTACTCTTTTTTATATGTATATAAATAATTGTGTTAATCTAGTTAATAATCTAGAAAAAGAAAAAGAAAATGTAAAACTTTAACCAACTGCTTACCAACCCATTGGACCTGTGGTAAAATGTAAAACTGTTGCAAACTGCTCACTGACTAAAATTATCTGCAATACATAAATCTAAAAAGTTAAACATGTGTGTCAGGGCTTTCCTTCCCACTGTCTGTGTATGTTCTTTGCCTTTGAGAAAGGTCCTGCTAAGATCAAAACGTTGGGCCACTAGCTACAATTTTGCCTCTAATCTCAGATTTAAACAATAGACCCTTGTGGTAATTTTCAAATTGTCTTCTCACAAGGTAGGACGGTTTGCGGTGACACCATGTATAAGGTCTCTTAAAGAAGAGGTGTGAAAAGAACCTGAGTGGTTTCAGAACCACACCTCTTCTTTAAGAGACCTTATACATGGTGTCACTGCAAACCCTCCTATAGAGTTACCACTCAGGTTCTTTTCAGAACCACACCTCTTCCTAAAGAGACCTTATACATGGTGTCACCACAAACCCTCCTATGGAGTTACCACTCAGGTTCTTTTCAGAACCACACCTCTTCCTTAAGAGACCTTATACATGGTGTCAACGCAAACCTTCCTATATTGATTCACCCACCATGCAAAGCCTTAAGTCTTATTTATTCTCACAAGGTGTTTTGTCCATGTCTCTACCTAGGTGCCTGAGTACATTTATCCCAGGGATAGCACACCAGACTATGCCTCTATCCTGGTCCCTAACACAGACAATGTCCGTACAGACTTCCTCATCCAAACCATCTCTAAGCAGGAGAAGGCAGTCCTACTTATTGGTAAGCTCCTCACTGAAAAGTCTAGCATAGAAATGCTTATGGTGACTACCGTGTGCATGATCAACCTAGTGAGTGATTGCGGCTCTGAGAAGAGACAGTAACCATTCTTTCATTATCAGTTGGAGGAAGTGTTAATTTCCATCAAAAAAACAACCAAATAAAGCATTTTGTGAGCTTCACCTTGCCAGTAAAATGTTCAACTAGCCATTTCTTCATAAGACGTTTCATTTCAAAAGAGTAAAAGAAATCTAAACGTTTTTTCGGAACAGTTCGTTAAATGCAGCATTTTCGCGAAACAAGTGAAGTGGTTTTTCACTATTTTTCTCGAGACTCGGTTGGCGGATTGAACTGAAATGTTCACTGGTGTCCTATTTCATGCATATGTTGGATCAGACAATGTATGGATGCTATTCTTTGACCTCGACCAATGTTGTGTTATCCCTTTAAGGGCAATTTTTTACAGAGCCATTCACGATATTTAGTCCTAATTGTCTTCTGTACCGTGTTTACCACAGGTGAGCAGGGTACCGCTAAAACCGTTGTGGTCAAAGGCAACTGTGCCAAGTATGACCCAGAGGCCCACCTCTTCAAGAGCCTCAACTTCTCCTCCGCCACCACGCCCAACATGTACCAGGTGAGAGGATTCGATCAAACGCAGGCAGCGCCAGTTGTAGTGCGCCCTCTGGAGTTGGCGACCTTTAACCCCGCCCCCCCTTTTTGTTTTGCCCATTTGTTTTTTGGTCGCATCTATAGTGGCAGTGCTCTTTACTTCCGCCCATAGTTTGACGCTAGTTGGGTCCCCCATGGCATTACAGTATCCTGACGTCGTTTCTAATAGACGCTGACCATCTATAGGTTATATATGTCTATGGTGGCAGTGCTCTTTACTTCTGCCCATAGTTTGATGCTAGTCAGGTCCCCCATGGCATTACAGTATCCCATCAACGATTCTAATTGACGCTGACCGATTAAAGGTTATATGTCTTTGTACGTGTTTGACGCTGAAGGACTTGTGCGGGATTCGAACCTCCCTCCTTTCATTGTCCCTTGTTCCATCTTCAACCCATTACAGCGCACAGTGGAGAGCTATGTGGACAAGCGAGTAGGCACAACCTATGGACCCCCTGCAGGCAAGAAGATGACCATCTTCATTGATGACATCAATATGCCTGTCATCAATGAATGGGGAGATCAGGTAAAATGTAGCTCAGTATCAATCAAAGGGATGGTACACCATTTGCAAAGTGCCAAATTTCTTAGCAGTCCAAGTTTGAGATTTTTTTTTTTTTTGAATCTAATTTCCGCTGAGAAGCTACATGGCTCAATTTCTGAACAGTCCAAATTTTTGAACAGTCCAAATTTCTGAACAGTCCAAGTTTGAGATTTTTTTTTTTTTTTTTTAATCTTATTTCCACTGAGAAGCTACATGGCTCAATTTCTGAAGTCAATTTCTGAACAGTCCGAGTTTGAGATTTTTTTTTTTTTGAGGGGGAATCTAATTTCCGCTGAGAAGCTACATGGCTCAATTTCTGAACAGTCCAAATTTCTGAACAGTCCAAATTTGAGATTTTTTTTTTTTTTATTGGAATCTAATTTCCGCTGAGAAGCTACATGGCTCAATTTCTGAACAGTCCAAATTTCTGAACAGTCCAAGTTTGATATTTTTATTTTTTTATTTTTTTTACTGTAATCTAATTTCCAATGAGAAGCTTCACGGCTCCATCCATTACTTTCCGTGTCATACACAAACATCAAGTAACACAATTTTAAATAATTAAACAAGTTTTACACTTTAAACAAACAAAAAAGAGAAAGCTGTTCAGCAAGTTGAGCATCTACAATCAAAGAAAGGGTTCACATATGCGTCAGTTTAAAAAGGTCAATTGAAAGTAATAGCAAATTCCGAAGTCCTTCCTGAATGGATAGTAAGGAAATCTAAATTGCCCTATGACCCCCAAAACAAATTTGTTGAATTTCCAAAGATTGCTCCACAGATCGATCGTTGGAGCAAAGAGTTGTAGCTATAGATAAGACTTGAAGGTTTGCGTGGTGGAAATACTGAGTGGGAGGTTTGCATTGACACCATGTAACACTTCTCTTTCGAGAAGGAGTGTGGCTCTGAAAAATTGAATTTTTTTTTCACATTACAGAAAAATACAGTTGAAGCTCGTCTTGATTGACTTGATTTTGTTTTTTTCCAGATTACCAACGAGATTGTGCGTCAGTTGATGGAGACCCGAGGTTTCTACAACCTAGACAAGCCGGGCGACTTCACCAACATCGTAGACATTCAGTTCATGGCTGCTATGATCCAACCCGGAGGTGGCCGCAATGACATCCCGCAGCGTCTCAAGAGACAGTTCAACATCTTCAACTGCACCCTGCCCTCCAATAACTCCATCGATAAGATCTTCAGGACTATTGGCTGTGGTCATTACTGCAAGGTGAGTTCCTGGATGGGCCACTTGTCTCAAGAAGTCCATCCCATCCATCGAAAGTTACATTAAGATCCGGCATTTGGGAAGGCTGCCATCTAAGGGCTTGATAGCTCAGATGATAAGAGCGCTGGTAAGCAAAACCAGAGGTCTCGGGTTCAAGTCCCGGTCGAGTCAAAGTATTCTTTGCCATTTTTTGCAAAGTGTTTCAAAATAAGAACCATTGCAGAAATCACGTAAATCTCATCCTGAAATCTTTAATCCTTTGCTGAAGATTCAAGTGCATTTCTAAAGACTGAAATTAGTCCAAAAACCTTTGAAGTTTTTGTGAAATAGCCCTGCTTTAAATTAAATCATCGTCTTCGTCAAAGGTCTTTAAAAAATTTTTTTTAAGAAAATTAAGCTAGCCATGTCTGAAGATTTTTCATTATTTCATGCATCTTTCTCAACCTCCCCCCTCCCACCCCTCCCTCCTCAGGAGCGTGGATTCTCGGACGACGTGTGCGAGCTGGCCGGTAGCCTTGTCTCCTCCACTCGCAGGCTCTGGCAGCGCGTCAAGGTCAAGATGCTGCCCACTCCGGCCAAGTTCCACTACATCTTCAATCTCCGCGATCTCAGCCGAATCTGGCAGGTGAGGTTAGGGGGGTCCCATGCCTTGGTAGAGGAAACCTTCGGCGAAGTCCACAGTCTTTGAGCCAGGACCTCCAAGTTCGGAGTGCCGCTGGTGTTGCTGATGCTGTACACCCGGCCCTCCGAATCCGGGCACCACTATTGTCCGAGTTTTTAAACAAAGACTCCTCTCAGCCTAGAACAAAGCAAAGTACGATCCATTTTGACGCAAGTTGCCACATAAATTGCCAGATTAGCGGCAACAATTGCGCTGTTGTGGGACCTTTATTGTGGATGTTAGAGGGATAGCGTGCTGCCACGGGAGACAGTGTGTTGGCATGTCACACAGCCTAACGGTTGTCAAACAGGCAGTGGAATTCCACCCACTATTTAAGGAGACCTCCATCTAGGGGCTGGGTAGCTCAGCTGATAAGAGCGCTGGTACGCAAAACCAGAGGTCTCCATTCAATTCCTGGTCCAGTCAAAGTTTTCTTTGCCATTTATTTTATATCAATTCAGCCTTTAATGTTGTAAATTTGATCGGTTTCTATTGATTGATTGATTGATCGATTGATTTAATCTGATCCAATCTGATTTGATTCCATTTGATTCAATTTTATGTGATTTGATTCCATTTGATTCAATTTTATATGATTTGATTGATTTGATTGATTTGATTGATTTAATTGATTTAATTGATTTGATTAATTTGATTGATTTGATTAATTTGATTAATTTGATTGATTGATTGCAGGGTATGCTGATTGTGGTCTCGGATGTGGTCACCTCCACCTCTGTGCTGCTGAATCTGTGGAAGCATGAGTGCCATCGAGTCATTGCCGATAGATTCACTAACCTTGAAGATAAGGACTGGTTTGAGAAGGCACTTACCAAGGTACAGTCAACCAGTTACACTACATCCGGTTAGGATATCAGTTTGGATATTCAGTTTGGACATAGCTGCCAACCATTCCTATTTCAGAGGAATCACTCTTCTTTTTGGTGTAAAAGCTCTTGACAACAGATTACAAATTTTGGCTTGGAATTATGTATTCCTATGTAGTTTGCTCTGTGATTCCTCTTTTTGAGCAGAAGTATTCCTAACTTCCTTTAAGATAGATTGGGAGCTATGAGATTTCTCGTTTGAATCATAGACATACTGGTGCACTTTGAAAGACTTAATGGCCAGTTGATTACAAGCTAATTAAGAGTAATTATATCCACAGATGTGATGATGAATGTCAGTCTTAGGTTATCAACATTCATGACAGATTACCTGAAAACCTACAAAGCAGATACATGCAGATAGATATGATCAAAACATAATTGGTGATCTAATATGGTGGAAATTATCGTCAAATATCTAGGCTGGGGAGAATTATCCAAGAGGAAAAATATTCCAGGCTGTCTGCACTGGACTTAAAAATGGGAAAATTTCCCATCATCTCGGTAGGTTTTACTGAGAAAAGAAAAGGCCAGTGCGGACATGGGTTAAGACGTCATCTCTGATGTTGATTCTTTGCAGGTGGTTGAGGAGGATCTTGGGACTGCCTTGGCCGAGCAAGTCTCTAAGGAACCTTACTTCGTGGATTTCCTGAGAGAAGCGCCGGAACCAACAGGTAAAGTCTGCTTTAGTTTTAAGCCACGTTTCTACCGGACTTGAATTGAAACCGAGACGACAGTTGAACGTCAAATGCTAAATGTAGTAATTGGCCAATTGGGAAGCGTCAGGTACCCAGACTTCCCAAACACAATTACAATACAATACAAACATAGAACCAGACTAGACCACATGGTTGTAACACATAATGATGTACCCCTAGAGAAATTGTACCCCGGTGTTATGTAATGAAATGTACCCCCACAGAAACTAACTGAGCCTGTGTTACATCGGTTATTTCCACAAGTCACCAGTGGAAAGCGTTTGTGACCCTGAGTTTTGGGAGTGTTGGGCCGCCGGGCAGCTGCAAGTTTTGCAGGAATTACTACGATGAATTCTTACCGTCGTTTACACTTGGACTTCTCTCTGTCAGCCTTTCTCTTTGATATTTCCCCATTCCACTACCTAATCCCTACCCTACCCCCTGCCCTTCCCTCTGATCTCATTCTACTAGCTATCCCCTTTGTCCTCTGTCCGTCATCCATGTCCCTGTTACTCTCCCCTTTCTATTTGTTTTGTCCCTGTCATTCTGAGAAAGGTACTAGTAGGATCGAAACATCTGGCCCTCCTAATTCATTCAATTCAGTTCAGTTCAAAATTTAGTGGGCCTGACGTTTTGATCCTAGCAGGACCTTTCTCAATTCACTTCAAAATACTTTATCAATCCCTTAAAAGGCAGTTACATGTACACTGGTGTAGGGACAGCTCGTTAAAAACAGCCATATAAAAAAGTAATTAATCATATCAAACACTTGATACAATTAATTTAAACACTCATGGAATTCAGTTCAATTTATACAAACATTCATCCACAATTTAAAAAAAAAAAAAAAAAAAATGATGATATGTGATGATGTTTGCGTCGAGGAGAATGTAATTCAATGAGGTTTTTGCCCTTGCTGGTCGTGATTAACACTGAATGCTCAGTTCTTTGCCCGGTACCTGATGAACACATTTCAGGCAGCTCGGTGGTCCAGTGGTTAAGACTAGAATTCGAGAGTCGCGGGTTCGAATCCCGCTCGAGCTGCCTGAAATATTTTTATCAGGCACCGGGCAAAGCACTGAGCATTCAGTGTTTATCACGTCGAGCAAGGGCAAAAAACCTCATTGAATTGATATTGAGTTTTTCTGTCATTTTAGTCAGTAAGCATTTGTGTTGCATGTTACTCACCCAATGTTTCTTGTCTCCGTCGTTGCACGTCAGGCGAGGAGGCTGATGATGCTGACCTGGATGCTCCGAAGATCTATGAACCCATTGAGGACTACGATCAGCTCAACAGTCGTCTGGTCTTATACATGGGCATGTACAATGAAGGCATCCGTGGAGCTAAGATGGACTTGGTTTTCTTTAAGGTGAGTGTCAAGCTATATTGACTCATCACTTGACCACTTCGCGCCGGGACCTCTGAATCCGGAGCTCCGTTGGCTTAACTAGCAACGGGGCCCTCATAATCTCTGCACCACTATTATCCACATTTTAAACAAAGACTCTTTTCAATCTTAAAATTTAGTGGGCCTGACGTTTCGATCCTAGCAGGACCTTTCTCAAAGGCAGAGTGACAAGGACAAAACAGATACATGTACACGAAGGAAGGGGGGGGGAGTGAATAGGACACGGATGAGAAACAGAGGACAAAGAGTGAAGCTGGTAGGGAGAGATCAAAGGGAAGGGCAAGGAGTAGGGTAGGGATTAGTGAGAGGAGGGGGAAAGACTCTTTTCAGCTTAGAACAAAGCAATACGAAAGAAAAAGGTCCACGTTTGTTTCAGTTTGCAGTATGGTCGGCCAGGCGCTACCCATATCACAGAATCGTACACCGATTTCTGTACGTCACCAATAGCGCGTGATAAGCCAGGATTTAGGCTGGCTCCGTGTTTTTTATACCAAAAACATGATGAAAAAGCGGGACACGGACTCCACACCCAAACACCATCAAAATCACAGCCGCATGAACCAG
The DNA here is from genome assembly GCA_949987565.1 of Luidia sarsii. Lineage (NCBI taxonomy): Eukaryota > Metazoa > Echinodermata > Asteroidea > Paxillosida > Luidiidae > Luidia > Luidia sarsii. Next base: position 1,890,945 of record OX465114.1, read on the forward strand.
CCTGTGATATAATGCACGCATGTGCTCCATTCATTTGCGCAGCATTTCTAGTTCTTTACGAAGTCACACTTCAGACTATAGCGCCATATTGACTGTATGTGTATAGTCTGGTTCCGTGATTTTTTTCACACATGATTGAATACGTCGGTATTAGGATACTAAACGCGTGCAACTTACAGTGACGGACGTACACATTGACATTGTATGCATCCATAGAGTTGTAGCTCTTCGATCGTATGCACTCACAGTTGGTTGCAGATAGTTTCAGCAGTGTTTTAATTGAAGAGTTGCATGCCTGGATGAGGAAATGTTTCGACATTTTTTGTTGACTTCTCACGTGCCTTTTTGCAGGATGCTATGGTTCATCTGGTGAAGATTTCCCGTATCATCCGTACGCCTCGGGGCAACGCTCTCCTTGTCGGTGTGGGAGGTTCTGGCAAACAGAGTTTGACTCGACTGGCGTCCTACATCGCTGGCTACAAGATCTTCCAGATCACCCTGTCCAAGTAAGTGGCTGTCTGATTGGTGCAGTGCTTTAACGGATTATACAGGCATGCAACTTTTTCGCGGATCCGCGAATTTTCGCTTTTTTAAAAATTCGGCTGTAAAAAAAAAAATATGTAAAAAGTAAATAGATGAATAAATAAATTAATTAATTAATTTAAAAAAATAATAACTAAAAAAATTACACTGTATCTGGATATTGCTTCTCCCCTAACTATTATTTAAAACACATGCTGAGATCAGGTTAAAAGCTTTGATGTTTACTTTTCATTTTGTGTAAACAAAAATTCAATTTTCTGGGTGTATGCCTTGAAAAAGGTTAAAATCTGTCACTCAGCTTAAAGTCATAAGTGGTCAAAAACTGCTCAGAATGCACCACAGAGCATCTAGAATATAAAAAAAGTTTCATGTCATTTTCCTCTTTTTTTACAATTCATGAGTTGCATGCCTGATTATACATAGCTGCCAACCATTCCTATTTTGGAGGAATCATTTCTCTTCTTTGGGGAAAAATGTGTCACTGTTTACAAGCTCTAGACAACAGATTCTGATTTTTGGCTTGGAAATACACACGTATTCCTATGTCGTTTGCTCTGTGATTCCTCTTGTTTAGCTGAGGTACATTTTACATAATTTTCTTTAAGATAGGTTGGCACCTATGCTGTAAAATGCAAAGACCATCGAAGAAATCACTAAAAGGGTTAGAATTGAATAGTCGCCGCAAACCTCCTTCTTGTTTCTTAATTTGAATCTCAACCCTAACTGCTTGCCTTAATTCAGGTCCTACAATGCCAGCAACCTGATGGAGGACTTGAAGTACTTGTATCGTACCGCCGGACAGCAAGGCCAGGGTATAACCTTCATCTTCACAGACAATGAGATCAAGGACGAAGCCTTCTTAGAATACATGAACAACGTCATCGCCTCCGGAGAGGTAAGGCACAGGCCATGTCAAAATGTTCAACAATTTAGACGATGCTAGGGTCTCTTACAGCCATGTCACTGAAATCAATTTCAAGAATGGACAAAGGAGGAAAGCTGGTAGACAGACCAGGCTGAGATCAAAGGGAACGGCAAGCAGTATGGAAGGGATCAAAGGAGGAAAGCTGGCAGACAGACCAGGGTGGGATCAAAGGGAAGGACAAGCAGTATGGAAGGGATCTTACAGCCATGTCACTGAAAACAATTTCAATAATGGACAAAGGAGGAAAGCTGGCAGACAGATCAGGGTGGAATCAAAGGGAAGGGCAAGCAGTAGGGAAGGGATCAGAGGAGGAAAGCTGGTTGACAGACCAGGGTGAGATCAAAGGGAAGGGCAAGCAGTAGGGAAGGGATCAAAAGAGGAAAGCTGGTTTACAGACCAGGGTGAGATCAAAGGGAAGGGCAAGCAGTAGGGAAGGGATCAAAGGAGGAAAGCTGGTAGACAGACCAGGGTGAGATCAAAGGGAAGGGCAAGAAGTAGGGAAGAGATCAAAGGAGGAAAGCTTGTTAATTCCTTACATGACATAGCTCTCAAATGTGCTATAGATATAACATGATGCAATGCAATTCCTGCCGGTATACATTACTCAAACCCAACTACAAGACCTTGACCAGCTCGGTGGTCAAGTGGTCAAGACATCTGCACTAGGCAGCAGGAGTTGCAAGTTCGAATCCCGCCAGAGCTGCCCGACACATTCTCATCAGGCATCGTGCAAAGCGCTGAACACCCAGTGCTTATTACGTCAAGCATGGCAAACCCTCATTGAATCACTCTCAAATCCTCTTTCCAAATGACTGCCTACTGTGAAGATTTCCCAACGTCAGCATCCATGTCCCTTTTGCTTTCCTCCGCCAATCAGGTGTCCAACCTCTTCCAGCGAGACGAGATTGATGAGATCACAGGGGAGCTGATTGCCGTCATGAAGAAAGAGTTTCCCCGCCGGCCTCCTACCAACGAGAATCTCTACGATTACTTCCTGACACGAGTGCGGAACAATCTTCACGTTGTGCTCTGCTTCTCTCCCGTAAGTCTCTCTCTCCTTCCTCCACCCTCGTACTTTCTCAGCTCAATTCTGACCTTTTATGATTCAAACAAATGTGCCCCACTCTGCAAAAAAGGTACTTCAGTCACTACATGCCATTCATTTCCAAGCTTCACCTTGCCACTTATATCCGCCAGTAAAATGTTTAAATAACCATTTCTCCATAAGCAGATAACCTTGATAAGGTGTTTCAATTTCAGTGACTGAGATTACTACATGAATTTCGATATATCTCAGGAATGGAACGTGCTACAGAGGTCAAACCTGCATCAAAATCAAGACTTTTTCACGGTTGTTCTGTCTATGGGTATACCTAAAAATTTACATTTGTTTAGACTCGATGGTCTTTTTTGCATAGCCAGTTCTATTTATGTTCAGTGATGATGACAATTTGGTTTGGATCAAGTAATTCTGAGAATTGTTTAGTGATTTGTTAATCGATTGATCACTTTTATTGATGTGTATTGATTGATAACCTGATGCTTCATCAATCAATTGATCACTTTTATGGACCGTTATTGACTGATGTGTTTTGTTGTGGTTTCTAGGTCGGGGAGAAGTTCCGTAACCGCTCTCTGAAGTTCCCCGGCCTCTTCTCTGGCTGCACCATGGACTGGTTCAGCCGCTGGCCCAAGGACGCACTCATCGCCGTGTCGCAGCACTTCCTGGCCTCCTACAAGATTGAATGCACGGACCAGGTCAAGCAGAGTGTGGTCAACACCATGGGCAGCTTCCAGGTAGGCTACAACCCTTAGAGACGGGGAAAAAACCCACCTTCAAAAAACCCACCTTCAAAAAACCCACCTTCAAAAAACCCACCTTCAAAAAACCCACCTTCAAAAAACCCACCTTCAAAAAACCTACCTTCAAAAAACCCACCTTCAAAAAACCCACCTTCAAAAAACTCACCTTCAAAAAACCCACCTTCAAAATACCCACCTTCAAAATACCCACCTTCAAAAACCCACCTTCAAAAACCCACCTTCAAAAAACCCAGGTCAAAAAACCCACCTTCAAAAAACCCATCTTCAAAAACCCACCTTCAAAAAACTCACCTTCAAAAAACCCACCTTCAAATGACAGAATCCAACTGGATAGCCTTCCTTGCAGGAATAACGTAAAATCACGACCGGAAGTCTGAGAATTTTCTTGAATTCCTGTAACTTCTTAATGATTAAGCACACAAAATTTCTTGTTCAAATGACTAAAGGAAAGTTGAGTCAAATAAATTTACGAAAAAAACTGGCTGGGAATTTTGAAAAATGGCGAAGAAATCATTGATTTGACTGAGACTCGAACCTGTGACAGAGATCTGGATTTGAATGCCAGCACTCTCACCATCTGAGCTATCCAGCCCTTAGATGGTGGCCTTCCCTAATAGTCAACTAGTCTTTGCCGGGATGGGGGCACCAGTCAGAAGCAATTCAACCATGCATATCTCCATGGATCACGCCCACTTTTTCATTCAGATGCAAACAACCAATTGTTGTAAACCTGGCTACAGCAGCTGGTAGATCACACAGTGTTGATGCAGCTCATTTAGGATGGGCTGCGCACTCAACCCCTCTGTGTTCATTGTCTTTTAGGACATGGTTGCGGAGACCTGCGTGGAATACTTCCAGCGCTACCGGCGCCAGACTCACGTCACGCCCAAGTCTTACCTGTCCTTCATTGACGGCTACAAGTCTATTTACACCGAGAAGCTGGCTTCCATCGGGCAACTCGCTCAGAGAATGAAGACAGGTGAGTAGATTGGGAAATCACCAGGACATTTGGGCTAAAGTAACATGCATAAAACTGCTTAATGACTGAAACGACCATAAGGCGAATATCAAAATTTGGAGGGCCTGACGTTTCGATCCTAGCAGGACCTTTCTCAAAGGCAGAATGACAGGGACAAAACAAATAGGACGGGAGAGTAACAGGGAAATGGATGACAGATAGTGGACAAAGTGGATAGCTGGAAGGAGTAGATCAAAGGGAAGGGCAGGGGTTTGGTTTATGGTTTGGGATAGCAAGAAAATATAAAAGAAATAGGATGTAGACAGGATAGATGAAAATATTGATTGTGTATTATTGATAAATGAACTGAGTATTGACAAGTGAGTAAAGTGATACAAAACTTACAAACTATTGACTAAATAAGTGAAATTTTACAAATCTCAAAGATTAAGAGGTCTGGTGTTTCAATCAGCCAATTTTTCAATTTATTTTCCAACATCTTTGATTAAATTTTGGAAGGAGAAGGAGGTGGAGGAATTTTTGAATTACTATTTCTACTTTTCCGATAACTCAAAATTGCAATATGCTGCAGGCCTCAAACACACATCAAATTAAAGCTTATTAAATGGCCTTTCCATACATGTGTAATTGTGATGTATTCCTCTTCACCTCTGTTGATCAGAGAGAAAAAAAAGTGAAGTAAATTCTTCTGAGACACGAGTTGATAACGAAAGATCCTGAGACATGACACTCTTTACTTTCTCGACAAATGGCAAAGAAAGCTTGAACCAAACAGTTTGTCTACGCAAACCTTCCTCACAGTCAGTTCTTCCACCATGCACAGCCTCATAACTCCTATCTATTTTCTACTGCCCCGAATTGTGCCTTGCAGGTCTGTCCAAGTTGGTTGAGGCCACCATCTCGGTCAATGAGCTGAGCAAGGAGCTGGTCGTCAAGGAGAAGGAGTTGGCCGTAGCCTCCAAGAAGGCCGACCAGGTGCTGGCCGAGGTGACTGTCAGCGCCTCGGCCGCTGAAAAGGTCAAGGCTCAGGTCCAGAAGGTCAAGGACAAGGCGCAGGCCATTGTCGATGACATCAACGTGAGTTCCCCCCACAACCCCCCCCCCCCCCCCGACTAAAATCCTAGCAGGACTTATCTTGATTTTGGCCTTTCTTGATATCTATGCAAATGTTACAAGCAAGCTATGGGCGCTAGATTTCCAAGATCTTCAAATTTAGTGGGCCTGACGTTTCGATCCTAGCAGGACCTTTCTCAAAGGCAGAGATGTCGGTAAATTCAAGGCTTCTAACCGTTGTTCCTAAGATAACATTCGGTTTTGTTGAAGAATATGTCAAGAAAATATCAAAAAGCAGCGGGGAACAACAGGGTATTGAGAGACAGAATTATAATGGAAATATGAACACCGCTTGACCGCGGTTAATGATAAAACTCGGGTTTGCAAAGGAATTGCCTGGTACATACGAAACAAAAGTTAACCCAACGAAAAGTCTAAAAGTTTAATGGGCCTGACGTTTCGATCCTAGCAGGACCTTTCTCTGCCTTTGAGAAAGGTCCAGCTAGGATCGAAACGTCAGGCCTACTAAATGTTGAGATTTGCATTTTGGTAATTTTAGTCAGTTTATAAAATTTTTGTATATCACCCAACGAAAAGTGTGTAGTAAAGAATACAAAATCTAAAACGTTATGTCGGACAAAATGGCGGCAATTTGTCGGAATTTAAATCGCGCGTTGTGATTGGTCGAATTGTTAAGGGGCGTGGCCTACTGGACGTGTGTATTGATTGATTGATTGGTTCCCATCCATTCCTGAACAGGTTGATAAGGCTCAGGCTATGGAGAAGCTGGAGGCGGCCAAGCCTGCCCTGGAAGAGGCGGAGGCAGCCCTGAACACCATCAAGCCGGCCCACATCTCCACCGTGCGCAAGCTGGCCAAACCGCCGCACCTCATCATGCGCATCATGGACTGCGTGCTGCTCCTCTTCCAGCGTCGCCTGGAGACAACCAGCCTGGACCCGGAGAAGCCGAGCCCCAAGCCCTCCTGGCCTGACGCCCTCAAACTGATGGGAGGTAGCACCTTCCTGAAAGACCTTCTCTCCTTTTCCAAGGTACGAAAATCTCAAAAATTTAGTGGGCCTGACGTTTCCATCCTAGCAGGACCTTTCTCAATTCAGTTCAATTCAAAATTTTAGTGGGCCTGACGTTTTGATCCTAGCAGGACCTTTCTCAATTCAGTTCAATTCAACATTTTAGTTGGCCTGACGTTTTCATCCTAGCAGGACCTTTCTCAATTCAGTTCAATTCAAAATGTTAGTGGGCCCTACGTTTCGATCCTAGCAGGACCTTTCTCAATTCAGTTCAATTCAACATTTTAGTTGGCCTGACGTTTTCATCCTAGCAGGACCTTTCTCAATTCAGTTCAATTCAAAATGTTAGTGGGCCCTACGTTTCGATCCTAGCAGGACCTTTCTCAAATCAGTTCAATTCAACATTTTAGTGGGCCTGACGTTTTGATCCTAGCAGGACCTTTTCTCAAAGACCTTTGACAAACATGATGATTGAATTTCAAGCAGGGCTAATTCACAAAAACTTGGACCAATTTCAGTCTTAGAAATACACTTGAATCTTCGGCAAAGGATTGAAGATTTCAAAGACCTTTTGAGAAAGGTATGAAAATCCTAGCAGGACCTTTCTCAATTCAGTTCAATTCAAAATTTTAGGGGGCCTGACGTTTCGATCCTAGCAGGACCTTATGATAATGATGATGATGATCATGATCATGATCATAATGATGATGGGGATGATGGTCATGGTGATGGTGATGATGATGATGATTATGATGATGATGAATCGATTGATCATTTTTATTGACCAGTATATCAATTGATAATGGATTGATTGATTTTGACGGACGTGACCCCCTTCCAGGATTCCATCAATGGAGAGACGGTGGAGTTGCTGCAGCCTTACCTGACCATGGAAGACTACAATTTGGAGTCTGCCAAGAAGTCTTGCGGTGACGTCGCCGGTCTCTGCTCATGGACGGTTGCCATGGGGTTCTTCTTTGGAATCAACAAGGAGGTGCTTCCCCTGAAGGTGAGACTGGACAACGTTCATTTCCACACAAGCAAATATGTGACCTGGCACAGCATAATGAAGAATAACCCCCACTTTTTGAGGTTTTGAGGTTTTCTAATGATGTGAAACATTATACCATTAGCTTTCAAATGATATCAAAATTATTTCCGTGTGAACTTTGTTGTAAATAGTACAAGGGGACTTCCCTCGTTCATTTGGCACCAGACACAATATAGCAGCACCATTCTAACTCCTCTAAAGTGGCCATTCAAAAAGGCAGGAACTTTACATTTTCATGAAATTAGTACACAAACACTCCCCCAAAATCCTCTTTTTTTCAACTTTTAGAGATGGATTTCGGAAAAATCCTTTGGACATAATATCCTCCAATACATTAACTTTCCGAAAATACAAAAAAAACAAAAATTGATTTTGAATTGAATTGAGAAGATACTTTGACTTCAGGCGTTGTTTACTCAAAAAGTCTTTTGGTGGGATATTCCTCATGTCGTTGTGCCGGGTCACATATGTGTCCTAAGATGGGGTAATGAGGCATCTACTCCAATAAAACCTTTACGAAAGTTAGAGGGCCTGATGGATCCTAGCAAGACCTTTCTCAAAGGCCAAGAAAGGTCCTGCTAGGATACGATTTTCTCGAGACTCGGTTGGCGGATTGAGCTGAAATGTTCACAGGTGTGCTATTTCATGCATATGTTGGATCAGACAACGTATGGATGCTATTCTTTGACCTCGACCAATGTTGTGTAGGGGCTTTAAGAGATGATGTACATGGTGTCACCGCAAACCTTCCTGTAAAGTATAAGATCGCTGTTTACTTCTCTCGCTCTCTCTTGGTTTCTCTCTCTTGCTCTCTCAGGCCAACCTGACCATCCAGGAAGCCCGTCTGAACAAGGCCATGGCTTCACTCACTGAGGCCCAGGAACAGCTGGACGAGAAGCAGAAGGAGCTGGATGTGGTGCAGGCCATGTACGATGCCGCCATCGCTGAGAAGCAGGAGCTCCTAGACAACGCCGAGAGTTGCCGGCGTAAGATGAACAACGCCACGGCCCTGATTGAAGGTCTGGGCGGGGAGAAGGTACGATGGACTGAGGCCAGCAAGCGCTTCCAAGACCAGATTAACAGGTAGGTGGTACGCTCCCACACACATTGACTCTTCTTATCTGTCTGATTTGTTTGAGAAAGGTCCTGCTAGGATCCAAACGTCAGGCCCTCCAAATTTTGGTATTCGTCTTTTGGTCATTTTAATTAGTAAGCAATTTGTCTGTTTGTTTGTTTACTTTTGGTCGTTCATTGGTTGGTTTGTTCATTCGTTCATTCGTTTGTTTATTCGCACGCTCGTTTTTTCGTTCAATTGTTCAATTGTTTGATCATTCTTTCATTCAATCAATCATTCATTTGTTCGATCGGTCGTTCGTTTGTTTGGTTGTTTATTTATTCATTCAATCATTCATTTGTTCGTTAGTTCATTCGTTCATTCATTATTTGTTAATTGCTCTCTTTTTTTTCGTTCATTTGTTCATTCGTTCATTCGTCCGTCTGTTCTTCCATCCGTTCCTTCATTTGTTTATTCATTGATTTAAAGTAGTATACAAAAATGTTGCAAACTGCTTTAATACTGACTAAAATTACCAAAATGCAAATCTCAAAAATTAGTGGGCCTGACGTTTCGATCCTAGCAGGACCTTTTTCAAAGGCCTTTTGATATTCAAAGGAATTTTGATATTCACTGATTTGTTCGTTCATTCATTTGTTGTTGTTTTTCCATTTGTTCCTTTGCTCTGTAGTTTCAGACTGCAGGATTGCATTCAATTAAAACAAGGCCTTATTTGAAATAGAGTCTCATGTAATTTTGGCGTTAACGTTGTTAACATTGATGTCTTCTCTCTCTCTCTCTCTGTCTCTAACAGGTTGGTGGGAGATGTCCTGCTGGCCACTGGATTCCTCTCCTACTCCGGCCCCTTCAACCAGGAATTCCGCAACTTGCTTCTCAAGAACTGGAAGAAGGAGATGATGATCAATAAGATTCCTTACAGTGACGTGAGTAGCCCTAATCCTTTGTTTGACAATCAAACGCCGTCGTAGTGATTTTAGGTTTGAGGTAGGATTAGGGTGAAACTCGGATTTCAATCTGAAGAAAAAACTTTTTGATGATGGGCACAAATCCCAAGCCTAAACTATGGCTGGATTATAATTTTTAATTTTTTTTATTTCAAAATCACCCAAAACAAGGCTGAAAAGCCACTCGAGGTTAAGGGCTAGAGAAAGAAGGAGATAGAGAGGGACTCAGGAAGGCTGGAGATAGGATTTGACATTCCTCTTTAAAAAAGGGCAAGATCGTAGGCTGGGGGAAAACATGAACCAGGAAGGGAATTCCAGAGAGAGGCTGAACGAGGGAAGAAGCTGTTCTGATACCTCTTTGTTCTACACCTTGGGATAGATAGAGTGTGTGGGTGAGAGGATGCAAACAGCCTGGTTACTTGAAATGAAGCCTTAGGCTCTAGCCTAATTGAATGCAATCTATGATGCAACGCGGTACCTGCCGCTATACGTATATACGAATCCGCCACCCGACCTCGACCAGCTCGGTGGTCAAGTGGTTATAAAGACGTCTGCACTAGAAAGCGGGAGTCGCAGGTTCGAATCCTGCCCGAGCTGCCAGAAATGTTTTCATCAGGCATCGGGCAAAGCACTGAGCACTCGGTGCTTATTACGTCAAGCAGGGCAAATCCTCATTGAAATTGATAGCTGTTGTAGCCTGAGTCTAACCCTTCCTTCGGCGATCTCTCTTCTTTACGCAGGACCTGAATCTAACGGGCATGTTGGTGGACAACACCACCATCGGAGAGTGGAATCTTCAGGGTCTTCCCAATGACGAGCTGTCCATCCAGAATGGTATCATCGTGACCAAGGCCACCAGGTACCCTCTGCTGGTCGACCCCCAGGGGCAAGGCAAGGTCTGGATCAAGAACAAGGAGAAGTTGAACGAGCTTCAGGTAAGATTGGAATCTCAAGACAACACCCTTAGGGTCTTTCCCACCGTCCCCCCCCCCCAAAAAAAAACCGCGATTATTTGGATCGCGATTTGAATCACAATTCAAACTCCACTATAGTGGACGCAATGAATGCGATTATTAGTGGGATTTGAATTACAATTTAAACTCCATTATTCTTGCCGTTTGTGGATGCAATAAACGCAATTATTGTGCGATTTGAATCACGATTCAAACTCCACTTTGTGTGTGTATGGATACAATAAATGCAAATATTAGTGGGATTTGAATCACGATTCAAACTCCACTTTTCTTGGTGTGTGTCGACGTTTAAACACGATTATTTAGTGTGATTTGAAACATGATTCAAACTCCACTCTGACTTAGTATATGTATCCTTTTCCTTGTTCAGGTGACGTCATTGAACCACAAGTATTTCCGTACCCATCTGGAGGACAGTCTGTCCCTAGGGCGCCCTCTATTGTTGGAGGATATTGGAGAGGAACTGGATCCAGCACTGGACAATGTCCTTGAGAAGAACTTCATCAAATCAGGGTCTACATTTAAGGCAAGTAATTTTTTTTTTTTTTTTTTTTTAAATCAATGAAATTTGTCAAGTTGGAATTTGTCGAATTTACCGAATGAAACTATTCATCTTTATACAAACCCATCCATTAAAAAATCAATTGATCAATCAATGAATCATTCAATCAATCAATCAATCAATTTATCAGTCACTCAGTTAATCAAGTAATTGATTTATAAATCAATAAATTAGTTAGTTGATCAGTCCATTTTTCCATCAAGAGTTGATTAGATTTTTTAAATGAATCCATTAATCTTTATGGAAACCCATCCATTTGAAAATCAATTGATCAATCAATTAATCAATCAATTTTAATTTATCAATCAATAAATTAGTAAGTTGATCAGTTCATCTGTCCTTCAAGAGTTGATCAGATTTATGATATTGGTTTTGTCCCTGTCATTCTGCCTTTGAGAAAGGTCCTGCTAGGATTTTGAAACTCATCTTATTCACTTAAATACACTATTGAATGGATCAACAGGTGAAAGTGGGTGACAAGGAATGCGACGTGATGAACTCCTTCCGTCTCTACATGACCACCAAGCTAGCCAACCCCGCCTATACTCCTGAGATCAGTGCCCGTACCTCCATCATTGACTTCACGGTCACCATGAAGGGCTTGGAGGATCAGCTGCTGGGCATTGTCATCCTGACTGAGAAGCAGGTGAGATGCGTGATTAAGAGTCTGCCTGAACAAACTGCGCAGCTTATTTCTTAGCGAGTGCCCAGACCTCCGTCCACCAGAGAATGTGGACCTCACTCACCAAAACCCACAAACTCTGAGCTGGTTGCAGTGCTTAAGGGTCATAACATAATTGCTGCTTGCCTCATACTGTATTTTAGATTAATATGAAGATTTCTAAAATTATTTAAGATTTAAAGTAATATACAAAAATGTTGAAAACTGCTTTACTGACTAAAGATTTAATATTTATTAGAATGATTAAGATTGATTATAAATTATTTTAAGATTGATTATAAATGATTTTAAGATTGATTATACATGATTTTAAGAATTTAATTGATTGTAATTGATGATTAAGATTGATTAAAGATGATTATTTGAGATTGTTATCTATTTTATGATTGATTTCAGATTGACTTCAGATTGATTTCAGATTGATTTCAGATTGATTTCAGATTGACTTCAGATTGATTTCAGATTGACTTCAGATTGATTTCAGATTGATTTCAGATTGATTTCAGAATGACTTCAGATTGATTTCAGATTGATTTCAGATTGATTTCAGATTGCTTTCAGATTGCTTTCAGATTGATTCCAGATTAATTTCAGATTGATTTCAGATTGATGTGATATTTAAGTTTGCTCTATGTGAAGTTGACGCTTCAATCGATGCCATTTCTATGTAGGAATTGGAGGCAGAAAGGACCAAGTTGATGGAAGAGGTGACAGCCAACAAGCGCAAGATGCAAGAGCTGGAGGACAATCTCCTCTACCGTCTGACCAGCACGGAGGGCTCCCTCGTGGAGGACGAGTCTCTGATCGAGGTGCTGCGCGTCACCAAGATCACGGCCGAGGAAGTCAGCGAGAAGCTGAACACAGCCGCCGAGACTGAGATCCGCATCAACACGGCCAGGGAGGAGTTCCGTCCAGGTTTGTTCAATAGCGCCCTCTATCGTTTTGGCTACTTCTCCAAGATGGCCTATGACATAGCTGCCAACCTATCTAAAAGGCAATTAGGAATAATTCTGCTAAAAAACAGAGAAATCACGAAGTAAACTACATAGGAATACAAAAATTTGAAAAACTTACTTTAAAACTGACTAAAACGACCAAAACGCAAATCTCAAAAATTAGGAGTTTTGATGCTAGCAGGACCTTTCTCAAAGGGACAATCACTCTGCCTTTGAGAAAGGTCCTGCTAGGATCAAAACGTCAGACATTCCTAGATTTTTGATAACATTTATTGTGGAGGCAAATTTGAATTGATATCGAGAAGACTGAAAAATTAGTCTTAAACTTTTGTCGTGCTTAGGGATAGAGTAAAGATTCTTTACCTTTTGACTATTTTTCCTCTTGACAGTTGCCACGCGAGGCAGTACTCTGTACTTCTTGATCACTGAGATGAGCATGGTGAACGTCATGTACCAGACCTCCCTCAAGCAGTTCCTGGGAATCTTTGATATCTCAATGGCCAGGTAATCACAGAATTGCTCTCAGTGAATTTGAAGGATCTTTGAGTTAGTGTGTCCTGACTTCCACCATGCAAACCTTCCAATCTGATCTAGAGATCTCACATTGTCCAGTCTACTAATGACAGGCAGTGTACACACTGTCTAACCCTGTTGGTTGAGTTACAGGCTCTTTTCAGAGCCACACTTCATCTCACAAGACATGATGTACATGGTGTCACCGCAAACCTTCCACTTGATACTTCCACCATGCTAACCTTCCAATCTTATCCAGAGATCTCACATTGTCCAGTCTACTAATGACAGGCAGTGTACACACTGTCTAACCCTGTTGGTTGAGTTACAGGCTCTTTTCAGAGCCATACTCCATCTCACACGTGCGGCCGCAAACCTTCCACTTGGTACTTCCACCATGCAAACCTTCCAATCTTATCTTCCAATCTTATTTTAAAATCTTATCTTCAAATCTTATATTGATGGAATCTTACCCAAAAATTTATTGTTATCATCAAGTTCCCAGTATTCATTTTCTTAATTTGCTTAAGAAATTTTAAATGATGCTTTAGGCTATGCATGGTGGAAGTACTGATTATAAGGAAGGTCTGCGGTGACACCATGTAAACATGGTAAAGGTTGCTCTTTTGTGAGTGAGTGTGGTTCTGAAAAGAACCAGAGGGTTTCAAACTGTGTGCTCTGATTGTCTTCAGGAGAAACAAACTTGATTTGCCGTGATATGCATATTCATTTTTATTCAAATTCATCATCATGTTTATGAATGAGATGCAAATGATGCCCTGCGTCCCCACCCTCTCAGATCCCAGAAGAGTCCCATCACCTCTAAGCGTATCGCCAACATCATCGAGTACATGACCTACGAGGTGTTCAAGTACACGGCCCGCGGCCTGTACGAGAACCACAAGTTCCTCTTCACCATTTTGCTGGCCCTCAAGATTGACATGCAGTCCGGTCGCATCAAGCACACAGAGTTCCAAACATTCATCAAGGGTGAGTTGCAAAAGCATAGACTCATTGTTTTAACCCCTTGCGCACGGATGACCGGAATGTCTTTGGAGGTATAACTTACCCTTCAAAAGGCCGATTGTAGCGATTGAAATACCAAAAATGTATAGATTTTCTCGCTGCATCCAACAGAAAAGATGACGCATCTATGGACGATACAATTTTACTGCGCATGCGATTTGCGTGTGTTTCTTGCCCTGAATAGCCGTTCACAACACCACGTACTAACCATCATTACTCCAATACTAGTCATGGATCGGCCGCCTGCCGTGTAGTCAAAGACATTTGATGTTGTTTAAAACCTGCTGCTTTACGACCGCGACAGCTTGATTTGATTTGAAATGGTTTAATTGCAATTAAAAATGTATACACGGCCAAAACCGAATTAAAACATCTGTACATTGACACAAAAGGATCTTTAAATACAACAAAAAGAGAGCTTACTGACTAAAAATTACCATGTTTTAGTGGGCCTGACGTTTCGATCCTAGCAGGACCTTTCTCAAAGGCAAAGTGAACAACAAAAAGAGTTCAAATTATAAAAAAAAATGGGGAAAAATGGTCTTTAGCACAGGATTATTAAAAGTATATAGAAAGTAGAAAAATTATTAATTAGAATGAAACTGGTGATCTTTAGAAGAAAAGAAAATTAGTATGAAATTTCCATGATCCTTTTCGTGTTGGCTAGTTCAAACTCCTTGTGTTCATATTCCTCCATGGTTCAAGTTTTTCTTTTCTGAATGGCATTGAGTCTCAAATGGATTCTTCACTGTGTATTCCTTTCCCCCGACAGGCGGTGCCTCGCTGGATCTGAACGCCGTGGAGCCCAAGCCCAAGAAGTGGATCTTGGACATGACCTGGCTCAACCTCATCCAGTTGAGCCGACTACCCCAGTTCAACCAGATCGTCGGGCAGGTGGCCCGTAACGACAAGGCCTGGAAGCAGTGGTTCGACGAGGACGCCCCCGAAGAAGCCACCATCCCTGACGGCTACTCGTCCTCCCTGGACGTCTTCCGTAAACTCCTCCTTGTGAGGAGCTGGTGTCCGGACCGTACCATCCCTCAGGCTCGCAAATACATCGCCGACTCAATCGGTGTCAAGGTAAGTCAACTAGCTCTTTTGAAATGATTAAGTTTACCAAAAATTCAAGAAATCAGATTTGAAATCAGATTTGAAATCAGATTTGAAATCAGATTTGAAATCAGATTTGAAATCAGATTTGAAATCAGATTTGAAATCAGATTTGAAATCAGATTTGAAATCAGATTTGAAATCAGATTTGAAATCAGATTTGAAGAGCAGATTTGAAGAGCAGATTTGAAGAGCAGATTTGAAGAGCAGATTTGCAGAGCAGATTTGCAGAGCAGATTTGAAGAGCAGATTTGAAGAACAGATTTGAAGATCAGATTTGAAGATCAGATTTGAAGTTTGCATGGTGGAAATACCAATTGGAAGATTTGTAGCTGATCTTTTTTGACTTGGAGTGTGACTCTGAAAAGAGCCGATTACTCAACTCAACTTTCCACAATAACAAAAAACATCTATTGCTAATGAACAGAAAAAGGTCCTGCTAGGATCGAAACGTCAGGCCCTCCTAATTTCCATTTTGGTAATTTTAGTTTAAAAATTCAGGAGGGCCTGACGTTTCGATCCTAGCAGGACCTTTCTCAAAGGCATTCTGCCTAAATTTTTCATGTTGTCTAAAGTTCAATGCCAGATATTGCGTTTTGGACACTCCTGCGGACATGCTAATTTGGCGGTCAGGTGACGTCATGTGAGAAACCTCTATAGGTATTGAGTGATATTTGGTCTGTTTCTTGTGGTGTAGTTTGCGGAGGGAGTGATCTTGAACATGGAGAAGATGTGGGAGGAGAGTGACCCTAAGACGCCCATGGCTTGCTTCCTGTCCATGGGATCAGATCCTACTGCCTCCATTGAAGGCCTAGCCAAGAAGATGGGAATACGTGAGTAATCAGGCAGATCCATCCTGTACAAGTGTCACCTAGAATTCAGAGGGCCTGGCCTGGTGACAAATACAACCACAACAATATCAACAACTACACAGTACAACAACAACAACAATGGCAGCAGCAACATCAACAACAACAACGACAACAACTACACAGCAACAACAACAACAACTACACAACAACAACAACAACAACACAGCAACAACAACAACAACAACAACAACACAGCAACAACAACAACAACAACATCAACAACACAGCAATAACAACAACAACAACAACAACACAGCAACAACAGCAACAACAACAACAACAGCTATCTTTACTATCGATTTGTTTACTGTCTATTTGTTTACTGTCTATTTGTTTACTGTTTATTTGTTTACTGGGGTTTATATGTTTATTATCAATTAGATTACTGATTATTTATTTACCATTCATTTGTTGACTCTATTTGTTTACTAATTATTTGTTGACTATTCTTTTGTTTACTGTTTTTGTCTGTCATCAGGTTGTCGTTCCATCAGCATGGGTCAGGGACAGGAGGTGCATGCCAGGAAGCTTCTGAGTGCCTTCATGGCTGACGGAGGCTGGGTGCTCCTGCAGAACTGCCATCTTGGTCTGGGCTTCCTGGACGAGCTGCTAGACACGGTCAGCACTCATACCCCACTTTCTAATATCGCACTCTTGTTTGTTGAAATGATCATAGGACAACCTGGGCCCAATTTCATGGCTCTGCTTGCAAGGCCAAACAAAATAATAATAAATAAATAAAATAAAAATAAACATTTCCTTCCGATTACATGGCATTTCAAAATAGGGTAGGTAGGGATTTTTAAAAATTTTTTGCCAATTTTGTTGTGTACAATCATATGGAGGCATCTGCATGTGGTCAAGCCTTAAGGGTAATAATAAAACGATCAAATTACACATTGAGTTTTTATCATCATTGTTTCTCAATAAGAAATTTAGGGTCGCAGGCTAGAAATAGGGTCGGTCGGGTAACCAGAAACAGATTTTTTTTTTTTTTGGCTTACCTCAAGCGTAGAATCTGTGCTCACAGAAGCAAAAATCCCGTGTCAACATGGCTAATATTATTTCTCTCTTCAGTCAGCCAAAAATGATTTTACTACGTGAATGTGTGAATTGCTTCCATGACTGGAATGCAAACGGAATCTTCAAAAGTATTCATAATTTTTTATTTTTTTTCCCCGTCCGTCAGATTCTGTCTGGCGAGAACGTTCACGAGTCCTTCCGTCTCTGGATCACCACGGAGGAGCATCCCAAGTTCCCCATCAACCTGCTGCAGGTGTCCATCAAGTACACCAACGAGCCTCCACAGGGCATCAAGGCTGGTCTCAAGAGAACCTACGCTGGCATCACACAGGTCGGTTATCCTCTCTTCTGTGATATTCAGCTTCAACTGCAAGTGTCTTATCTTTCCTAATCTTCTCTATTCTATTCATATCTTCTCTAATCTATCCTGATCTCTAATTTATCCTACTCTTCTCTAACCTTTCATAAGCTTCTCTAACCTGTCCTAATCTTCTCAAATCTATCCCAATCTTCTCTAATCAATCCTAATCTTCTCTAATCTACCCCAATCTTCTGTAATCTATCCTAATCTTCTCTCATCTATATGTATCCCAATCTTCTCTAATCCATCATAATCCTATCTAATCTATCCTAATCTTCTCTAACCTGTCCTTATCTTCTCTAATCTATCCTAATTTTCTGTAATCTTTCATAATCTGTAATCTATCCTAATCTTCTGTAACCTATCCTAATCTTCTCTAATCTATCCTAATATTCTCTAATCTATCATAATCTTCTCTAATCTATCCTGATCTTCTCTAACCTATTCTAATCTTCTCTTATCACTCTAATCCTCTCTAATCTATTCTAATCTCTAATGTATCCTAACCTCCTCTCTTCCGTGATATTCAGGAGCAACTGGAAGTGTCCAATCTACCGCAGTGGAAGCCCATCCTATATGCGGTGGCCTTCCTGCACACCACCGTGCAGGAGAGGCGCAAGTTTGGTCCGCTGGGCTGGAACATCCCCTACGAGTTCAACCAGGCTGACTTCACCTCCAGCGTTCAGTTTGTCAACAATCACCTGGATGACTTGGATCCAAAGAAGGTTTGTCCGAGAACTTTGTCTGAGATGCTGTCGAGATTTTTGTTGTGGTCCCATTTGAACACCACTCACTAAACAAGCAGGAAGAGTATATCTGTGAAATAAATCAGTAAGGGTAGGAAGGTATATGTGACCCGCTCTATGAAAATAATAACCATGAGGTTTTCATCAAAGAGAATGAAATTCAATGAGGGTTTGCCCCGCTTGACGTGATAAGCACTGAGTGCCCAGTGCTTTGCCCAATGCCTGGGTGGGATTCGAACCAGCGACTCCTGTTTCCTAGTGCAGACGTCTTAACCACTTGACCAGCGAGCTGGGCAAGGTCGTGTTGAGTCAAACTTGGCACAATGCAGACATAGGAGTGGCTTTTGTTAAGTGATTGTGGTGGTTAGTCCTAACCGAGTGTACAGTTTGCGGTGAAGAATGTGGGTGGAATTCCACTGCCTGACCGACGACCGTTGGGCTGTGTGACAACACAATGTCTCCCGTGTCAGTGTTCTATCCATCAAACATCCACAGAAAAGGTCCCACAATAGCACAATTGTTGCTGCTAATCTGGCAATTCATGTGACAACTTGCGCCAAAACAGGTCTTTGTACTGATTCGCATTGCTTTGTTCTAAGCTGAAAAGAGTCTTTGTTCAAAAGGTGGACAATAGTGGTGCCCGGATTCACAGAGAAATTCTACACATTTACTGCATTACTGAATTCCTGCAATCTATCCTTAGTCACCTTGCAAACCTTCACGTCTCACTATGATTCGTTGGATTGATTGACCTTCATGATTACAACGGCATTTGTCTTATTCAACTCTGTATGGTTTTTCTTTTCCGTTTGCAGGGTGTATCGTGGAATACAGTTCGCTACATGCTTGGTGAGGTACAGTACGGCGGCCGTGTCACAGATGACTACGACAAGCGTCTCCTGAACACTTACGCCAGGGTCTGGTTCAGCGAGGAGATGTTCCTTGACAAGTTCAAGTTCTACACAGGTGAGAGACAGACCATTTGAAGATGAGATTTGAAGATGAGATTTGAAGATGAGATTTGAAGATGAGATTTGAAGATGAGATTTGAAGATGAGATTTGAAGATGAGATTTGAAGATGAGATTTGAAGATGAGATTTGAAGATCGGATTTGAAGATCGGATTTGAAGATCGGATTTGAAGATCAGATTTGAAGATCAGATTTGAAGATCAGATTTGAAGATCAGATTTGAAGATCAGATTTGAAGGTCAGATTTGAAGATCAGATTTGAAGATCGGATTTGAAGATCAGATTTGAAGATCAGATTTGAAGATCAGATTTGAAGATCAGATTTGAAGATCAGATATGAATAAGTACAGAGTATTCACCAAGAAACTGGGGCCAAACGCTTGTTTCTAGATGCCAGTGATTATTATAACGAGTAAGAGAAATATGACCAAAGCCTAAGCCTGAGCCAAAGCCTTCATTTCATAAATGGCCTATTTTGATGCATGTTTTTTTTGGCTGTCCATAGGTTACACCATACCCAAATGCCGCAGTGTGGATGAGTATCGCAATGCCATTGAGAACCTACCGTTGGTGGACTCCCCAGAAGCATTCGGCTTGCACCCCAATGCCGACATCACATACCAGACCAACATGGCCACTGAGGTAAGCTATGATAAGCCTGTTGTTCCGGAAATTTCCGGAAATGATTTTCAGATTGTTTTTTCTTCTTTTTTGGGCTCATTATTCAGGGATCAGTAAGACTTCCGGAAATTTCCTTAAATGACGTGATTTATTTCCAGAATTTTTTTCATTTTTTTTGTCAAAATGGTATCTCAAACTGCTCAATTTTATCTGTTAAAACCCTAAAAACTGAAGGGTGCCTGCACCCCTGCCGTGAATCTCACAATCGCATCTCTTGGTCGCGTGAGCGCTGATTTGCAGTCGCACAATTTATTGGCCTTCGGTAATTTTCAGGAAATGACTTTGTCGGTCACTTACATCCCTGCATTGATTGAGCAGTGCACCGAAAGCGTACAATCTAACAAAACTTAACACAGGTTTTCCCATCGTAAATTGAGTTACGATTTAATTAAATTAATAAGAATTAAGGCTTTGAATGGTGGGTGAAACAATATAGGAGGGTTTGTGGTGACACCATGTATAAGGTCTCTTAAAGAAGAGGTATGGTTCTGAAAAGAACCTGAGTGGTTACTCGATGTTCCGGCCAGTATGTTCTGGCCGTCATCAGTCGATGACATTCAGGTTTCTCCTGATGACGACCAGAGCATACTGGCCGGAACGTCGAGTTATCACCCAGGTTCTTTTCAGAATATACCTCTTCCTAAAGAGACCTTATACATGGTGTCACCACAAACCCTCCTGTATACAATTTAGTTGTCAAGCTTATTGAGATCCTGGGATCGATAGAAACCAACCCCTATACATTTTTGGAGGTTAAGAATTTGGCCTTAAGAGCTAGTACGCCATCGACAACCTCCTCAGCTAAACAGCTAAACAACTGGATAAATAGGTTTGCAGTGACACCATGTAAATTCTCTTTTGTGAGTAAGTGTGGTTCTGAAAAGAACCGGAGGAACTCGACGTTTCGAACAGTGTACTCTGTTCGTCTTCAGGAGACTGCTGCTAAAAAACTGGTCAGATTTTGAAGCGGCTGAGAGTGATTCGTGCAAAGGTTAGGCATTTGTGATTTGAAGATTCATCGTTCCCCCGCTCTCCGTTGCTTGGACTAGGTGCTGGACCTGATCGTGAACATCCAGCCCAAGGATAGTGGAAGCGGAGGAGGGGAGACCCGCGAGTCCTTCGTCTACCGCCAAGCCGATGAAATGCTGGAGAAACTACCGCCCAACTACATCCCTCACGAGGTAGGCATCTTGCAGGCGTCTCAGGGCATAGCTTCCAACCAGTTGGACGAATCATTCCTCGTGTTTGGTACAAATGTATCACTTTTTACAAGCTCTTGACAACAGATTTCGATTTTTGGCTTGGAAATACACAAACATCCCGAAATCTGTGAACCTTGTTCGATATAGCGATCATTTGTTATTGCAGTTGCCACCTCATATTTTGTACACCAAAATCGGGAGCCAAAGGGCATGTTTGTTATAGCCGATTGTTCGGTATATCGGCGTTCATTATTGCAACATTCCACTGTATTCCTATGTAGTTTGCTCTGTGATTCCTCTTTTTTTAATAGCAGAAGTATTCCTAATTTTCATTAAGATAGGTTGGCAGCTATATCAGGGAGAATCCTGAGAACTGTTAAGTTTTCAAAATTCTGTTTTTGAACCAAGAAATTAAGAGGAAAACTGCTTCAAGATGAGTTTGCCCTACTGAACATGTGATTCAATTCATGCTCAGTGCTTTGCCTGATTGCCTGCTGGGAATTGCTGGAAAAAAAAATCAGGCAGCTTGTGCGGGATTTGAACGCGTGACTCCTGCTTTCTAGTGCCTGATTGTTTTTTTTCTCGCGAGTAATTAACTATTTGTCAACGTTCAAGTGAAGCTTTCTCGAAAAGTGCAGCATCCCAGACCGTAAGATTTCAACATGAGGATTCTATCATGCCCATCTACAAGCTGTGTAAATTAGAAGGAAATCTTAAAATTTAGTGGGCCTCACGTTTTGATCCTTGCAGGACCTTTCTCAAAGGCAGGACTAGCAGGACCTTTCTCTGCCTTTAAGAAAGGTCCTGCTAGGATCGAAACGTCAGGCCAACTAAATTTTAAGATTTGCATTTTGGTAATTTTTGTTAAGTAAGCAGTTTACAACATTTTTGTATATCACCTAGAAGGAAATCTGTGCACATTGATGTTTTCCGATCTTCCCAATGTAGTATCTTTCTCTGCATCACTGTTATTCTATCTCCTCTCCTCCTTCCTTCTTTCCCAACCCCCTCCCCCTCAGGTCAAAGCCCGTCTGCAGAAGATGGGCAGCTTGTCTCCGCTGAACATCTTCCTCCGTCAGGAGATAGACCGCATGCAGCGGGTCATCTCGTCCGTCCGTACCACCTTGCAGGACCTCAAGCTGGCCATCGACGGCACCATCATCATGAGCGAGACACTGAGAGATGCCCTGGACAACATCTATGATGCCAGAGTACCCGGAATCTGGAAGAAGGTAAGGTTCCAGACCATAGAGCTCTATAAATAAACTAGAGTGCGCACTCCCCTATCAATGCGCGGTACGAATGTGTGCCGACATGGACGCGCATCCGCCATTACCAAAGAGGGCAAAAAAAGTACCCGGATGTTAGTGGCAATCGCGCGTAATACGCGCATTCTACATTTACATGTACGTGTGTGTCTGTGTGTGTGTGTGTTCGAACGTTGGTGCACGTGTACTCGTAGGCGTGCAGTCTTCGACGTTTCGCGTCTAGTTTGCCCATTGATCTCCATAATAATGAGTTTGCCCCATAGATCTCCATGCGTTTGCACCTCTTTGGTAATGGCGTCGCAGTCCCCTTGTCGGCACACGTCACGCGATGAGTGCGCACTCTAGTTTATTTATAGAGCTATATGTTCCAGACCTACCAGTATCTTCTGCGTAGCTGACAACCAGTCCTATTTTGGAGGAATCATTCCTCTTTGTTGGTAAAAAAAAATTATCACTTTTTACAAGCTCTTGACAACAAGTTCTGATTTTTGGCTTGGAAATACACATGTAGGGATGTCAAACTGGTATCTCAAACTGCTCATGTTTATTTGTTAAAACCCTGAAAACTGAAGGGCGCCTGCACCCCTGCCGTGAATCTCTCGGTCGCGTAAGCGTTCACTCGCAGTCGCATTTGGTCGCGTAACCATCGTCTTTGTTAAATTTGACCGACTCAAAAGTCCAAGTGGGAATGACGGTCAAATTTGACTATTAGAAATTTAACCATTGTCTCGGTTAAATTTTAGTCATGTGGAAATGCGGCTTATGGTTTTCCTTTTTTTTTCCGTGGTCAGATTTCCTGGGAGTCGACCACCCTTGGCTTCTGGTTCACGGATCTGATTGAGCGCAATGCCCAGTTCCACTCCTGGTGCTTTGAGGGGCGGCCCAGCGTGTTCTGGATGACCGGCTTCTTCAACCCTCAGGGATTCCTGACGGCCATGAGGCAGGAGATCACCAGGGCACACAAGGGCTGGGCTCTAGACAGTGTGGTGCTGCATAATGACATGACCAGATATATGAAGGAGGATATCAGTGGACCACCACCAGAGGGTAAGCAACAGCTCTTAGCTAAATCTTGCAATTTATCCTCCTTCTTGTCCCCCTGCCTCTCTCCTCTCATATCCTCCTCCTCCTCCTCCTCCTCCATCCCCTCTCCTATTCTTCCTATCTCCTCCTTTTCTTCCCTCTCCTCATCCTCTCCCTCTTCCTCCTCCTCTCCTACCCTCCTCCTCCCCTTTACTTCCATCTCCTCTTCATCCTCCTTCTCTCCCTCCTCTTCCTTCTCCTCTTCCTCCTCTTCCTCTCCTCTCCATCTCATCCTCCTCTTCCTCTTCTCCCTTCTCTTCCCTCTCCTCTTCCTCCTCCTCTCCCTCTTCCTCTTCCTCTTCCCCTCCTCTCCATCTCATCCTCCTCTCCCTTCTCTTCCCTCTCCTCCTCTCCCTTCTCTTCCTTCTCCTTGTTATCTCTCTCTTCCTCTTCCTTTTCCTCCTCTACTCCTCATCCGCATCCTCTTCCTCCTCTCCCTCCACCTCTTTCTTCTCTCATTTCTCCTCCTCCTCTCCTCCTCTTCCTTCTCTCTCTCTTCATCTTCCTTTTCCTCCTCATTCACCTCCTTTTCCTCCTCATCCACCTCCTCTTTCCCCTCTCCTTCCACCTCTCCCTCCTTCCATTCCTCCTCATTGTAAAAGTCATCCCGTCCGTACTGCCACCATTGCAGTCACCCACAAACCCCCCACCCCCAGTCACCATCACAGCCACCATCACCATCATCACTCCTCACTCTTCTCCTTTCCCTACAATCCCAGGCGTGTACGTGTACGGTCTATTCCTCGACGGTGCCGGCTGGGACCGTCGCAACTGCAAGCTGATCGAGCCGTCTCCCAAGGTGCTCTTCACCCCTCTGCCCGTGGTCCACGTCTACGCCATCAACGCCGTGGGCCCCAAGGATCCAAAGCTGTACGAGTGCCCCGTCTACAGCAAGCCACGGCGCACAGATCTCACCTACATCTTCCCCCTGTACCTCAAGACCATCCAGAATCCCGACCATTGGATCCTGAGAGGAGTAGCCCTTCTCTGTGACACCAAGTAGAAGTGTGAAACATTTTGGTTTATTTTTTTGCAAGCTTTCAGCAAGGATTGTTGAATACTAAATGGGCACTTTCGCCAAACTCACAAAAAAATGTTGGTAATCATCGATGTACACAAACTATATGTCCTATCACAACTTACAATATTGGTGATCCAGTAGAAGTTGCATTACGATTGATCAGTTAGCTTTGTGAATTATACCCAAGGTTTGCAGTAGAAATTGTGAGCTTATTTTGTTCCTTTCCTAATCATCCCATACTCTTGAAAACTGTTGTTTTAGATGACTTTCGGAACCTGCTCTCTCTATCCTTCTGGCATAGGTTGTCCCATATACTATCATTATAGCATAGGGGAGATGCTTTATCAGAGAAGCACATTTACAAGGCCACGGTATGATGAGGTAGGGTGGCCAGTTCCTTTCCTCACCGCCTTTCAACCTTCCCCTAGCTCTAAAGAGAGCCAGCTACCCATTCACTGCTGGGTGGACACAGAGAGTTTCCCCAGCTTCTGGTCCGAGTGGGATTCGAACCAGCAACCTTCTGCACTGCAGACGTACACCCTGTGAAATTGAACCCTGGTCAAAATCAGACTTCATTTGGCTTGAAACATCCCTCTTAGTGAAGGAGATTCTGTTATATTTCCATACATTTACAAGCAGACCTTTTTATGCGAATACAGCATACTTACATAATTTAGTTCACTGATAACAATTGTATTCTTTTTAAAACTTAAGTGCTTGTTTGTTGCATGTGGTTAAGTATACTATTGACCCTGTGTTGGTAAAATTCTATTTCAGTTGTTGTCACATATTGATGTTATTTTTGCAGATTTGACAGTGAATTCTTTGATTGCAAAACATACTAAGGAAAGATTTCTTCAGCATTGAATACTATTTTTTACAATATTACACCGTGAATTCGTTTGATTTATCAGAAATTTCTACTATTTTTGTTATTGATATCAGCCGTCCAATTTACACCAAATCCTACTAATTGTATTAATTATATATATATATTTTAATAATTGGCTTCCAATGTGCCTTTAATGTTTAAGGAATTAGTAAAAATGTGTGCTTATTTGCACCCTAGTCTTGAAACTTGCTTTCCAGGGTTTTTTTCTGAAAAGAAAAATACTTGTTGTGCATATTCAATGTCCTATACAACATTGAAAAAAAGGTAAAAAGATTGCCACAATTTGTGTGTTAAACCATTTAACATTCCACAAAAGTATTCCTGCAAAGGTTTTAGCTCAAATGGTAATCTGAGAAAGTAGAAAAAGGCAAAACAAAAAAAAATCACGGTTTTTGCACCATTCTGTAGTGTAAGAAATAGTTAATTACTCGTGGGTAATAAACTAGTGTTGATGTTTGGGTGAAGAATTCTCGAGAAGTACAGACTGTAAATTGGAAGGAAATCTGTGGACATTGATGTTTTCCGATCTTCCCAATGTTGTATTGGGCCTTTAAGGGATTGAATGAGTATGTGTAAGATTTAAATGTGATGTCATTAATGCATGCAAGGAGTGTATTGGTAGTGGGTTAATCTTGTGATTTGATAATGAATTATTTGAGCATTAAGTGGTAATATGACTTAATTATTCAATATTCTAATTGACTGATGTCTCATGTAATCTAACTTGTGCCTCGCTTGAGAAAATAGAATAAAATCAATTAGAAATTTAGAGGTTTGAGATATATTCAGTACACAGATATGCATGTACACTTGTATTCAATTGTATTCAGATGCATTTTGCCTTTTGACAACAAAACCATTAAATCAAAATTGTTTGACACTTTATAAACAAAATTTAAATATTTCAAGTACCAATGTTATTTTTGATGACTTATTTTTTAATCTATCCTAATATATTTCCGTCCACTTTGTAACCAAATTTGAAAAGCCGAATATTTTTCACAAGATCACCTTTGAATTTACATTTGCATCAAATGCTTGATATTTTGCCAGACATTTTTTGAAAAATAATTTCTCAAGCTGAAAATGACATAAGACCAAATTTGTGGTGTTTTTTTTTCATAATAGATTGTTTTTCCGTCCTGAAATTAAGCTCAAAGAAAATAAATGTTTTGCCATTTTTCTGTCTTGCTTTTGTGGTGATAAATATATTTTTCTTGCTACTTAAATATAGCATGGTTCTGAAGTGTAATAAAAGATACTAAGTTTGAAATCTGTTTTTTGTGAGTTGCGTTTAATTCGTGTCAAACAATTTGTATTATTAAAAATCTGGGGTCAGTTTGACAGATCTAAATGCAACCTAGGTCTTTTTTTTCAAAGCTGTATTTAATTTCCAACTATTCTGATGAAGTGGAGCAAAATGTTCAAATGGTAAAAATAATATAATTGTTTAATTGTAAAAAATCTAGAAGCTACATCGAAGTCACCAAACCTACGGAGGCTATGATATTCCATTTAATTTTATTGTAGCTGACAGGAAAAACTTACTCAATAATGTATTTGTAGGCCGTACAAGATTATATCAATTTGGAACACCTTTTTAATGGATCCTTGCTGAGTATTTTTATTTAACTGACAGCCAAAGTTTGTTTTAAATCGACATTTCCAAATTTTAAAAAATGGCAAGTTAGCTCCGTAGATTTCAGCCAAAAAAACGACGGCTGTTGCGTAATCCAGTGTAAGGTGCGCGCATCAGCCGTCGGAATAAACAAGCAACAGCCGTCGGCCTTGCTCTGGATCCTTTAAAATTACCCAGAATCCTTTGCTTGTTGCCAACGATCGATCCGAGAAGTGTAACACGGGAACCCCGAAATTGTGACGCAAAAACGCTGCTATTTGGCTGATAAATCACCCGAAATGGAAGAATATCAGACAGCTGAAGAGGTGAGCCTTACTATGGAATTGTTATTTCGTGTCGATACGTGATATTGTCTGGTTAAAGGAAGCCATTTTGCAATGTGACGGAAATTAATTATCGTTTGAGTTTGACGTGATGTGTTGTTGGTCGGAGGTTTGAACATTTTACAAACAAACTCGCGGCAGATTGTGCCGATAAAATGACTTTTAATTACATTTCATTACTTGTAACAGGCAAATGCATTCAGTATGTTTGACAATAAGAAGGAATTGACTTGTCCCAGGCCTAGAATTTCACTGTCCTTCGTGAAATAAAGATTCCAAGGTCAAGGCAGAAAAGGCAAATCCCCGAATTTTTCCCACCACTTCAGTTGTCAAGAAATGTCACTTGCTCGTACTCGTAGTCGTACACGTGACCCCCGGTCAGTCAACTCGGTCGAGTTGACTGGGACCGAGTTGGTCACGGACTGAGTTGACTAGGGGTGGACTGAGTTCAAACGGAGTTGGTCACGGAGCGAGTTGGTCACGGACCGAGTTGGTCACGGACCGAGTTGGTTACGAACCGAGTGGACTGGGACCGAGTTGGTCACGGACCGAGTTGGTCACGGACCGAGTTGGTTACGAACCGAGTTGATTGGGACCGAGTTGATTACGGACTGAGTTGGTCACGGACCGAGTTGGTTACAAACCGAGTTGACTGGGACCGAGTTGATTACGGACCGAGTTGGTCACGGACCGAGTTGGTTACGAACCGAGTTGACTGGGACCGAGTTGATTACGAACCGAGTTGACTGGGACCGAATTGGTCACGGACCAAGTTGGTCATGGACCGAGTTAAACTCAGTCGTAACCAACTCAGAGTTGGTTACGACTGAGTTGACTGGGACCGAGTTGGTTACGTAACTTACGGACTGAGTTGGTCTTGGACCGAGTTGGTTACGGACCGAGTTGGTCTTGGACCGAGTTGGTTACGCACCGAGTTGACGTGAAACACGTGTGTCAACTCTGGTTTCACTTTCAGCTTCAGGTCAACTCGGTCCGTAACCAGTAACCGACACGGTCCATATGAATTACGCTAGTATGATGGAGTTATGGAATTTTTGTGTGCACATTTTCCCATAGTGAGTTAGCGACCAAGTTTGTCACGGGCCGAGTTAGTTGCGACTCGCGATGCCGTAACCCTCTGCCCTCATCCTCCCGAAGGTCGGAGACTTGAGGGTTACGGAGATGTATGTACAAAAATCTGGTGCTCTTCTTTGAAGTTCTGGTCTTCGTGTTTTCAGCATTTTTGAAACACACAATCTAAGGACATCATGTATGTGATCTCAAATGTATACTGAATGTAATCATACAACATCATGGATAAAACATTTACCAGAAATTTGTCTGAAAATGTAAATGTCCCGTCAACGTCCCCAGATTCTGAACAGGTCTGGCGCCTCAACCAATCAGCGGTTAGTCTCATGACACATATCCTGCACGGCAACTATTTGCTGTGTCGCAATAACAGTATATACTCACACACTAGGTGCGCACAGTGTGCAGGTCATCGCCCTGTGAAGAGCAGACTGTACAAGCATATTGTACACGTACATTGTACATGTGCAGTAGAATTCCCGTACAGTACGGGCCTTGAATTGAACGACGGCCAGTGCCGTCGTTGCCCTCTTTACTGGCCGAGGTGCCCCGCAAAAATCCCCGTCTTCACGGCCACTTTGGCCGTGCCCTATTTTTACCTTGGCCGTCGTGCCCTTTTTTTGCATTGGTAAGCATATTTACAGTTGTTTTTAGACTACATGTATTTTATTTGGATTATCGGGGAGCGATGTCAACTCGATAAGACAGAGAAGTCAAAATAATGCGCGATCGTGTCGACAACAGCCGCATTAATGTGTAACCATGCATCGGAAATAAATAGTCGGCACCCTCAACACAAGAACGTGTGACCAACATAGAAGACGTCGAGTTTTCTGACTTTGGAGATTTGGTGCGCCAAAAGAGGGCGCCCTTTATCTCTTCATTTGCCAGAATGTGGAGGTTTATCCTCAATGCAAAATGTACACGCGCCGTTCCAAGAGGTCTGGCCGCTGGCCGCGTTGGACAGTGACCGCAACATGCAATGTCGATGGGGACTTTGAAAGGTGACAAAAGACCCTTTTATAGAGGTGGCCGAATAAGCAGGTTTCACTGTATGCATAGTACATGTATATAGCAGGGCATGCAAAAATGATAACTTTGTACAATTTATTTCCATTTGGCCTCTGTGCCCTTTCCCAATTTTGTTTTTTGGCCTTGGTGCCCTACCCACTGGCCTTGGTGCCCCCGAAAATTTTGCATCATTCAAGGCCAAAGTGGCCTTGCCCTAAAAATTACCAAATTCAAGGCCTGGTACATGCACACGCTATATGCTATACACGACAGAACGGAGGTGGTTGTGATCACTGGCGCGCATTTGTCACTCATTACGGACATTTTGGGAAAGGAAATACACCACACACCGAGAACAAGGCAGAGTAAGACACAAACAGTGCTATCCTTAAAAAAATTGACCACTCGGTTCTGTTTTTTTTACGCCAAATTCAAAGTAGAACCCAACTCCAAGCAAGTATGAAATCAATGAATCACGCATTAACTATAGAATCTCTTTTCTCCAATCCTAGACCTCCTTTGTAGTGGATGAAGTGAGTAATATCATCAAGGAGGCTGTTGAAGGGACGATAGGTGGCAATGCCTACCAGCACAACAAGATCAACCAGTGGACCTCCAACGTGGTGGAACAGTGCCTGAACCAACTGACCAAGCTTGGAAAGCCCTTCAAGTACATCGGTGAGGATCTTGCAATCGTCCACAAAGTTTATAGTTTCATACCCACTATACACCATAAAAGGGTGCTATTTTGAAGTTCCGTGTTTCATAGATTGGATTAACCCTAACTCCCACACCTTTTTTTGTTGCTCATTACCCAAATCCTGCAAGATCCTACGATCCTTCAGTGTTAAAAGCCCCATATGACCTGAATCCTACACAATCCTGCGATACTGTTGCATGTGCGCCACTGCCCAAATCCTGCAAAATACTGCACTGAATATTTGAAAGGCCTTTTTTTTTTTCTTTTTTTTTTAAGGACAACAAACTTCTTTTGTTTTTGTGTGGCTAATCAATTTTACAATTACAATGTATAATTTTATAACCACATGACCTGAATCCTTCAAGATCCTGTTTTGGTGTTTGTCCCATGGAGCCCCAATCCTACAAGATCATCCTCCATCACATTGGGCCTAGTAACCCGTATCCTACATTTCCCTACAGTGACAAAACCTCCTTATGCCCCCAATGCTGCAAATTCCTACAATGCATCAACGACAAAGTGCCCTCAATCCTACACATTCTTACACTAGGACAATAGGATTCAGTGCAAGGAAACATCAGATACAGTCAAACACAACGCCTTTGCACACATGATTTCCAAGCATTTCATTTGATTTGATTTACCATTTCACAGGGGGAAAACAATGCATACAGAACATTGAAACAAGTTAAATACCAATAAAGAGAAAAAAATAGACAGCACCACTGTTGGATTGACAGAATGCGACCTATTACTAGTATTAAGGATTAGGGAAGGCCATCATCTAAGAGCTGGATAGCTCAGATGGTAAGAGCACTGGTGTGCCAAAGACTAGTTGACTATTAGGAAAGGCCACCATCTAAGGGCTGGATAGCTCAGATGGAAGAGCACTGGTGTGCCAAAGACTAGTTGACTATTAGGGAAGGTCATCATCTAAGAGCTGGATAGCTCAGATGGAAGAGCACTGGTGTGCCAAAGACTAGTTGACTATTAGGGAAGGCCACCATCTAAGGCCTGGATAGCTCAGATGGTAAGAGCACTGGTGTGCCAAAGCCTAGTTGACTATTAGGGAAGGCCATCATCTAAGGGCTGGATAGCTCAGATGGAAGAGCACCGGCAGTACGTTAATCCAGAGGTCTTGGGTTCAAGTACCAGTCCAGTCAAAGTTTTCTTTGCCGATTGTTCAATTTGATCAAAAGTTCCCAGTCAGTTTTTCCCTTTGTTTGTTTTATGCTCTAATGATGAGAAGCAGACTGCTTGTTTTTTAATCCCTTCCCTTCTTTCCATCCTCTCTCCCCTTCAGTGACCTGCGTGATCATGCAGAAGAACGGCGCTGGGCTCCACACGGCTAGCTCTTGCTACTGGGACAACATGAGCGACGGCAGCTGCACCGTCCGATGGGAGAACAAAACCATGTACTGCATCGTCAGCGTCTTTGGCCTCAGCATCTGAAGCACATTCCAAGCCGGTCTCCGGAGACCTGTGTAAATATTCATGAGGGTTCAAAGGTCGTGGTTCAGAGGGTCGCAGCACATGCTCAGTTATGTCCCCCTTTGGAAAAAGAAAAATATCCAAACATACATGAAGTAATATGCAAATATGTTGCAAAACTGCTTACTGACTAAAATGACCAAAAAGGTGAATGTCAAAATATGGAGGACCAGATGTTTCGATCCTAGCAGGACCTTTCTCTTTGAGAAAGGTCCTGCTAGGATCAAAACGTCAGGTATGACGGACATGAGATATCTTATGAATGAAAGGGATTCTGAAATTTGGCTAAAAGCAGTTCCCGTGCTGTTCTGTATGAAGGGGATTTTACTGGCAAGTGATTTAATGAGATGGGTAGGGATTATATCGTTTGCTTGAGTTTTCATCAAAATTGTGGCTGCATGCATTTTTATCCTCGACCCAAATTGGAAGCTTACCGCAAATTACCGCAATGTTGCAACGTATACAACCTGTTTATTAACCACAGGGGAGAATTTTGTCTGCAATTGTGCACGGTGAAAGATTTTCCAACAGAAATGTGCATGGACTGTTTATGTCGTGCATATGGATCAGTCGGAAGAGTTTTTATGGTACTTTGCAAATTTCAGTGAAATTGTGCCCTGACAAAGTACTTCCACAAATTTTATTTGTATTTATCAGGATTTTGGTCGGCTTTCGACTCATCAGTTTGGTGGTTTGGGAAAATTACGGAAATTGGGCGCGCCATCAAGATGCATTACATTTCGTTCAATTCATCGCAAGATTTTTAAATTTTATTTGCCTCACTTTCCGTCCATGTTGTGCTTGAGTAAAATCGGTCGTCTTCATCGTACAGATGGGATTTGGGTTACTTCATCAACTTAAAGGGTTTGTTTGAGAGCCTTTGTCACCTGTCCTTTTGCCATCGTTCACAGATTATCAAATTCCGATGAAACTATTCTTTGCCTGTGAAACAGAAATCCAGACAACCAGTAGGGTTGGGGTTGACCTTCGGAGAGTGGAAGGTTTTCGGTGACACCATGCAGCACATCTCTTTCGAGAAGGATTGCTGCTCTGAGAAAAAAAAAGGTAACTCAACGTTTCGGGTTGTGTGTACTGTGTACTCTGCCCTTCATCAGGAGACACGTTGAGTTACCGGCTCTTTTCAGAGCCACACTCCTTCTTGAAAGAGAAGTGATACATGGTGTCACCGTAAACCTTCCACTTAGGAAACCATGCAAACCATATCTGTTCGAACAACCCATTGTAAATACTCTTAAATCCCAAATTTCAAAAGATTCTCTTGAAATATGTCGCATTAATTGTTACCATGTCACCTTTTGTCATTTTTTGTAAGCATTAACTGTAAGAAACAGTTTTGTAAATTTTCATTTGGACATTGGATGCAAAACTATGTATAGATTGAGAGAAGTGTATAAAAATATTTTCTGTTGACTACTTTCAGTTTTAGTAACTTGCTATTTTCCCCTTCCATAAAAACACAAGATAAGGTTGTGATTGGAGTTTCATATTTAAATCAGTGTCATGAAAAGCTAGGCTGACACTTGGATTTTAAAAAAGCAGAGTGGTTACTTCATGGAATTCTGCTGCAAAAAAACTTAACGATGGTGTTGTGTTATTTTGTTTTGTTTTGCCTTTTCAAAACAGGTCAATTTTCTCAGATCACGATCACCACCAACTGATACATAACTTTGATATTTGTGTTTCTGATATTTACTGTTTCTCCTACACATCTATAGACATTTTCAGACGATGCTGGAAAAGCTTGCAAGGGTTGAGAAAATGTCTCATGCATGAGAAATTGTACAAAATGCCATCGTGTGAAAGGTTACCAATGCTTGTGACAGTGACAGACGTCCCTGGTGAACCCTTGAGAGATTTTGTCTTAGGTCCGGACCTCTGACAAATCTTCCGCTTGCGGAAGATTTGTCACAGGACCCTTGACAATCGATCGTGTGAAGGGAGGAAATGGTTATTGTACTACGTCCCATGCTGTACGCTGAATTCTCTCTCAAGCTTTTTTTCGGCTTATGCCTGTGGGATAGTTAAAATTTTGCCTCATCAGAAGCCAATTTACACTAAGCAATAATTTATCTCCCCTTATACTTGTATTTTCTTGCTTTTTCGCTTACCAAGCATTTTTCAGCCGGGAATATCAACATGACAAAAAAAATATCCCCAAAATGAATTTAAATGTCTATTTCTATATTTGCTGTTTATTAGTTTACTTGTAGATCAATGGAGTTGATTTTTAATTTTGCTGTTTTTGTTTTATTTATATTTCTATAATTTCTGAAAAATTAAATGGAGAAAAATACCCGCAAAATACTGTGAAATGGTTGGTTTGGTTTGTGAAAAGGATTTTTATAAAAAGTTAGAGGGCCTGACGTTTCGATCCTAGCAGGACCTTTCTCAAACTCTTTGCAACAGTGTTCTGTATAATTTTACAAAAGGATTATTCGCCGGTTGTATTGGTGTAATGGCGTTGATAAGACTAGTGCGACTTGAGGAGGAGTCTATGTTTGTTGGTGCCCGTGCAAGAATGATAACATTGTGTGGGTGTGTCGGAACCAACGTGTATATAATTGTGCGCTATTAAAACGTGTTGACCCTAAAGGCGGCCAAGTACAATGCCTTACGTCAAACTGAATATTCATGAGTTAATCTCCCTACTACGGGAGGTCAATGGGTCACAAAGTTAATTTATGCTAAGGAGCCTTGAACACATTTTGACGTACAACATTTTACTTGGCCGCCTTTTAAGGTCTACCGGGATATATTGGACGAAATTCGGGTTTGGAACTTCCAGTTTGGGGACAAGGAGGTGCCCAGTTGTTCTCTTGGAAGCCGTGTGCACGGAAAAATGGCAGGAAAACGTCTGACAGTAGTAGGGGTAAGATCAATGTTTGTCTCCCTACATACAGTACGTGTAACTAACAGTAACATTCATTTAGTTGCATGATTGATTGCACTGAGATTGTGTAAATACCAAACAAAAACACCGTTGTGTAACAGCAATTGGAAAGCAAAAAAGTGATTCCCCATATCCCTAGACCTCTATAGTACTCTAGCAGCACCAAATGCGTTGTAAATAATGTGTATTTCATGTTCGTTTCCGTCAAGAATCTGTTAAATTGGTACCTAAAGGCTATACCATAAAGAAAGCTATGAGCTGAAAATGAGTATAATTGGCAGTATTAAAAGTACTTTTTTCGGTTTATTTGCTTATTATCAGCACCTTTACACCTCGTTAACATGCTTGTTCGAATACAGCATGCTGCCGTTGTGATTTCGTCACATAGAAACTCGTATTTTTTCGACCTTTTTAACTTCAAAAAAATGCTCGAAAAATTCACATGTATTTTGAAGAATTTTTGGATGCGCGCGCGGCATGCATGGCAGCCATGCGTGAAGGGCGCCACCAAGTGGCGAAACGGAGCAACACGCGTGGCCGTGTATGCGAAAATCAATGAAAAGCAACATGTCGGAAGGTGAATTCTACTTGCGATACTACGTGGGCCATAAAGGCAAATTCGGCCACGAATTCCTCGAATTCGAGTTCAGACCAGATGGTAAGAACACTATCATGTTATAATATCAGTATTATTACAATGTTGGTTTTGTAGAAGGCTGTGAATTGTTGTTCAAAGTTGGTGTTTGTACTTGCGATATCAGCACGCCATTTTGTTTTGACCGTTGCATGGCGCTTGAGTACAGTGTATTCACTGCACATTGAGGAAACCACTTAGTGACTTACATTACTTCTTGTAAAGTTGTAGGCCTATGGCAGTACTATGGGTATGACTATGATGAGCAGAGTAGTATGAGGCGATGGAAGTACCTTCAGTTATTTTACACTTCAGTTCAATGAATTATAAAAATAAAATGAATAATAAATAATAAACTATAAAACAAAAGATAAACATTACATTTCACTTTCACTCAGTTGAGTTATAAATACGGCAGTGATACTGTTAATACTGTTAATAGTGTTATGTTACTGTTAGTGTATATTAATTATTATCATGACCTCTGTGGCAACGAATTCGAGTCAACTCGTACTCGTAGTCGTACCCATGCAAAGTCGTGCCCAACTAAATCGTACTTGCGCCTTGGGTACAAGTTGACCAAAATGGGCACGAGTCGGTCAGAGTACGAGTCGGTTTGGGTACGAGTTGACCTGTTTTCATGGCAACTGTATTCATCTCACAAATTCTATTCTGCTGGTCCCTTACTCTGTCTTGCAAACTGTTTCACAAGTAAATTTTGGTTAAAAGTAAATGATTCTATTTTTCTAGTTTATTGGTTACTTTTTTTTTTAACTTGGAGGTGCCTTTGGCAAGTAACTTTAAGTGGAGAAAAATTCTTAATGTCTAAAGTGTATTTTAACATTGATTTCATTGAAAATAGATGTCTTCAAAATGTAAAATGTTCCCAATTTCTTTTTCTTAGGTAAGCTGAGATACGCCAACAATTCAAACTACAAGAATGACGTCATGATCAGAAAGGAGGTAAGCCATTGGACGACTAGATCCATAGGATGCATTCATACATTTTCAAAACTCAAAGCTCACCTCAACTCCTGCCCCTTGTTTGCCTCCACTCCTTGTGGCATGATTCAACCATTAACTGCCGTATATCTCCAGGGATCACACCCTTCCTTTCATTCAGATGCAAACAACCAATTGGGAATTTAACAAAGTCAAACAAACAAGGAAAAACTGTCTGGGAACTTTTGAACGAATTAAAAAATTGTCAAAGAAAACTTTGACTGCACCGGGACTTGAACCCAAACCTTCCTCAATCGTCCACAATCCTCCGGGGGGTGTTGGAGGGTTGTAAAATTTAAACTGGAGGATTTTCAAGTATATGAACAGCTGTGGAACTTTGACAAATGCACGTACCATGGAGCTACCTACTATAGCTCCATGGCTTGTCCATGCATATACTGTCTTGCTTTCAAATGGTCAACTGTCATATATAAACAAAGGATCCATTTACATGTACTTAGCTGTGGATGATTGAGGCAGTGGGGTACATGTACATGCACAAACTCATATTGGAGGATTGTGGAGGATTGAGGCAGTGAGGATCTTGCACAAACTCACATTGGAAGATTGAGGAGGGTTCCAGGCTTGCATCAGTGTTAAACGTTTGAAATTGAAAGGAAAATTGAACTGCAGTAAAAAAGAAAACCTGAGAAAGAGAAATGACAAACAGGGGAACCTCTGCCAGGTGTACTGGCTAATCCTTTTTTGTTTTGCGATTCCACATTGCAGGCCTACGTACACAAGGCAGTCATTGAGGAGCTGAAACGCGTCGTGCAGGACAGCGAGCTGATGAGTGAGGACGATGACCTTTGGCCCCAGCCCGACCGAGTGGGTCGTCAGGAGCTGGAGATCGTCATGGGCAACGAGCACATCTCCTTCACCACCAGCAAGATCGGCTCCCTGATCGATGTCAACAACAGCAAGTAAGTGTCATCCTATACTCACTGATAGTACTGATGTACTGACAGTCTTTCAACAATTGGTTAAAGGTCCATTGAGAAAGGTCCTGCTAGGATCGAAACGTCAGGCCCACTCAATTTTTAGAATTTGATAAGACATGAAGGTTTGCACGGTGGAAATACTCAACGTTTCGGGTAGTGTGTACTCTGCCCGTCATCAGGAGACTGCTGGATTCAAACTACAGTGGAACGTCGCTCTAACGAATGCCGAAATACCAAACATTCGGTTATAACGAACATGCCCTTTGGCTCCCAATTTTTGTGTACACAATATGTGGCCGCAACTGCTATAACAATTGACCGCTATACCAAACAACTTCCATGGATCCTGGGATGTTTGTTATAGCGACATTCCACTGTATCATCTGTGTTTTTAATCCACTGGGGAATCTCCCCCCCCCCCCCCAGTGTGGCCACTGGCTGCCACAATCATTTGACTTGATCTTTATTTCAATATCAATCAATCTATGCAGGGTTAACCACTTCGCGCCGGGACCTCCGAATCCGGAGTTCCATTGGCTTGACTATGCGACGGGGCCCTCCGAATCCGGGCACTACCATTGTCCACATTTTAAACAAAGACTTTTTTCAGCTTAGAACAGAGCTATATGAATCAGTACAAAGACCCTTTTTGACACAAGTTGCCAAGTTGCCACATGAATTGCAAGATTAGCAGCAGTAATTGTGCAATTTTGGGACTTTTTCTGTGGAGCATCGAGGGTACAAGCAAGTCAAATCTGTGTGAATTTAGCCATGCTACATGTTGTTTTGTGGTAGGCTGAAAAGAGTTTAAAACTAAGACAATTAGTGGTGGCCAGATTTGGAGGGCTCTGCGCATACATGTAGCAACACCAACAGCACTACGAATTCTGAGGTCCCAGCCTTTCTCAAAATTACAATGCTGAGGATAAACCAGATGACTGTATAATATTATATCCTCATCTTTCTGGCATCGAGAAAGAAATTGTTAAGAATTGTCAAAAATGAGGAGGGCCTATCGTTTCGATCCTAGCAGGACCTTTTTCAAAGGCAGAATTTATTTATTGCTCACTTCTGTGAACTAGATCTTGATTCATGTCTTTGTTTTATGATTTGAATGTAGGCCAAAATCGGGAAAATTAGATTTGCTTCAAAATTGCCTTGAGACAATAAGATACAACTTTCCCCTTCACTCATGGCAATAATAAAAGCCAAATTTGGGGCAAATGTTGTGAAAGATTCTGAAATTGGCCCATTGAAAAGATCTATTATTTTGTACAAAAATTCAAACATTTTTTTGAAAAAGCTTGTATGCTATCTTAAATTTCTTTCTGCCATCGAGAAAGGTCCCGCTATTGTCAAACTACCAGACCTTTGAAATTGTTAAGATTTTTCAAAAATGAGGAGGGCCTGACTTTTTGATCCTAGCAGGACCTTTTCTCAAAGGCAGAATGCCTTCAGTCCTTCTAGGATCGAAACGTCAGTCCCTCCTAACTCATGATATTTGCATTTTGGTAAATTTAGTCAGTACTTCTCAAATCAAAGTCAATGAAATGGATGGATTGACTATCAACCTCGTCTTCTCTTTTTGTTTTTCTGTCATCCTGCAGAGATGCCGAGGGGCTACGCATCTTCTACTACCTCGTTCAGGATCTCAAGTGTCTCGTCTTCTCCCTGATTGGCCTGCACTTCAAGATCAAGCCCATCTAGTCAAGCAGACGGGGGTTTGGGGCGGGTACTCGTGGGTTATTTCTTTCACCAGCTGGGGCTCAGCATCTAAAGGAGTGCTTGATTTGTTTTTTCTCTCTCCCAAAATTTGTTTAAGAATCTGTTTACTTCATGGAGTCGGTTCGTGACAATTTTTTGTCCAAATTCTTGATGGATTATTCATTGACATTTTTTTTTACTGCCCCAATCAATCCATCAACATTCCAGCTGATTAAATTCCGTGCATTGTGCTATGCCCGTTTGTTTACGCCAACAAAAAAATAGTTGTGCTTCCAGTTTCCCGTACAACCCTATTTCGACAGCATGACCATAATTTTTTTGGGGGAAAAGTGTTTTAAATCAACGTGATTTAGA
Source organism: Luidia sarsii (assembly GCA_949987565.1). NCBI lineage: Eukaryota > Metazoa > Echinodermata > Asteroidea > Paxillosida > Luidiidae > Luidia > Luidia sarsii. The sequence goes on from OX465114.1 coordinate 1,930,134, forward strand.
TTAACCAAACCTGCATACATGTTATAAATCATGTTCACGTTGGCTCCTGGAGATCAGAGATAGTTGCAGGGCGCCCTCTATGTTACCCAGAACAAGACTAGGCGTAAAAAAAAAAGTAACCCATACAAATCCTAGCTACTTAGTCTGAGTAACGTGGAACTTGGGGTCGGTACTACTATCGCACGACCCCTCTAAATTAAGAAAAAAAGAGTGATTGTAAGGTCTAAGTTAGTCTACTACCTAGAGTCTCTACCCTATTTTCAGATGTCATGTAATAGGAAGCACAACTATTATTTTCTGTTATAGGCTGTCCATTCTTTCAACAGACTTGGGCATTGTCTTAGCTTGGCATTTAGTGATGATGACCGCTAAGAATATATACGCCCATTACAGTCATTTGGAATTCTGAATTCTGAGTGGATCTGTAGATTTAACCACAGGCTACTTGTCTCATCTACATGTATGTACATGTATAATGCATTACTTATTTCTCACTCTTTAAGTTTTACCCTGTTTTGAAAGCAGCTTTACGGTGTGTAGAATATTTGAGCCCATGGTTTTATTACGTAGTTGAATTTAGTATTGTTTAGTGTTTGGTTTTCATATAAATAAACAGAAGTTCTTCACTATTTCTGCTGATGTGTTGAATTTTGTACGATTTTCGTTTTACATTCGTTTACTGATTACAGTACTAATACCCTATCTTGGTTGCCATGGTTTTTTATTTATATGCCCAAGATGCAAAATATTGTTAACACTTGGAGAAACTTTGACAGGACTGGGATTTGAACCCGAGACCTCTGGTTTTGTGTACTAGCACTCTTTCCATCCAAGCTATCCAGCCCTTAGATTTATTGTAGTCAACTAGGGGTGCCTATCCCTCATTTTTCGTCCATTTTGAAAAATGGTAAGGAAAACTTTGACTGGACCGGGACTTGAATCCTGACACCTCTGGTTTTGTGTACCGGTTCTCTTCCATCTGAGCTATCCAGCCCTTAGATGGTGGCCTTCCTAAATAGTCAACTAGTCTTTGCCGGGGTGGGGGCGCCAGTCAGAAGCAATTCAACCGTTAACTGCTGTATATCTTCAGGGATCACGCCCCTGCTTTCATTCAGATGCAAACAACCAATTGTAAACCTGCCTACAGCATTTCGGGAATCATAAAATTCATGCAGCTTATTGAATTAATTTTAACTCAAATTTTATAAAAAAGAAAAACAACAAGCAACATTTATGGTTCTCAATGAAAATTTCTGTTATTGGGTCCCTGTGTCATATACACCATTCTTTCTTGAAGGAACAGACAAAACAATTTCAAATCAATATACTTGAGTAAACTAACTTTCAATAATTCCAACGATGTTCTGCCATTCCAATGAGCTGTGCATCATCCTGCATAGGTGGGATTCAAACCCCTCACTCATTTGTTTGCAAGTGCAGCAGTCTGACCTATGAGCTAAGGGTTTGGATAGGCGTTGTAAATCATACACCTATCAAATGTTTGGCATTATCCTCCATCACCGTCACTTTTGAAACCGAAAATTGTACCAAGCGTCGTTTATTATTTCTTGCACACTGATCGCGAGTCTACCACAACTAGCAAAATGAAATTCAAAAATCAACTCAAGGAGGACTTGAACCTGAGACCTCTTGTCTGATACATCATTTTGTCTACCAAAATGCCTCGTAAAAACAGGATGATAAAAAAAGCTTGGATTTTGAGCTTTCATTAGATTATGAGTAAATGTGTCTGTAAGTTTATGGGAAAATGGCAAAGAAAACTTTGATTGGATCAGGATTTGAACCCGAGACCTCTGGATTAACGGACCAGCGCTCTTCCCATCTGAGCTATCCAGCCCTTAGATGGTGGTTTTCCCAAATAGTCAACTAGTCTTTGCCGGGGTGGGGGTGCCAGTCAGAAGCAATTCAACCGTTAACTGCCGCATATCTCCAGGGATCACTGCACTGTTTCCATTCAGATGCAAACCAATTGTAAACATATTTTTCTATTTTTTCCCCGTAATTTATTTGAGACGCAACCATTTTTGGACACATTGCAAATCTGTCACACACCTACATATACATGTATATAAGACTAAGAGTCCTTGTAGAATACATATGTAATGGTGTGGCACACTAAACAAATCTTGCTTCAGCTACTTCGCAAATCACTTCCAGGGGGTGCCATCCTCAATACGTTTCAGGGAAGACTAAATTGTACTTCAACAGGGGGCGCCACTCCTATCATCACATCTTGCTGTGTTCTTTCTGTAACCGTTGATTGTAGGTCCTTGACACTGTATTCCATGCATCCATATATCTATCCATGCAGAATGCTAAACATTTCTGCGGAAAAGAAAAATAAGGAAAACGTTACTTGTCTATCAAAAACAATCCCCTTTGATCTCCCACCTCCCTCCCGTCCCTTTGTTCCTTCCACCCTTTTGTTTGTTTTCCCTTTGATCTCCCCTCCCTTGGTGTACATCTGCATCCCACTCCCTTCCCTTTTGTCCTTCCTCTGTCATGTGTGTCAGGGCTTTCCTTTACCCGACTGTTTGTGTGTGTCCTTGTCACTTTGCCTTTGAGAAAGGTCCTGCTAGGATCGAAACGTCAGGCCCTTCTAACTTTTGAGAAAAACAATCCAGGTGATTTCAAATCTTTAAATTACTTTCAACTCGTTGACATATGTTTGTGTGGAATTACCTGCTCTGATGAATCTAATGTAGTTCCCGGCTTGCTTACACATTTCTTGAAGCATTTGTCGGTCATTCGCTGTAATTGAAGAACAGAAATGGAACTTTTGAATCATTTAGCAAAATGTCAAAGAAAACTTGACTGGTCCAGGCCTCGAACCCGAGACCTCTACTAACCATTTTGAGCTATCCAGCCCTTAGATGATGGCCTTCCCAAAATACTAAGTACTGATAAATACTAGTCAACTACTCACTGACCTAGTATTTATTCAAATAATATTGTTAGCTTTTTTTAAACAAAATTTAACAGTTTACATCTGTACTGTAGCCTGGCTGTAGTCTGTAGTAAAACAATATTTCTAAAGACAGTTACACATGCTGACTGGTTTTCGAAAAAGCGAACAGAACACAGAAGTTTCATTATTTAGGTGTCGGAAAAAAACAACTTTTCCTTGAGAAACTGAATTGGAAAAAATATGATGCAATTTGTGCACAAATAAATACATCATCATCGTGTGTACAAGCCTACGCTAACGTAACGTTACTCGTTAGTTACCTGAAGAAGTTCTTGTGCGTTGGCTAGAGCGATCTGTGTTTTGACTTGGTCCATTATCTGCCCCCTCTGTGCATTGTCTAGCTTGCCTCCCGCAGGAGGGGACGAAAAGGAGTCCATTCTGAATACACTTATGCCGAGTCGAAAGAAGAAATCCGGGCCGGCTTTTTACGTAAACGCACACGTGAATTGCAGTTCATGGAGATCAGAGATACAGTTGCAGGGCGCCCTCTATTTGATTCACATGTGGATGTACATGTACATTACATGTACGGTACATGTACATGTACGGTACATGTATCGTGGGAACCCCCGTTTTCGACGCTTAGCCTTCTAACTCACATCGCACTATGAAAACAACTCCGTATAACGATCTCAGACTTCGTATCTTACAGTTGGTTTCCTGCTCTTGTCCGTCACCGAAAATGTGGAAAGTTAAGGCTTTTCCAGTAGGCCAAACTCGTGTTATTCAAAAAGTTGCTCTTTAGGGGTCTATTTTCCTAGGTACAAAATTGGCAGTTGCTTCGAAGCTCCAGTTTTCTTTATTGTTGGTCCTTAAAAAAAATCTGAGTGTACCATAACAAACCCCAACATCCGTAGAAAAAAATATATCACGCAACTTGAGGCAGTCCGTTCAGGGTAAAAACTATGGAGGCTACTATAGGGCGTCTCGCTTATATAATTAAAAAAATTTTTTTATTATTATTGTTTAAAGACAAAAAGTAACATTGCCCAATAGGCTTTTTAAAAAAATGAAAAAAATAAAAGAGCAGCTAGAGAAAGTACCAAGAAGGAGGAAATGTGTCTCTTGAGTGAAATTTGGAAAGGTTATAACTGAAGAAGCAGTGAGAAAGAGGATTGTGGATTTTTTTTTAAACGTCACAAAAGAAGACATCAACAAGACCAATACGTTTTAAGCATAAATTAGGAATGATTTGAGGAAAGTGTTAGAAGCAGTGTGGAAAAACAAAAACAAAGATGAACACAAAAAAACATACAGGGAAGAATTTAATAGTGCCACACAGCATTTTGAGTTAATTTAAGAATTTATTTTGCGTTTGGCTACACTGGGACACCTTACTAAACACCACTGACGAAAATAGGTGACGATGCTTACTGCGCGGTGCGCCGCGGACGTCAACAAAACCGGGTAATCTTACGGAAGTGACAGGCTTGATCAACCTTCTCTATGATTATTCTAATAGTCTGTGGTGTGGACAAAGTGACTGAGACCTCTTTTAGTGTGATACTTTCGTCCACATTGTTCAGTTTGAAGAAAAGTCCTTATATCGTCGAAAACCGGTTATTGGAGGATACATGTACATAATACAAAAGTACATGTAATGTACATGTGCATGTGCATGCACATGTTCAATGTATAATACGTGCACATGTAGTCATGTACATGTACATGGTAGTGTACGTGTACATGTACATAATTATACAGTACATGTACATGTACAATGTACATGCAAGTATACTGTACACTTTATGCGCCTGCATACAGTACATACAGAAGTACATGTACATGTACATGTACAATACTGTACATAATGTTCATACGCATGTACTGTACATGTACAATTAACATTAACATGAACGTGCACATGAAAGTCATGTATCCTCCAATAACCGGTTTTCGACGATATAAGGACTTTTCTTCAAACTGAACAATGTGGACGAAAGTATCACACCAAAAGAGGTCTCAGTCACTTTGTCCACACCACAGACTATTAGAATAATTATAGAGAAGGTTGATCAAGCCTGTCATTTCGGTAAGATTACCCGCTTTTGTTGACGTCCGCGGCGCACCGCGCAGTATGCACCGTCACCTATTTTCGTCAGTGGTGTTTAGTAAGGTGTCCCAGTGTAGCCAAACGCAAAATAAATTCTTAAATTAACTCAAAATGCTGTGTGGCACTATTAAATTCTTCCCTGTATTTTTTTTGTGTTCATCTTTGTTTTTGTATTTCCACACTGCTTCTAACACTTTCCTCAAATCATTCCTAATTTATGCTTAAAACGTATTGGTCTTGTTGATGTCTTCTTTTGTGACGTTTAAAAAAAACTCCACAATCCTCTTTCTCACTGCTTCTTCAGTTATAACCTTTCCAAATTTCACTCAAGAGACACATTTCCTCCTTCTTGGTACTTTCTCTAGCTGCTCTTTTATTTTTTTCCTTTTTTTAAAAAGCCTATTGGGCCATGTAACTTTTTGTCTTTAAATAATAATAAAAACAAATATTTAAAAAATTATATAAGCGAGACGCCCTATAGTTGCCTCCATAGTTTTTACCCAGAACGGACTGCCTCAAGTTGCGTGATATATTTTTTTCTACGGATGTTGGGGTTTGTTATGGTACACTCAGATTTTTTTTAGGACCAACAATAAAGTAAACTGGAGCTTCGAAGCAATTACTGCCAATTTTGTACCTAGGAAAATAGACCCCAAAAGAGCAACTTTTTGAATAACACGAGTTTGGCCTACTGGAAAAGCCTTAAATTTCCTCATTTTCGGTGACGGACAAGAGCAGGAAACCAACTGTAAGATACGAAGTCTGAGATCGTTATACGGAGTTGTTTTCATAGTGCGATGTGAGTTAGAATGCTAAGCGTCGAAAACGTGTAGCGTCGAAAACGGGGGTTCCCACGATACATGTACATGTACAGTACATGTACGCACCATAGAGATTATCTCTATGGTACGTATGTACATGAACATGTACATGTATGATATAGCGCACACACATGTACTGTACGTACACTGTACATGTACATGGACAAAAGTACATGTACATGTACATGTACATGTACATGTACAGTACATGTACATGTACAGTACATGAACATGCACATGCACATGTACATGCACATGTGCTGTTCATGTTGCATAATATTATGAAATAAAATTAGAATTCTATTAGTAATAACGAAGTATAAGTCGAAGAGGTTTCCACCCTGTGTCTCAGAATTTGAACCCTCCCTTTCTCCTCTAGCTCAGAAGTCGCTATAATATAACTGGAACTAGCTTTGTATAATTATTCAGTGTTTAAACATGAATGGTATGATGGACATTCAATGAGGGTCGACGTGGTTAATAATGCTCAGTGCTTAATTAGAATAATTACCCGATGCCCGATAAAAAATAACTTCAGACAGCTCGTGCAGGATGAAATGATGGATATTAATTTGACTGTATGAACGTGTTTGTCCTTGTCTCTGCCTTTGAAAAAAGGTCCTGCTAGGATCGAAACGTCAAGCCCTCTAACTTTTGAGATCTTGATGTATTGCAGGTCATTTTAGTCAGTGAGCAGTTTGCAACAGTTTTTGTATTAACTTCAATTCTTATAGTTCTAAAGTGATATACAAAAATGTTGCAAACTGCTTAATTATTACTGACTAAAATTACCAAAATGCAAATCTCAAAATTTAGTGGGCCAGACATCCTAGCAGGACCTTTCTCGAAGGCAAAGTGTTCTGCTACATAGGCCTAACTCTCATTTCACTAGAGTGAGCGTCAAACCTTGCTCTCACACCATTGCTTCGTGCAAATAATTCTTAATGTGAAAAAAGGGTCAAACTGCACCAATATACCGACGACTTTAATACCTATCTCCCTCGCTCATGAAAATGAAATTAAATAGTCAATGTGTAGGCTTAAATATTTATAAAAAGATTTATCAGCAACGAGCATTGTGGCAAAAGCAAATGCAAGGCAAACTGCTATTTGTTTTTGGGGGGCACAGTTTCGTTGATTTGATTACTTGGGGAAATGTTGTCTTGAGATATTTAAACGCAGTTACAAAAATTATTTAAACACTAAAAAGGAAAAACTGATCAGGAGGGGGTGTAGGCCTAATCCTACATGGTAAATTACAGTAGAAACTTCGTACTGAAATATTTCTGCCTAAAATTCTGTATTTTTGGAGATAAGAGTAAAATAAATCGTTTACGTCTCACCGAGATCTAAACTATTTTTCGGAACAGTACGGCCGTGAATGCTGCATTTTTGCGAAACAAATGAAGCGGTTTTCACGATTTTCTCGAGACTCGGTTGGCGGATTGAGCTGAAATTTTCACAGGTGTGCTATTTCATGCATAGGCCTATATTGGATCAGATAACATATTATGGATGCTATTCTTTGACCTCGACCAATGTTGTGTAGGGGCTTTAATAAAATCAGGTAGCAATATTGTTATAATCGAGGAAGAATTTTCATGATTAGAAGATTTCCACGCTTAACGAAATTGGTCCCTCTCGAATTTCCTGTGACCAGTTCTTTTGTTGGTACTTTGCAGACATCCCGTAACCATTGTAACCCCTCCCCATCGCTTTCCTGAATAATAATGGCCGGCCCAGTGCTAATTAATTGTGTGAAAGAAGAAAGTACCCAGTGCGGAATTCTTTTATCCACGTGGGTTTTGCAGAGGTAGCTTTCTCCTTCAAAGGCCCGGAGAGGCTACTACTCCTGCCGAAGGAATTTCCCTTTGTACCTCAGTAATTCGTCTTGCCCTCGTGCCGTTCCTTTTAAGCATGAACAGCTGTTTGCCACCCCAACTCGATCTGTCATTGGACAGAGCTTGAACAAAACCTCAGCCCTTTCATTTTACCCCCATACCGTTCTTTGAAGCGTCAACAGCTGTTCGCTAACCGCCTCAAGATGTCATTGGACGAAACTACCCTCCCTGTTCATGCACCTTTAGCAGAAGTCATTATGCAAAGCTGCGGCCGCTGGTAAGCTTTATTCTAGCGCACCTGCCATACAATGTATGCACCTGTGATCAGAGTCACAGGTGGGGCTGGCGGGCACGCCGTGGCACTTCTAAAGCGAGCTAATTGTGCGGCGAATTTTTCTATTGTAGTAGACATCTGCCCGCGGTTAAAAATCCTTTTATTAACTTTAGGGCGTTGACCATTTTTTCGACAATGCCTGCTGGCGTTCTTTTGTCATGGGGAGTCCTCGTGTTTCCTGGCGAGGCAGAGTTGGGCACTTGCTTGCAAGCTCAGTTTTGAGCCTAGGCTGGAAAAAAATCCTGCAGCAGAATTTGTGAAATTGTTCGCTGTTTTAGCGGGGAAAAAGACGGCATTTTCTTCGTTCCAGAGAGGAGCGGGGTGTGGCACAAGTGGTCGGAGGCTACGCGGTGAGTTCTTTAACTTATATTTTCCCCCTTTTTTCCCCTTACCTCTTTTTATGTATCGTGTTTGGAAGGTACGAGAATGTTTTATCGGTACGCCAGACCCGAAGTTAATGGGTAGAAAACTGTTCCGAGATGGGCCAGAGTCCCAAGGCTTTGTCTCGTTTCTCTTGCCGATGTGAGCTCTGACTCTCGAAAAAAATATTCACACTCAGAAAGACGAACAATTCTTAATATTATGTTGTCGGTAGCATGGACAAGATATCTACCAAAATGTTTTTTTAAGTAGGTCTACCGACATCTGGCCGTTTCCGTATTCCACAATTTGATTGAAATGTGCATCAGCAGGATAGACGTACTTCCATAATTATCTTGTCCACCCACAGCGTAATGTTGGTGTTGGATAGAACAAAACTAATGTATAAAAAAACCCAGTTTAGTATCCATTTCTCAACGATGGTTCTTTTTAAATTTGTCGGAATTTAAGGTCCAATACAACATTGGGAAGATCATTATTCCACAGCCAGAGTATCTGTTGCCCAAACTACAGAACTGAGATTTGAAATAGTTTCACTAAAAGGGAAAACTACGTATTCGTTCTATTTACCAGCGCAACTGACTTACATAATTTCACCAAGTGCAATTGTTTGTACGTAGTAGACCCTAACCTGTCGACGAGGGTGAAATTTGCAGGTCTTAAACCATTCTTTTTCTGGGAGAATAATCGCAAAACTTGACTATTTGGGAGTATTACTATTAATCTCCTGCGTCACAAATATGGCAGCCATTTTCTTTCTCACGACACGAGCGTTATTTTTTGGTGTAGTTTTAGCCCCATTTTTCCCCTCAATAGTTTAGGCTGTGAACAAAGTTTTAAAATGGACTCGCTATTCCTACATTAATTTCCCACTAGTCCGAGTAACTTGGACCGACAAGTCACCCTTTTTTTTATCGAATTTTGAAATATTGAGGTTGGGTGACTACGGTCACCCGAACCTCAAAATTTCAAAATTCGATAAAAAAAAGGTGACTTGTCGTTGCAAGTTACTCGGACTACATTTCCACCACCAATACATGCCATAATTTTGTTAATGGAAAACTCATTTAACTACAAGTCCAAATTTTTGTTTTTCGGCAAGTGGTTGTGCCGAACAATGCAAAACTATAGATGGTCTAGTGTTTACTCTTTTAAACAATATGAAAGTAGTGTAGTTATTAACTAAACATCTTGAGGGTATTTTGTAGGTATAGTGAAGTGAAAGTTTTGTACATACAAAGGGTGGTCTATTGTAGGTTTTTCCACCCTTTTACGGTGCAGATATTAAACTGAAGTCTTTCCACCACCCCCCCCTAAAAAACGACTTAGAATTCAACCACTACTTGTCTTGATGAATAGAGTAACTGTCTCCCGTTATATGGAAATGAGTTCACACCATGGAGGAGTTTTTTTTATCAAATCCTACTCCTACTTTAGGATTAAGGTTTGATGCAAAAACTCCTCTGTGGTGTAAACTCATTTCCATATAATGGGAGACAGTTACTTTGTTCTTCAAGACAAGTAGTGATATACAAAAATGTTGCAAACTGCTAATACTGACTAAAATGCCTTTGAGAAAGGTCCTGCTAGGATCGGAACGTCAGGCCCACTAATTTTCAAGACAAGAAGTGGTTGATTTTTTTTTTTACTTGGTCTGAATTTACTTTCTTGAGAGATAGAAGTGGATATCTGTGTTCAAAGTACTTTCAGGGTGGCTTGGACATAGAAATAATTATGTGCATGATTTAAAGTGTCTCTGCAATGCAATACATATCACAGTCAAGCTCAATTTCTGCATTCATCTAGGGATATAATCTGAAGTTCCCTCCCTTCTCTTTTTCTTAGTGCAGTCAGAAATTGGTCATTTTCTTTTACGGTGATATACAAAAATGTTGCAAACTGCTTACTGACCTAAATTACCAAAATGTAAAAGTGGGCCTGATGTTTCCTGACGTTTAGTGGGCCTGACGTTTCTTTTTTTACCTGTAAAAAATTCTTATGAAATGAGATTGCTATTGTAAGGTCATGTCAGGAACCAGTTAAATAGGCCAAACTTTAAATTAGACTGCAAATTAATCCCTCTGAATTAGGTTGGATGAAAAACCCCTTCACTGAATGATTATGAAGCTTACATTTGGGCAGTAACTCAACAGGTTTAGGGATAGGTCTGTAGTGCACGAAAAAACATGAAATTTCAGAAACTTTTGAACACAACAAGTTGGGTTTCTGTTGCATGATCCTGTGATGACATCACACATTTGCTCATGAATATTGAAATTCTCATTAGCATAAAACTGAAAACTTGCAAATATGCCCCTAGAACGAGTGTAAAAAAAACAGTTTAATTGTTAGCAACATTGAAAAACTGTTCTGTAGCATGGATTTCAGTGATAAATGTATATTGCAAAAATTCCTCCAACTTATGACATTCGCATTCAGCCTCGATCCTCCAAAATCCTCCGATCTAGTAAAAGCATGCCCCAAAGGGTGGTGTGGGAAGGTATCCAAGGCTGACTGGTGATAGGCTCAGTTATAATTTATAATGATTGCCCCAAGAAACTGCCTACAGTGGACACCAGCACAATTCCAAAATTGTGACAATCTTCGGGTGACTACAGTCACCCGAACCCCAATATTTCAAAATTTGATAAAAAAGGTGACTTGTCGGGTTCAAGTTACTCGGACTACATTCCCACCACCAATACGTGCCACAATTTGTTTTTATTGAAAACTCATTAAACTGTAAGTCCATTTTGTTTTTTGGCAAGTGTTTGTGCCGAACAATGCAAAACAATAGGTGGTCTATTGTTGACCTTTTTAAACAATTTGAAAATAGTGTAGTTATTAAATAAAAATCTTGACGGTATTTTGTAGGAATAGTGAAGTGAATGTTTTGTACACAGTCGCGTACTGATCATCATCCAATTTTATCAAGTGATTATTATCAGAAAGTGGCTATTTTCTACATACAATATGGGTGGTCTATTGTGGGTTTTTCCAAGTGTTTACGGTGTAGGTATTAAACTAGTCTTTCCACCACCCCCCTAAAAAAACGACTTAGAATTCAACCACGATTTGTCTTGAAGAACAAAGTAACTGTCTCCCATTATATGGAAATTAGTTCACACCTTGGAGGATTTTTTTTAAAATCAAATCCTACTCCTACTTTAGGATTAAGGTTTGATGCAAAAACTCCTCTGTGGTGTAAACTCATTTCCATAATATAACGGGAGACAGTTACTTTGTTCTCCAAGACAAGTAGTGATATATACAAAAATGTTGCAAACTGCTTACTGACTAAAATGCCTTTGAGAAAGGTCCTGCTAGGATCGGAACGTCAGGCCCACTAATTTTCAAGACAAGTGGTTGCATTTTTTTTTTTTACTTGGTCTGAATTTACTTTTCTGTTTTGAACACAGTCGCGTACTGATCATCATCCAATTTTATCAAGTGATTATTATCAGAAAGTGGCTATTTTCTACATACAATGGGTGGTCTATTGTGGGTTTTTCCACGCGTTTACGGTGTAGGTATTAAACTAGTCCTTCCACCACCCCCCTAAAAAATGACTTAGAATTCAACCACCACCAAGAACAAAGTAACTGTCTCCCGTTATATGGAAATGAGTTCACACCATGGAGGAGTTTGTTTTAAATCAAATTCTACTCCTACTTTAGGATTAAGGTTTGATGCAAAAACTCCTCTGTGGTGTGAACTCATTTCCATATGACAGGAGACAGTTACTTTGTTCTTCAAGACAAGTGGTGGTTGAATTTAATTTTTTACTTGGTCTGAATTTACTTTCTTGAGAGATAGAAGTGGATGTGTGTTGTTCAGGTACTTTCAGGGTGGCTTCGACATAGAAATAATTATGTGCAGAATTTTAAGGGTCTCTGCAATGCAATACATATCACAGTCAAGCTCATTTTCTGCATTCATCTAGGCATATGATCTTAAGTTCCCTCCCTTCTCTTTTTCTTAGTGTAGTCAGAAATTGGTCATTTTCTTTTACGGTGTTATACAAAAATGTTGCAAACTGCTTACTGACCTAAATTACCAAAATGTAAAAGTGGGCCTGATGTTTCCTGACGTTTAGTGGGCCTGACGTTTCTTTTTTTACCTGTAAAAAATCCTTATGAAATGAGATTGCTATTGTCATGTCAGGAACCAGTTAAATAAGCCAAACTTTCAATTAGACTGCAAATTAATCCCTCTGAATTAGGTTGGATGAAAAACCCCTTCACTGAATGATTATGAAGCTTACATTTGGGCAGTAAATCAAAAGGTTTAGGGATAGGTCTGCAGTGCACTGAAAAAAACCCATTTATATTCAGAAACTTTTGAACACAACAAGTTGGGTTTTTGTTGCATGATCCTGTGATGATATCACACATTTGCTCATGAATATTTAAATTCTCATTAGCATAATTTTACTGAACACTTGCAAATACATCCCCAGAACGAGTGTAAAAAAAACCAGTTTGATTGTTAGCAACATTGCAAAACACTTGGCATAGATTTCAGTGATAGGCCTATAATGTCTAGTGCAGAGACCCTAAGCCAGTCTACTGTTTATGAGGTCTTTCCTCAATCCTCCAACTTGTGACATAACAAATCGCATTCAGCCTCAATCCTCCCAAATACTCCAATATTTTGTACTGTAGTCGCCCGAACTTCAAAATTTCAAAATTCGATGAAAAAGGGTGACTTGTCGGTCCAAGTTACTTAGACTACGTACATTCCCACTACTAATACAAGCCACCATTTTTTTTAATGGAAAACTCAGTAAACTGTAAGTCCATTTTGTTTTTCGGCAAGTGGTTGTGCTGAACAATGCAAAACAATAGGTGGTCTATTGTTTACTTTTTTAAACAATTTGAAAATAGTGTAGTTATTAACTAAAAATCTTGAGGGTATTTTGTAGGGATAGTGAAGTGAAAGTTTTGTACACAGTCGTGTACTGGTCATAGTCCAATTTTATCAAGTGATTATTATCAGAAAGTGGCTATTTGCTACATACAATGTGTGGTCTATTGTAGGTTTTTCAAATCTTTTACGGTGTAGGTATTAAAATAAAATCTTTACACCCCCTTAAAAAAAACGACTTAGAATTCAACCACTACTTGTCTTGAAGAATAGAGTAACTGTCTCCCGGTATATGGAAATGAGTTCACACCATGGAGGAGTTTTCTTTTCATCAAATCCTTCTCCTTCTTTAGATTATGGTTTGATGCAAAAACTCCTCTGTGGTGTAAACTCATTTCTATATAATGGGAGACAGTTACTTTGTTCTGGAAGACAAGTAGTGGTTGAATTTAATTTTTTACTTGGTCTGAAACTCTGAATTTACTTTCTTGAGAGATAGAAGTGGATGTACTTTCAGGGTGGCTTTGATATAGAAATAAAGGGTCTCTGCAATGCAATACATATCACAGTCAAGCTCACATTTTCTGCATTCATCTAGGGATATGATCTGAAGTTCCCTCCCTTCTCTTTTTCTTAGTGTAGTCAGAAATTGGTCATTTTCTTTTACGGTGATATACAATAATGTTGCAAACTGCTTACTGACCTAAATTACCAAAATGTAAATCTTAAAATTTAGTGGGCCTGATGTTTCCTGACATTTAGTGGGCCTGACGTTTCTTTTTTTACCTGTAAAAAATCCTTATGAAATGAGATTGCTATTGTAAGGTCATGTCAGGAACCGGTTAAATAGGCCAAACTTTCAATGAGACTGCAAATTAATCCCTCTAGATTAGGTTGGATGAAAAACCCCTTCACTGAATGATTATGAAGCATACATTTGGACAGTAATTCAAAAGGTTTAGGGATAGGTCTGCAGTGCACTGGAAAAAAACCCATTTATATTCAGAAACTTTTGAACACAACAAGTTTGGTTTCTGTTGCATGATCCTGTGATGATATCACACATTGCTCCTGAATATTGAAATTCTCATTAGCATAATTTTACTGAACACTTGCAAATATACATCCCCAGAACGAGTGTGTAAAAAACCCAACTCAGTTTGATTGTTAGGAACATTGCAAAACACTTGTCATAGATTTCAGTGATAGGCCTATAATGTCTAGTGCAGAGACCCTAAGCTAGTCTACTGTTTATGAGGTCTTTCCTCAATCCTCCAAAATCCTCCAACTTGTGACATAACAAATCGCATTCAGCCTCAATCCTCCCAAATACTCCAATATTTTGTACTTTACTGTAGTCACCCGAACCTCAAAATTTCAAAATTCGATAAAAAAAAGGGTGACTTGTCGGTCCAAGTTACTCGGACTAAATTCCCACCACCAATACATGCCACAATTTGTTTTTTATGGAAAACTCAGTAAACTGTAAACTCCTTTTTGTTTTTCGGCAGGTGGTTGTGCCGAACAATGCAAAACAATAGGTGGTCTATTGTTGACCTATTTTAAACAATTTGAAAATAGTGTAGTTATTAAATAAAAATCTTGAGGGTATTTTGTAGGAATAGTGAAGTGAATGTTTTGTACACAGTCGCGTACTGATCATCATCCAATTTTATCAAGTGATTATTATCAGAAAGTGGCTATTTTCTACATACAATGGGTGGTCTATTGTGGGGTTTTCCAAGCGTTTACGGTGTAGGTATTAAACTATTCTTTCCACCACCCCCCTAAAAAAGCGACTTAGAATTCAACCACTACTTGTCTTGATGAACAGAGTAACTGTCTCCCGTTATATAGAAATGAGCTCACACCAAGGAGGAGTTTTTTTAAAATCAAATCCTACTCCTACTTTAGGATTAAGGTTTGATGCAAAAACTCCTCTGTGGTGTGAACTCATTTCCATATAACGGGAGACAGTTACTTTGTTCTCCAAGACAAGTAGTGATATACAAAAATGTTGCAAACTGCTTACTGACTAAAATGCCTTTGAGAAAGGTCCTGCTAGGATCGGAACGTCAGGCCCACTAATTTTCAAGACAAGAAGTGGTTTAATTTTTTTTTTTACTTGGTCTGAATTTACTTTTCTGAGAGATAGAAGTGGATGTGTGTTGTTCAAGTTCTTTCAGGGTGGCTTCCACATAGAAATAATTATGTGCAGAATTTGAAGGGTCTCTGCAATGCAATACATATCACAGTCAAGCTCATTTTCTGCATTCATCTAGGCATATGATCTTAAGTTCCCTCCCTTCTCTTTTCTTAGTGTAGTCAGAAATTGGTCATTTTCTTTTACGGTGATATACAAAAATGTTGCAAACTGCTTACTGACCTAAATTACCAAAATGTAAAAGTGGGCCTGATGTTTCCTGACGTTTAGTGGGCCTGACGTTTCTTTTTTTACCTGTAAAAAATCCTTATAAAATTGAGATTGCTATTCTAAGCTCATGTCAGGAACCGGTTAAATAGGCCTAACTTTCAATTAGACAGCAAATTAATCTCTCTAGATTAGGTTGGATGAAAAACCCCTTCACTGAATGATTATGTAGCTTACATTTGGGCAGTAAATCAAAAGGTTTAGGGATAGGTCTGCAGTGCACTGGAAAAAACATGAATTTTCAGAAACTTTTGAACACAACAAGTTGGGTTTTTGTTGCATGATCCTGTGATGATATCACACATTTGCTCCTGAATATTGAAATTCTCATTAGCATAAAACTGAACACTTGCAAATATACATCCCCAGAACGAGTGTGTAAAAAAACCAACCCAGTTTGATTGTTAGCAACATTGCAAAACACTTGGCATAGATTTCAGTGATAGGCCTATAATGTGTAGTGCAGAGACCCTAAGCTAGTCTACTGTTTATGAGGTCTTTCCTAAATCCTCCAAAATCCTCCACTGACTTGTGACATAACAAATCACATTCAGCCTCAATCCTCCCAAATACTCCAATATTTTGTACTTTACATGAAATGAGTGGTGCCCACTGCCTCAACCCTCCACAGTCCTCCAACTTGTGACATAATAAATCGCATTCAGCCTCAATCCTCCCAAATACTCCAATATTTTGTACTTTACTGTAGTCAAGTGGTTATTTTATCGGCAAGTGGTAGTCCCACTTACTAGTGGGCTGCTAGGAGCTCCCCTTAAACGAGTTTTGAGATAGTCTGGCGACAGATAATCTCAAAACTCGTTTAAGGGGACTAGGCAATTACAAGTGGCTATTTTCTACATACAATGGGTGGTCTATTGTAGGTTTTCCACCCTTTTACGGTGTAGGTATTAAGGTGATATACAAAAAAGTTGCAAACTGCTTGCTAAAATTACCAAAATGCAAATCTAGGTATAGGTATGTGTAGGTATATAAACTAGTCTTCCCACCAACCCCTCCCTAAAAAAACGACTTAGAATTCAACAACTACTTGTCTTGAAGAACAGAGTAACTGTCTCCCATTATATGGAAATTAGTTCACACCTTGGAGGATTTTTTTAAAAATCAAATCCTACTCCTACTTTAGGATTAAGGTTTGATGCAAAAACTCCTCTGTGGTGTAAACTCATTTTCATATAACGGGAGACAGTTACTTTGTTCTTCAAGACAAGTGGTGGTTGAATAGAAGTGGGTGTGTGTTGTTCAAGTACTTTCAGGGTGACTTGTACATAGAAATAATTATATATGCAGAATTTAAATGGTCTCTACAATGCAATACATATCAGTCATTTTCTGCATTCATCTAGGGATATGATCTGAAGTTCCCTCCCTTCTCTTTTTCTTAGTGCAGTCAGAAATTGGTCATTTTCTTTTACGGTGATATACAAAAATGTTGCAAACTGCTTACTGACCTAAATTACCAAAATGTAAATCTTAAAATTAAGTGGGCCTGATGTTTCCTGACATTTAGTGGGCCTGACTTTCTTTTTTTACCTGTAAAAAATCCTTATGAAATGAGATTGCTATTGTAAGGTCATGTCAGGACTCAGGAACCAGTTAAATAGGCTAAACTTTCAATGAGACTGCAAATTAATCCCTCTGGATTAGGTTGGATGAAAAACCTCTTCACTGAATGATTATGAAGATTACATTTGGGCAGTAATTCAAAAGGTTTAGGGATAGGTCTGCAGTGCACTGGAAAAAACCCCATTTATATTCAGAAACTTTTGAACACAACTAGTTGGGTTTCTGTTGCATGAATTCAATATTCAATTTTTCTTAGTGCAGTCAGAAATTTGTCATTTTCTTTTACGGTGTTATACAAAAATGTTCCAAACTGCTTACTGACCTAAATTACCAAAATGTAAAAGTGGGCCTGATGTTTCCTGACGTTTAGTGGGCCTGACGTTTCTTTTTTTACCTGTAAAAAATCCTTATGAAAATGAGGTTGCTATTGCAAGGTCATGTCAGGAACCAGTTAAATAGGCCTAACTTTCAACTAGGCTGCAAATTAATCCCTCTAGATTAGATTGGATGAAAAACCCCTTCACTGAATGATTATAAAGCTTACATTTGGACAGTAAATCAACAGGTTTAGGGATAGGTCTGTAGTGCATGAAAAAACCCATGAATTTTCAGAAACTTTTGAACACAACCAATTGGGTTTCTGTTGCATGATCCTGTGATGATATCACACATTTGCTCATGAATATTGAAATTCTCATTAGTATAAAAACTGAAAACTTGCAAATACACCCCCAGAGAACGAGTGTGAAAAAAACCCCAGTTTGATTGTTAGCAACATTGAAAAACACTTCTGCAGTTAATGTCTATTGCAGAGACCCTAAGCCATTCTACTGAAGTCTTTCCTCAATCCTAAAAACTCCTCCAACTTGTGACATTCGCATTCAGCCTCAATCCTCCAAAATCCTCTGATCTAAAAGCATGCCCCAAAGGGCACTGTTGGGGAAGGGTGGGGTGGGAGGGTATCCAAGGCTCATACTTAGTGCTGACTGGTGATAGGCTCAGTTATAATTTATAATCATTACCCCCAAGAAACTGCCTACAGTGGACACAGCACAATTCCAAAATTGTGACAATCCTCTAAAATCGAACACCACCCAGCCTCAATCCTCAAATCAGCTTCAATCCTCATAAAAATCCTTTGTGAAAATTTTTGCATTTGACCTTAATTCCCAAATCCATCAATACTTCATGTTACCACCAGCCTTAATCCTCCCAGATCTTCCAATGTCAGCCTTTTCTGAAATTGCTTGTAGTGTAATCTGTAAACTAAAGTTTGAAAACCTTGATAATGATGATGACTGGGATATTTCAATTTGAAAAATTTGACTGAACAGGGTCTGAACCCGAGACCTTGGCTTAACATACCAGTGCTCTGAAAACTTTAAGCAAATGTTAGTTTAGAATCGGATATGTTTTATGAACCCATTTTAGTAACGACTATCAAAAAAAGTGATACAAGTAATGCTGACAGAATGAAATGAAATATACATATCATGAAAGAAAGCCTGTTTTTATCCAAGCAGGAAATTTCTCAATAAATGTGACAACTTTTTAAATTGTGTAAAATCGACTTTAAACTGTAATCAATAATTTTCTTGTGTTTTTTCTTCTTCAATGGCACACTACCTGGATGGCATGAGGGAAGTGTCTTGTTCTACCAGACATCGTCATCAAGGGCCTACCGTGGATTCTGCCTCATCCTCCCACGCCTCTCTGGCTGAGAACACGCTGATGTCTGCTGTTCCTGGTATCCTGTGACTATGGCCAGCTTGGGAATAGGTAAGTCTGCTACATCTATCCAGATATCAGTTGTAATTCACTCCTCTACAACCCACTGTTCCAAATCACTGGGTTTTCCTCTGATTCGATCTTTGTTTTCTAAAACATTCATGATTTCCATATAGCCCTATACATAGCCGGACAGGACCAAAAAGCAAACAA
Organism: Luidia sarsii; assembly: GCA_949987565.1. Taxonomy (NCBI): domain Eukaryota; kingdom Metazoa; phylum Echinodermata; class Asteroidea; order Paxillosida; family Luidiidae; genus Luidia; species Luidia sarsii. The sequence goes on from OX465114.1 coordinate 1,949,375, forward strand.
ATATGGACTTAATTTACTCAATCATTTTACACGTTGTTGTCATTGTGCTCTTGAGAAATATCATGCTAGTATGGAAACATCAGGGCCAATGGCCTGTTTTTATAGAGTTACAATTTTGAGCTTTTTAGTCCAGATAAATTAGCAGTTTTTAACGTTTCAGTTTCGAAACAAACAAAAGGATAGAAAGCTGGTCTGGAAATTCTCACAAATCTGTGAAAATAGCAACTAGACAATTTGACTGGAGCAAGACTTGAAGCCTAGACCTTTGGCTGAACGTACACAAACACTGGTTTAGAGTAATTCATACACAAATAACAGTATTATAGAAAATCATTCCTGACTGACTTTGGATGTGGGTTCAAGACTAATCTTTCTGAGGTTTGAACAAATAAAAGGACACAGGTTTAATGATCTGAACTCATTTGCATACAAGCTGAGACAGATAGTTTTCTAGGACACATTGTGTTTGGTAGTGGTCATGGTTTACACCTTGTACCCTTTGCCTTTGAGAAAGGTCCTGCTAGGATAGAAACGTCAGGCCCTCTAACTTTTTGAGATTTATGTATTGCAGGTCGTTTTAGTCAGTGAGCAGTTTGCAACAGTTTTTGTATTTATCTTTTTGGGGTTCCCTAACTTGGAAAGATTGTAGCTTTGTAGGTTTATACCTGGGCTTGACATTAACAAAGGGCATTGACCTCTGAAATTACATCAGGCAACCTGAGTCTGTATGGCCCAGTGGTAGAACTGGCCAGCTGAAAGTTACAAGGGACAAATATTTATAATTTACCTTGCAGCGTCAAAATTCAGCAGAGTTTTCTGACCCACAAATTCTGACCCACACAATGTGCAAGTCCCATCTGATAGTTCAGTCATCACTTTCAGTTTTAATTCAAATAATTATCTAAGTCTTTTTCCCAACATTACCTGTAATTTGAACTCTAATTCAATGCTTTTTATTTTAAAAACCTTAGCAATTGAAGTAACAGATGATTTGATTAAATTTAGATAACGTTAAAAGAAAATTTGACTGGACCGGGTCTTGAACCCGAGACCTTGGTTTAACATACCAACACTCTGAAAACTGTTAGCACAAAGTAGTTGGAAACTTTTAAATCATGTGAATCAGAATTTTCACAACCCACATTAGTAACAACTATCACAAATAAAGTGATACAAGTGCTGAAAGAATGAAATGAAATTTACTTATCTTTTATCCAAGCACACACAAACAATTGCCATCTGGGAACTGTAAATTTTGAAAAATCTACTAATATGAAAAGTGTTGCCAGTAATTTTCTTGAAGTCTGCTACATACCTCTATCCAGATATCAGTTCTAATTCACTCCTCTACAACCTACTGTTCCAAATCACTGGGTTTTCCTCTGATTCGATCTTTGTTTTTTTAAACATTCATTCTTGTTATGATTTCCATATAGCCCTATACTAGAGTCAGACAGCACCAAAAAGCATACAAATATGGACTTAATTTACTCAATCATTTTACACGTTTTTGTCATTTTGCTCTTGAGAAATATCATGCTAGTATGGAAACATCAGGGCCAATGGCCTGTTTTTAGAGAGTTACAATTTTGGGCTTTTCAATCCAGATAAATTAGCAGTTTTTAACGTTTTAGTATCGAAACAAGCAAAAGGATGGAAAGCTGGTCTGGAAATTCTGACAAATCTGTGAAAATAGCAACTAGACAATTTGACTAGAGCAAGACTTGAAGCCTAGACCTCTGGCTGAACGTACACAAGCACTGGTTTAGAGTAATTCATGCACAAATAACAAATAACATTTGCCTTTGAGAAAGGTCCTGCTAGGATCGAAACGTCAGGACCTCAAACTTTTTGAGATTTATGTATTGCAGGTCGTTTTAGTCAGTGAGCAGTTTGAAACAGTTTTTCTGAGAACTCTTCCAATTTGGGGTTCCCTCATTTGGAAAAATTGTAGCTTTGTAAGTTTATACCTGGGCTTGACATTAACAAAGGTCAATGACCTCTGAAATTACATTAAGCAACCCGAGTATTTGAATTGGCCAGCTGAAAGTTACAAGGGACAAATATTTATAATTTACCTTGCAGCATGAAAATTCAGCAGAGTTTTATTTTAAATTCTGACCCACACAATGTGCAAGTCCCATCTGATAGTTCAGTCAGCACTTACCGAGTATAGCTTTATTCATAGTTTTAATTATATTTTTAATAATAGTATTTTTCTCGACATTACCTGTAATTTGAAGTACTGAAAGAAGGAAATGAAATTTACTTATCTTTTGTCCAAGCACACACAAACAATTGCCATCTGGGGAATGTAAATTTTGAAAAATCTACTAATATGAAAAGTGTTGCCAGTAATTTTCTTTAAGTATATACAAAAACTGTTTCAAACTGCTCACTGACTAAAATGACCTGCAATATATAAAACAAAAGTTAGAGGGCCTGACGTTTCTATCCTAGCAGGACCTTTCTCAAAGGCAAAGGGTACAAGGTGTAAACCATGACCACTACCAACCACAATTGGGTCCTAAAATACTATCTGTCTCAGCTTGTATGCAAATGACTTAAGATCATTAAACCTGTGTCCTTTCATTTGTTCAAACCTCAGGAAGATTTGTCTTGAACCCACATCTAAATACTGTTATTTGTGTATGAATTACTCTAAACCAGTGCTTGCTAGAACTGTTGCAAACTGTTCAAAACAAACAAAAGGGTGGGGAGGATCAAAGGGACAGGACAGAGGTGGGAGATCAAAGGGGAAAGAAAAGAGCGTTTAATGAAGTGAGGATTAGTCATTCCCATCAATTTAAGCCAAACAAATAAAAGAAAAACTGACTGGGAATTTTTTAAAAAGTTTTGAATAATTTGAAAAATATGCCAAGATAACTTTGACTGGACCAGGACTTGAACCCAAGACCTCTGGATTTATGTGCCAGTGCTCTTCCATCTGAGCTATCCAGCCCTTAGATGATGGCCTTCCCTAGGCTATGTCTTTGCCGGGGTGGGGTGCCAGTCAGAAGCAATTAAACCTTTAACTGCCATATATCTCCAGGGATCACACCCCTGCTTAAATTATTCAGATACTAGCATAAGTTTGACTTAGTTTTGAATAATGGTAAAGAAAACTTTGACTGGACTGGACTTGAACCTGAGACCTCTGGTTTTGCCCAAAATCGAAATGTCCTGGCTCTATATGTAACAAATCTGTCTCTAGTCCAATCCTTCTCACAGCAGCCAGCACAATCACTTTCACTTTTGAACCCCAAAGACTTAATATTACCTAATATGTTTTTTTAAACTATTAAAATGGCTCCACTAAATTAGATCAAGGGTCAAACTTAGAACAGAATTTGCCAAAATCCCAAGACTTGTCCATCTTGTTTGTGTCTCCTTATTTACATTTTTTGGGGGGTGGGGTGGGGAGAAGGGGGCCACAATTGCCAACAAGAAATGTAGATGCTTGTAGCAAATAGACATTGATACTAGTTTATGACAAGCATTTAGGCAGCCGGCCGTGCAGCCGTGATAAGCACGGCCAAATAAAAACAAACATGGCCTACTTTTAGTATCACTTTTAAGCACAAGCTGTGCAGCTGTATACCTTGAGGAGAATAATTCTGTACCCCTTGTTCTTGGACCCTATACAGTCACGTGACCCTCAAAATTTCAAATTTCGATAAAAAAGGTGACTTTTGTCGGGTCCAAGTTACTCTGACTACTGTCTAGACATACAATGGGTGGTCTATTTATTGTGGGTTTTCCCACTCTTTTAGTTTTACGGTGTATACTTTTTATTAAAATAAAATCTTTATACCATGATCTAGGATTCATCAACCACCACTTGTCTTACAGAACAAAGCAACTCTCTCCCGTTACATGTAAATGGGTTTACACCATGAAGGATTTTTTTTTTATCAAATCCTACTCCTACTTTAGGAAACAAGGTGTAAACGTGTAAACTCATTTGCATATGACAGACAGTTACTTTGTTCTTCAAGACAAGTGGCAGTTTCTTGAGATGTGGATGTGTATTGTTCAAGTACTTTCCTGGTGGCTTCCACATCTAATTATGTGTGACACAGAATTTTAAGCGTCTCTGCAATACATTTTACACTCAAGCTTATTATCTGCTGTCATCTAGGGATGTGATGTGTACAAACATATTGGCAAGCGTCTTTTTCTTAGCCTCAATCCTCCCAAATCCTCCAATACTTCATGTTACTACCAGCCTCAATCCTCCCAAATCATCCGATACTTCATGTTACTACCAGCCTCAATCCTCCCAAATCCTCTGATACTTTATGTTACTACCAGCCTCAATCCTCCCAAATCCTCCAATACTTCATGTTTCTACCAGCCTCAATCCTCCCAAATCCCCCAATACTTCATGTTACTACCAGCCTCAATCCTCCCAAATCCTACAATACTTCATGTTACTATACCAGCCTCAATCCTCCCTAATCCTCCAATACTTCATGTTACTACCAGCCTCAATCCTCCCAAATCCTCCAATACTTCATATTACTACCATCCTCAATTCCTTCCAAATCCTCCAATACTTCATGTTACTACCATCCTCAATCCTCCCAAATCCTCCAATACTTCATGTTACTACCAGCCTCAATCCTCCAATACTTCATGTTACTACCAGCCTCAATCCTCCAATACTTCATGTTACTACCAGCCTCAATCCTCCCAAATCCTCCAATACTTCATGTTACTACCAGCCTCAATCCTCCCAAATCCTCCAATACTTCATGTTACTACCAGCCTCAATCCTCCCAAATCCTCCAATACTTCATGTTACTACCAGCCTCAATCCTCCCAAATCCTCCAATACTTCATGTTACTACCAGCCTTAATCCTCCCAAATCCCCCAATACTTCATGTTACTACCAGCCTCAATCCTCCCAAATCCTCCAATACTTCATGTTACTACCAGCCTAAATCCTCCCAAATCCTCCAATACTTCATGTTACTACCATCCTCGATCCTCCCAAATCCTCCAATACTTCATGTTACTACCAGCCTCGATCAATCCTCTCAAATCCTCCAATACTTCATGTTACTACCAGCCTCAATCCTCCCAAATCCTCCAATACTTCATGTTACTACCAGCCTCAATCCTCTCAAATCCTCCAATACTTCATGTTACTACCAGCCTCAATCCTCCCAAATCCTCCAATACTTCATGTTACTACCAGCCTCAATCCTCTCAAATCCTCCAATACTTCATGTTACTACCAGCTCCAATCCTCCCAAATCCTCCAATACTTCATGTTACTACCAGCCTCAATCTTCCCAAATCCTCCAATACTTCATGCTACTACCAGTCTCAATCCTCCCAAATCCTCCATTACTTCATGTTACTACCAGCCTCAATCCTCTCAAATTCTCCAATACTTCATGTTACTACCAGCCTCAATCCTCCCAAATCCTCCAATACTTCATGTTACTACCAGCCTCAATCCTCCCAAATCCTCCAATATGGGAGGCGGTGGATGGGGAGAAGGGTGCCACAATTGCTTGCCAACAAGAAATGTAGATGCTTTAAGCAAATAGACATTGATACTAGTTTACAACTTTTATTTTCAAACACACAAATAAAAAAACTCACTTGGAACTTATGAACAAATTGAAAAATCAGCAAAGAAAACTTTGACTGGACTGGGACTTGAACCCAAGACCTCTTTTTCTCTACTTGTATTTTCAAAGAAGGAAAAACTGACTGCGAACTTTTGAACAAATCCAATATTTGAGAAAAGTCATTTGCCTTTGAGAAAGGTCTTGCTAGGATTGAAACATCAGGCCCGCTCATTTTTGAAATTTGATATTTGGCAAAGAAAACTTTGACTTTGATTCGTTGTTTTCACCTTTTCCTGCCCCTAAGACCTCTTTGGGCAATGTAGACTTTCATCACTAGATTCTTTTCATTTGCTGTTGTATTATTGAAAATCATAATGTTCATGTTCTGATTTCTTTTTCTTTTTTCAAAATGCCACACTCGCTGGATACCATGAGGGAAGTGTCTTGTACTACCAGACATCATCATCAAGGGCCTACCGTGGATTCTGCCTCATCCTCCCACGCCTCTCTGGCTGAGAACATGCTGATGTCTGCTGTTCCTGGTATCCTATGACTATGGTCAGCTTGGCAAAGGGTAAGTCTGCTACCTGCATCCAGTTATTGGCTTGTAATTCATACCCCATCACCTCGATCCTAACCACTGGGGTTTCTCCTCTACTTATGCCCCCCCCCCCACCTTCATACTTAGAAAAAACTTCTTCGAAGAATTCAATCACATGGCCTCAACATCCTAGAGGGGAATGATAAGCATTTTGCTTGTTTAGGTCAAACAGATAATTATAGGAAAACTTCTGTCATGTTCACTTTTCCCTTCGATCTTTCCCCCTGTTTGTCTGTCATCCATGTCCCTATATTGCTGTCGCATACCTATTTAGTTTTGCCCTTGTCATTCTGCCCTTGAGAAAGGATTGATTGCTAGGATTGAAGCATAAGACCCTCCTTAATTTCTAGAGAAGCCTTCATTTTCATAAACAGACAACACTATACATTAATATAGAGTCACTAAATCATTTTGTACATGGCTCAGATCATTCCGTGTCAGTTCAACATGCTTTGGCCACAACTGTTGTTGCAATTAGATTTGGTCTATCTGCTAATAGCAGTGATTTAGGTCTTGATCATGAGACCACTTTTTGCTGGTCTTGGTCTCGGTCAGTTGCTACCCTGTGGTCTCGGCCTCGGTCCCTTCTAGTCTTTGAAATTTACCTTTACTTTTATGTTCTCAGTCTTGGTCTGAAATCTTTAGGTCTACTGTATGTCAGACTTTTGTGGTCTCAGTCTTGGTCTCGAACCTTCAGGTCTGTGTCTCAGACTGTTATGGTCTCAGTCTTGCTCTCAAACCTTTAGGTCTCTGTCTCAGACTGTTGTGGTCTCAGTCTTGGTCTTAAACCTTTAGGTCTATGTCTCAGACTTTTATGGTCTCAGTCTTGGTCTTGAACCTTTAGGTCCATGTCTCAGACTTTTATGGTCTCAGTCTTGACCTTCTGGTCTCAGTCTTGGTCTCGAACCTTTAGGTATAATGTATGTCAGACTTTTATGGTCTCAGTCTTAATAAAAGGCCACCATCTAATTAGGGCTGGATAGCTCAGGTGGTAAGAGTACTGGTATTCAAATCCAGAGGTCTATGTCTCTTTTATGGTCTTAGTATTGGTCTCAAACCTTACGGTCTATGTTTCAGACTTTTATGGTCTCAGTCTTGCTCTCAAACCTTTAGGTCTATTTCTCAGACTTTTATGGTCTCAGTCTTGCTCTCAAACCTTTAGGTCTCTGTCTCAGACTGTTGTGGTCTCAGTCTTGGTCTTAAACCTTTAGGTCTATGTCTCAGACTTTTATGGTCTCTTTCTTGCTCTTAAACCTTTAGGCCTATGTCTCAGACTTTTATGGTCTCAGTCTTGCTCTTAAACCTTTAGGTCTATGTCTCAGACTTTTATGGTCTCAGTCTTGCTCTTAAACCTTTAGGTCTATGTCTCAGACTTTTATGGTCTTGAACCTTTAGGTCTATGGCTCAGACTTTTATGGTCTCAGTCTTGGTCTCAAACCTTTAGGTCAATGTCTCAGACTTTTATGGTCTCAGTCTTGACCTTATGGTCTTTGTCTTGGTCTCGAACCTTGACATCTGGATTGAAAAAAATGAAGTAATTTTAAAAAACAAACAAATCAAGGTCATCAAGGGTCATATAAGTACGTAAACTATTTCGGTATGTTGTATAAGGTTGGTTTAATGGTTCAAATGGTGTAAGATTTATTTCTGTAGGTGCTTTACTTTTTGAGATATAACTGTCCAAACATAGCTAATGTATGTTCGACTGTTATGGTCTCAGTCTTAATAAAAGGCCACCATCTAAGGGCTGGATAGCTCAGATGGTAAGAGTACTGGTATTCAAATCCAGAGGTCTATGTCTCAGAATTTTATGGTCTCTGATCAGTCTTGGTCTCAAACCTTAAGGTCTATGTCTCATAATTTTATGGTCTCAGTCTTGGTCTTGAACCTTTAGGTCTTTGTCTTGAATTGTTGTGTCTCGACTACACCACTGGTAATAGAACTCATTGAGAAAGGCCCAGAAATTAATCTTTAGTATGTATTTTGGCTCAATATAGTTTCTAAGATATGGGTTTACAAACTTTGTACTAGCATGACCAGCTATGTTTTGATGATCATCTAAAAAAATAAAGCACCTACAGATGTTAGCCATTCACCACGTGAAATCTCTTGAATTGGCCTAAATTTCATGAAGTAAACCAAACTTAAAAAACCAATCTTAAAAGTTGAGGAAGTTTTCGAAATGCACAATTAATTCTCCATAATCTGCAAATGTACATGTACTGTACAGGTACATGAACATGTATAGGCGTGTGCATTAGAAAGGATTTGTAATGGTCAGATCTAAATGCTTGTTGTATTTATAGGTGATGTCTCAGACTTTCATGGTCTCGGTATTTGACTTGTATCTCGGTCACGGTCTCAAACCTTTAGGTCTGTCATGGTCTTGAACTGTTGGGTTTTGACTACAACTCTGTCTAATAGCACTCATTGAGAAACTCTAAAAGTCTCAGACTTTTATGGTCTCAGTCTTGACCTTCCGGTCAATGTTTTAAAAATCAAGGTCAAGGGTCATATCTGTACATAATTTCTTTCGGTATGTTGTATAAGGTTGGTTTAATGTTATGAAACAGCTTTCAAATGGTGTCAGATTTAATTCTGTAGGTGCTTTACTTTTTGAGATATAACTGTCCAAACATAGCTGGTCATGCTAATTAGTCAAAAGTTTGTTAAGCCCTATCTCAAAAATTACTTGACGTATTTTTATGGTCTCAGTCTTGCTGTCAAACCTTTAGGTCTGTATGTCTCAGATGTTTTTTGTGGTCTCAGTCTTGGTCTTGAACCTTTATGTCTATGTCTCAGACTTTTATGGTCTCAGTCTTGGTCTCAAACCTTTAGATCTATGTCTCAGACTTTTATGGTCTCAGTCTTGGTCTCAAACCTTTAGCTCTATGTCTCAGACTTTTATGGTCTCAGTCTTGGCCTTGAACCTTTAGGTCTCTGTCTTGAACTGTTGGGTCTCGACTACACCACTGGTAATAGAACTCATTGAGAAACCCCCAGAAATTAATATTTATGTATTTTGGCTCAATATAGTTTCTAAGATATGGGTTAACAAACTTTCTACTAGCATGACCAGCTATGTTTTGACGATCATCTAAAAAAATAAAGCACCTACAGATGTCAGCCATTCACCACGTGAAATCTCTTGAATTGGCCTAAATTTCATGAAGTAAACCAAACTTAAAAACCAATCTCAAAAATTGAGGAAGTTTTCAAAATACACAATTAATTCTCCATAATCTACAAATGTACATGAACTGTACAGGTAAATCAACATGTATATATATATAGGTGTGTGCATTAGAAAGGATTTGTAATGGTCAGATCGAAATGCTTGTTGTATTTTGGTGATGTCTCAGACTGTTATTGTCTTAGTCTTAGACTTGTATCTCTGTCACAATCTCAAATCGTTAGGCCTCTGTCTTGGTCTTGAACTGTTGGGTTTTGACTACAACTCTGTCTAATAGCACTCATTGAGAAACTCCAAAATGTCTCAGACTTTTATGGTCTCAGTCTTGACCTTCTGGTCTTGGTCTTGGTCTCGAACCTTTACGTATCGATTTAAAAAAAAGAAGCAATTTTGAGAAATACAATTTTTTTTAAATCAAGGTCAAGGGTCATATATGTACGTAATTTATTTCTGTATGTTGTATAAGGTTGGTTTAATGTTATGAAACAGCTTTCAAATGGTGTAAGATTTATTCCTGTAGGTGCTTTACTTTTTGAGATATAACTGTCCAAACGTAGCTGGTCATGCTAATTAGTCAAAAGTTTGTTAAGCCCTATCTCAACAATTACTTGACCTATTTTTATGGTCTCAGTCTTGACCTTCTGGTCTTGGTCTTGGTCTCGAACCTTTACGTATCGATTTAAAAAAAAAAAGCAATTTTGAGAAATACAATTTTTTTTAAATCAAGGTCAAGGGTCATATCTGTACGTAATTTATTTCGGTATGTTGTATAAGGTTGGTTTAATGTTATGAAACAGCTTTCAAATGGTGTAAGATTTATTCCTGTAGGTGCTTTACTTTTTGAGATATAACTGTCCAAACGTAGCTGGTCATGCTAATTAGTCAAAAGTTTGTTAAGCCCTATCTCAAAAATTACTTGACCTATTTTTATGGTCTCAGTCTTGCTGTCGAACATTAAGGTCTGTATGTCTCAGATTTTTGTGTGGTCTCAGTGTTGGTCTTGAACCTTTATGTCTATGTCTGAGACATTTATGGTGTCATCCGTCTGAAACCTTTAGTTATCGGTCTCAACTACAACACTGGCTAATAGGACTCATTGAGAAACCCCCAGAATTAAATCTTTTTTCTATTTTGACTTGATTTCTAAGATATGAATTTATTAACTTTTGACTAGCAAACTTTGGACGATCATATCTCAAAAAGTAAAGTGCCTGCAGAAATTGGCCATTCTCACCACAATTGAATTGGACTAAATTTCATGAATTAAACCAAACTTAATATCATATCTTGACCTTTGAAAAGATGCAAATGAAAGAAATTCATAGGTAGCTCACAATGTAAGCAACCTTGTCTGAAAGAAGTGGGATGGGCAGTCCATGGGATTAGGAGTTATGAATTTGTTGAACCATTTCCTGGTCAGACAAAATGGTGCCTTTTGTGCAGTGTTCAAACTACCTAATTCTCTATACTGTACAAAAACATGAATGTGTACATGTACATAGGTGCATGTGTGCATTAGAAAGGATTAATTTTTAAGGTCGCCAATTTCATTTCAATCTGTAATGATCAGATCATTGTGCTTTGGTCAAACCACACAATTCTTAATATTGTACAAATGTACATTTACTGGCTCTTTTCATCAGAGCCACAACAGTTCTTCTCGAAAGAGATGTGCTACATGGTGTCACTGCAAACCTTCCACATGTACAAATGCATATGAATGTGTTTAATTATAGGTATCCTGTATCAGAAAGGATTTAAGCTCACCAATTTCATTTCAATCTGTAATGATCCAAATGCATGTTGAATTGACATGGAATGACCCACAAGGTTTTATGTGCTCATTCTGCCTTTGAGAAAGATCACTGTTTTCGTGCCAAGGATCAAATCATATCTGATGTGATTTCCTTGAGACTACCCTGCCCAAACAGAGGAAGACGACCTCTGAACTATATCGACTGCATTGTAAGAGATATTGGGCATGATATAACAGACATGCACACATTGATGTTACAGAGATATTTGGCAAGGCATTGTGTGTCCACCAAATAGTAGTAGAAATATCCTGCTATAATTAGTTCTGAGATTTGCAAATTTGGTCAGTAAGCAGTTTTCATCAAGTCATACCTAGAAGGAAATTCTACCTCCATTTTGAAGCAGAATTTTTCTTTGATTTTATTTGATTGTATTCATTCATTGTCATTTACTCAATCTTAATTGTCTTGCTGTCTTGATTTTTTTCCCCGCAATGTCACACTCGCTGGATACCATGAGGGAAGGGTCTTGTTCCACCAGACATCGTCATCAAGGGCCTACCGTGGATTCTACCTCATCCTCCCACGCCTCTCTGGCTGAGAACACGCTGATGTCTGCTGTTCCCAGTATGACTGACAAGTTTGGCTATGGGTAAGTCTGCTACCTCTATCCAGATATCTTGTGCCAATTTCATACGCACCAAAATTACAAAACGACAAAAAGTCATGATTCATAGAAAAGACTAGTTTTCTATACTAGTCCTGCAGTGTCAGGGGTGACAGCTGAATGTGTGGATGAATCTTAGCAACACTGAAACACTCTCTCCACATTGCCTCTATGCTTGTAGCTTTACAAAGGAAGCAGAAGATTGGATAGCCTCTGTTTGAAATCTCTTCAATCTTCCTAATAATTCAATTTCAAGATACGAGTGTACTGGACATAGAATCACTTGGTCACTGTGATGATGCTGTACATCAGAGCTGAGAGAAGCTGTGGATGAAGCATCTTCACCTTTTGTTGACAATGTGACTTTGTAACTGAACATTTTTCAATGAAAGTGAAACAAATAAAGACCCAAATCACTGGGAACTTAAAAAAAAAAAAATTGAAAGAAAAATGCAAAGAAAACGTTCACTGGACCGGGACATGAACCCGAGACACCTTAGATGGTGGCCTTCCCTAATAGTCAACTAGTCTTTGGCACACCAGTGCTCTTACCATCTGAGCTATCCAGCCCTTAGATGGTGGCCTTCCCTAATAGTCAACTAGTCTTTGGCACACCAGTGCTCTTACCATCTGAGCTATCCAGCCCTTAGATGGTGGCCTTCCCTAATAGTCAACTAGTCTTTGACACACCAGTGCTCTTACCATCTGAACTATCCAGCCCTTAGATGGTGGCCTTCCCTAATAGTCAACTAGTCTTTGGCACACCAGTGCTCTTACCATCTGAGCTATCGTGCCCTTAGACGGTGGCCTTCCCTAATAGTCAACTAGTCTTTGACACACCAGTGCTCATACCATCTGAGCTATCCAGCCCTTAGATGGTGGCCTTCCCTAATAGTCAACTAGTCTTTGACACACCAGTGCTCTTACCATCTGAGCTATCCAGCCCTTAGATGGTGGCCTTCCCTAATGGTCAACTAGTCTTTGACACACCAGTGCTCTTACCATCTGAGCTATCCAGCCCTTAGATGGTGGCCTTCCCTAATAGTCAACTAGTCTTTGACACACCAGTGCTCTTACCATCTGAGCTATCCAGCCCTTAGATGGTGGCCTTCCCTAATAGTCAACTAGTCTTTGACACACCAGTGCTCTTACCATCTGAGCTATCCAGCCCTTAGATGGTGGCCTTCCCTAATAGTCAACTAGTCTTTGACACACCAGTGCTCTTACCATCTGAGCTATCCAGCCCTTAGATGGTGGCCTTCCCTAATAGTCAACTAGTCTTTGACACACCAGTGCTCTTACCATCTGAGCTATCCAGCCCTTAGATGGCGGTCTTCCCTAAAAGTCAACTAGTCTTTGGCACACCAGTGCTCTTACCATCTGAGCTATCCAGCCCTAATTAGATGGTGGCCTTTCCTAATAGTCAACTAGTCTTTGACACACCAGTGCTCTTACCATCTGAGCTATCCAGCCCTTAGATGGTGGCCTTCCCTAATAGTCAACTAGTCTTTGACACACCAGTGCTCTTACCATCTGAGCTATCCAGCCCTTAGATGGTGGCCTTCCCTAATAGTCAACTAGTCTTTGACACACCAGTGCTCTTACCATCTGAGCTATCCAGCCCTTAGATGGCGGCCTTCCCTAAATAGTCGACTAGTCTTTGACACACCAGTGCTCTTACCATCTGAGCTATCCAGCCCTTAGATGGTGGCCTTCCCTAATAGTCAACTAGTCTTTGACACACCAGTGCTCTTACCATCTGAGCTATCCAGCCCTTAGATGGCGGTCTTCCCTAATAGTCAACTAGTCTTTGGCACACCAGCGCTCTTACCATCTGAGCTATCCAGCCCTTAGATGGTGGCTTTCCCAAATAGTCAACTAGTCTTTGCCGGAGTGGGGGCGTCAGTCAGAAGCAATTCAAGCATTAACTGCTGTATATCTCCAGGGATCACAGCCCTGTTTTCATTCAGATGCAAACATTCAATTGTTGTAAACCTGGCTACAGCAGATCAGGGATCATCGTTGAAAATGTAACTTTTATGCGTTTTTGTATTTTATGGTCATTTTTTGAATCGGAGTGTTCTTGTTCTGATTGTTTCCCCAATGTCACACTCGCTGGATGGCATGAGGGAAGTGTCTTGTTCTACCAGACATCGTCATCAAGGGCCTACCGTGGATTCTGCCTCATCCTCCCACGCCTCTCTGGCTGAGAACACGCTGATGTCTGCTGTTCCTGGTATCCTATGACTATGGCCAGCTTGGGAATAGGTAAGTCTGCTACCTGTATCCAGCTATCAATGCACATTCATTCACATCCACTTCTCCTGACCACTGGGTTTTCCTCCCTTATGTCCCCCTGTTTCTGATGCATTCATTCTTGAATAGAGTTCCATAGACAGACAACACCAAGAAGCAAACAAACATTCCTAAATTGACTTCCTTTTGTTTTTCTAAAAATCCTGAATATCGTGAAATAAGTCAGTGACTTTGAACTGAAAAAAATATAGTTTTGAATTTTTTCGACACCGGACTCAGTTGTAGCAGTAGTTAGTAGTGTAATAAAGATGACATCAGTGAAGAAAAGTTACAATGGTGCGGCTTATACAATGGTGCGGCTTATACGGTGGTGCTACTTATACGTTAAGGCCTGAATGTTATTGTGGAAATATCGGAGCGCTGCGGCTTATATTCTGCACGGCTAATATTTGGAAAATTACAGTACTCTTCACACCTCGGTAGTAAACTCAAAGCTGCATTCACTTTGTGTGATCCCTATACTTCTGTACGTGTTTATAATTCATACTTGTTAGCATCTGAATGGAAATGTGGGTGTGATCCCTGAGCTGCTGTAGCCAGGTTTACAACAATTGGTTGTTTGCATCTGAATGAAAGCAGGGTGGTGATCCCTGGAGATATACGGCAGTTAATGGTTTCTGACTGGCGCCCCTACCCCTGCAAAGACTAGTTGACTATTTGGGAAGGCCACCATCTAAGGGCTGGATAGCTCAGATGGTACATGTAAGAGCACTGTGGTATGCAAAACAAGATATCTCGGGTTCAAATCCCATTTTTCAATAATAAATTAATTGCATTTTGGTCATTTTAGTCAGTAAGCAGTTTGAAACATTTTTTGCATAGTACTGTAATAAATAAATGATTACATCATGCATCCATGGTGTTAGTCATTCCTCTCCTGGATGTTGAGGTCGTGTGGTTGAATAGTCTGAAGATACTTCATCCACAGCTTCTCTCAGCTCAGACGGATTTATTAGTATTATTCCAAAAAACTGCTTACTGACTAAAATGACTGAAAACAAAAAAGGAGGGCCTGACGTTTCAATCCTAGCAGGACCTTTCTCAAAGGCAGAATTTATTTATTACTCATTTCTCTGATCTAAATTTTGAATCATGTCTTTGTTTTATGTTTTTAATTTTTGCAAAAATCGTGATAATTTTATTTGCTTAGAAATTGCCTTGAGACAATGAAATACAACTTCCCCCTTCACTCATAGCATTATTTGGGGCAAATGTGAAAGATTCTGAAATTGGCCCATCAAGTTTGACCAAGCTGTGAGGGTCAAGTGAACTTGAACAAATTGAAGAATTAATGTAGAGGTCATTTTTTATCCATAATTGAAAAGTGTTTGGGAAACACTGAAAGTAGTGCCAGGGATGGAGTGAGTGAATGTCTTTTACAAGGCCCAAGGAGTTGAGTCAGCCATTTCAAGTAGAAACTAGTCTTCTGTTTTGGTCCAAATTTAAAATAATATTTTGTGTACATGTTGTACATCCCACAAGTAGATACATGCAATGCTGTGTGAAGAAATTTGAAAGGATTTTCTCGAAATTGTTATCTGACCCCTACCCCCCCCCCTCTCCCCTTCTCCCCCTCTCCCCTGCTCTCCGGCCCAGCACGACGCCCGTAAGGCAGGTGCTGAGGTGGTCAAGCAGGTGGAGCACCCGCTGCTGAGCGGCCTGCTCTTCCCTGGCCTGCAGGCGCTGGACGAGGAGTACCTGAAGGTGGACTGCCAGTTTGGCGGCGTGGACCAGCGCAAGATCTTCCAGCCCTGGGCTATGCCAAGCGCATCCATCTGATGAACCCCATGGTCCTTGGACTGACCGGCACCAAGATGAGTTCTTCTGAGGAGGTAGATCAATCTGTGTTTAATTGGTTTTGTTCATAGACTTGTAAAACCTATAGACGGACAATAGAGGGCGCCAGACTGAAATTCGGTTGAGGATGTCCAAAGACAGATGGGCAATAGAGGGCGCCAAACTGAAATTCGTGGAGGCTGTCCATAGACGAATGGGCAATAGAGGGCGCCAGACTAATTCCATGGCCCTTTTCCAAAACCCTTTAGTTCTTTAGGCTTTAGTTCTTTCATTTCAAATACAAGGCATGAAAACAGGAAGCCTCTGGCATAATGCCCACAATATGGAAGGCCACTCTTAATCCACTAGGCTCTATTTAACACACCCTTGTCAAAATTGTCAAGTTTTAGGATTAAAAACCATGAGCCAGCCCTAAATCCCAAGTAACCTCATGAGGACCTTTCCTTTACTTTCCAGAGTTTCTTGTGGAGAGGAACTACTACTACTACGACTCACTGGAGCAGGCCTTCGCTAAGGAGGTACACACATTGACCAGCCATACCATAGGGAGTGCCAGCCCTAGTAGCCTTGGTAACAACAATTATTATGGAATGGGATATGAAAATGGTGCCAATCCTATGCCGAAATTGAACATTTCATAGTTTGTGTTCTACAGTAACGCAACAAAAAACTGACTGTTTGTGATCCCCAAAATTGCTGTAGCCTGGTTTAC
>OX465114.1:1966200-2163700 GCA_949987565.1 Luidia sarsii
CGTGGGGGGAATGAGTTGGACGGGGGGGGGGTCTGAGTTGGAAGTGGGGGTCTGAGTTGGAAGAGGGGGTATGAGTTGGAAGTGGGGGTCTGAGTTGGTAGTGAGGGGTATGAGTTGGACGTGGGCGGGTCTGAGTTGGACGGGGGGGGGTCTGAGTTGGACGGGGGGGGGGGGTCTGAGTTGGACGGGGGGGGGTCTGAGTTGGAAGTGGGGTCTGAGTTGAAAGTGGGGGGTCTGAGTTGGAAGAGGGGGGTATGAGTTGGACATGGGGGGTCTGAGTTGGACGTGGCGGGTCTGAGTTGGACGTGGCAGGTCTGAGTTGGAAGTGGGGGTCTGAGTTGGAAGTGGGGGTCTGAGTTGGAAGTGGGGGCTGAGTTGGAAGTGGGGGGTCTGAGTTGGACGTGGGGGTCTGAGTTGGACCTTGGGGTCTGAGTTGGACTTGGGGGGTCTGAGTTGGACGTGGCGGGTCTAAATTGGAAGTGGGGGGTCTGAGTTGGAAGAGGGGGTCTGAGTTGGAAGTGGGGCTGAGTTGGAAGTGCGGGGGGTCTGAGTTGGAAGTGGGGGGTCTGAGTTGGAATGGGGGGGGGGTCTGAGTTGGAATGGGGTCTGAGTTGGAAGATGGGGGTCTGAGTTGGAAGAGGGGGGTCTGAGTTGGACCTGGGGGGGTCTGAGTTGGACTAGGGGGGTCTGAGTTGGTTGTGGCGGGTCTAAATTGGAAGTGGGGGGTCTGAGTTGGAATGGGGGGGGTCTGAGTTGGAATGGGGGGTCTGAGTTGGAATGGGGGTCTGAATTGGAAGTGGGGGTCTGAGTTGGAATGGGGAGTCTGAGTTGGAATGGGGGTCTGAGTTGGAAGTGGGGGGTTTGAGTTGGAAGTGCGGGGGTCTGAGTTGGAAATGGGGGGTCAGAGTTGGAAATGGGGGGTCAGAGTTGGAAGTGGGGGGTCTGAGTTGGAAGTGGGGATCTGAATTTGTGGGGGGGGGGTCTAAGTTGGAATGGGTGTCTGAGTTGGAAATGGGGGGTCAGAGTTGGAAATGGGGGGTCAGAGTTGGAAGTGGGGGGTCTGAGTTAGAAGTGGGGATCTGAATTTGTGGGGGGGGGGGCTAAGTTGGATGTGGGGGGTCTAAGTTGGACGAGGGGGGGTCTGACTTGGAAGTGGGGGGTCTGAGTTGGACGTGGCGGGTCTGAGTTGGAAGTGGGGGCCTGAGTTGGAAGTTGGGGGTATGAGTTGGACGTGGGGGTCTGAGTTGGACGTAGGGGGTCTGAGTTGGAAGTGGGGGGTCTGAGTTGGAATGGGGATCTGAGTTGGAAGAGGGGGTCTGAGTTGGAAGTGGGGGTCTGAGTTGGAAGTGGGGGCTGAGTTGGAAGTGCGGGGGGTCTGAGTTGGAAGTGCGGGGGTCTGAGTTGGAAGTGCAGGGGTCTGAGTTGGAAATGGGGGGTCAGAATTGGAAGTGGGGGGTCTGAGTTGGAATTGGGGGGTCTGAGTTGGAAGTGGGGTGTCTGAGTTGGAAGTGGAGGGGAGGGGCTGAGTTGGAAGTGGACAGGTCCGAGTTGGAAGTGGGGGTAGCTGAGTTGAGATTGGGAGGGGGGGTCTGAGTTGGAAGTAGGGGGGGTTCTAAATCCGAAGTGGGGCTGAGTTGGAAGAGGGAGGTCTGAGTTGGAAGTGGGGATCTGAGTTGGAAGTGGGGTGGACTGAGTTGGACGTGGGGGGTCTGAGTTGGAATGGGGGGGAGGGGCTGAGTTGGAAGTGGACAGGTCCGAGTTGGAAGTGGGGGTAGCTGAGTTGGAAGTGGGGGGTCTGAGTTGGAAGTGGGGGGTCTGAGTTGAAAATGAGGGGGGGCTGAGTTGGAAGAGGGGGGTCTGAGTTGGAAGTGGGGGGTCTGAGTTGGAATGGGGGTCTGAGTTGGAAGTGGGGGGTCTGAGTTGGAAGTGGGGGGTCTGAGTTGGAATGGGGGTCTGAGTTGGAAGTGGGGGGGACTGAGTTGGACGTTGGGGGTCTGAGTTGGAAGTGGGGGGTCTGAGTTGGACGTGGGGGGTCTGAGTTGGACGTGGCGGGTCTGAGTTGGAAGTGGGGGTCTGAGTTGGAAGTGGGGGTCTGAGTTGGAAGTGGGGGCTGAGTTATAAGTGGGGGGTATGAGTTGGACGTGGGGGTCTGAGTTGGACCTGGGGGGTCTGAGTTGGACTTGGGGGGTCTGAGTTGGATGTGGGGGTCTGAGTTGGAAATGGGGGGTCAGAGTTGGAAATGGGGGGTCAGAGTTGGAAGTGGGGGGTCTGAGTTGGAAGTGGGGATCTGAATTTGTGGGGAGGGGGGTCTGAGTTGGAAGTGGGGGGTCTGAGTTGGAAATGGGGGGTCTGAGTTTGAAGAGGGGGGTCTGAGTTGGAAGTTGGGGGTCTGAGTTGGAATGGGGGTCTGAGTTGGAAGTGGGGGGTCTGAGTTGGAAGTGGGGGGTCTGAGTTGGACGTGGGGGGAATGAGTTGGACGGGGGGGGGGTCTGAGTTGGAAGTGGGGGTCTGAGTTGGAAGAGGGGGGTCTGAGTTGGAAGAGGGGGGTATGAGTTGGAAGTGGGGGTCTGAGTTGGAAGTAAGGGGTATGAGTTGGACGTGGGCGGTTCTGAGTTGGACGGGGGGGGGGGGTCTGAGTTGGACGTGGGGGTTCTGAGTTGGACTTGGGGGGTCTGAGTTGGAAGTGGGGGGTCTGAGTTGGAAGTGGGGGGTCTGAGTTGGAAGAGGGGGGTATGAGTTGGACGTGGGGGGTCTGAGTTGGACGTGGCGGGTCTGAGTTGGACGTGGCAGGTCTGAGTTGGAAGTGGGGGTCTGAGTTGGAAGTGGGGGTCTGAGTTGGAAGTGGGGGCTGAGTTGGAAGTGGGGGGTATGAGTTGGACGTGGGGGTCTGAGTTGGACCTGGGGGGTCTGAGTTGGAAGTGGGGATCTGAATTTGTGGGGGGGGGGGTCTAAGTTGGACGTGGGGGGTCTGAGTTGGACGAGGGGGGTTCTGACTTGGAAGTGGGGGTCTGAGTTTGAAATGGGGGGTCAGAGTTTGAAATGGGGGGTCAGAGTTGGAAGTGGGGGGTCTGAGTTGGAAATGGGGATCTGAATTTGTGGGGGGGGGTCTAAGTTGGAAGTGGGGGGGTCTGAGTTGAACGTGGGGGGTCTGAGTTGGAAATGGGGGGTCTGAGTTGGAAATGGGGGAGCTGAGTTTGAAGAGGGGGTCTGAGTTTGAAGAGGGGGGTCTGAGTTGGAAGTTGGGGGTCTGAGTTGGAATGGGGGTCTGAGTTGGAAGTGGGGGGGGTCTGAGTTGGAAGTGGGGGGTCTGAGTTGGACGTGGGGGGACTGAGTTGGACGGGGGGGTCTGAGTTGGAATGGGGTCTGAGTTGGAAGTGGGGGTCTGAGTTGGAAGTGAGGGGTATGAGTTGGACGTGGGCGGGTCTGAGTTGGACGGGGGGGGTCTGAGTTGGACGTGGGGGTTCTGAGTTGGACTTGGGGGGTCTGAGTTGGAAGTGGGGGGTATGAGTTGGACGTTGGGGGTCTGAGTTGGACGTGGCAGGTCTGAGTTGGACGTGGGGGTCTGAGTTGGAAGTGGGGGTCTGAGTTGGATGAGGGGGGTATGAGTTGGACGTGGGGGGTCTGAGTTGGACGTGGCGGGTCTGAGTTGGAAGTGGGGGTCTGAGTTGGAAGTGGGGGTCTGAGTTGGAAGTGGGGGCTGAGTTGGAAGTGGGGGGTATGAGTTGGACGTGGGGGTCTGAGTTGGACCTGGGGGGTCTGAGTTGGACTTGGGGGTCTGAGTTGGACGTGGCGGGTCTAAATTGGAAGTGGGGGGTCTGAGTTGGAAGAGGGGGTCTGAGTTGGAAGTTGGGGCTGAGTTGGAAGTGGGGGTCTGAGTTGGAAGTGGGGGTCTGAGTTGGAATGGGGGTCTGAGTTGGAAGAGGGGGGTCTGAGTTGGAAGTGGGGGTCTGAGTTGGAATGAGGGTTTGAGTTGGAAGTGCGGGGGTCTGAGTTGGAATGGGTGTCTGAGTTGGAAATGGGGGTCAGAGTTGGAAATGGGGGGTCAGAGTTGGAAGTGGGGGGTCTGAGTTTGACGTGGGTGTCTGAGTTGGACGTGGCGGGTCTAAATTGGAAGTGGGGGGTCTGAGTTGGAATGGGGGTCTGAGTTGGAAGTGGGGGCTGAGTTGGAAGTGGGGGGTATGAGTTGGACGTGGGGGTCTGAGTTGGACCTGGGGGGTCTGAGTTGGACTTGGGGGGTCTGAGTTGGACGTGGCGGGTCTAAATTGGAAGTGGGGGGTCTGAGTTGGAAGAGGGGGTCTGAGTTGGAAGTTGGGGCTGAGTTGGAAGTGCGGGGGTCTGAGTTGGAAGTGCGGGGGGGTCTGAGTTGGAATGGGGGGGGGGTCTTAGTTGGAATGGGGGGGGTCTTAGTTGGAATGGGGGTCTGAGTTGGAAGAGGGGGTCTGAGTTGGAAGTGGGGGCTGAGTTGGAAGTGGGGGCTGAGTTGGAAGTGGGGGGTCTGAGTTGGAAGTGGGGGTCAGAGTTGGAAGTGGGGGGTCTGAGTTGGAAGTGGGGGGTCTGAGTTGGAAGTTGGGGGGTCTGAGTTGGAAGTGGGGGGGGGGGACTGAGATGGAATGGGGGTCTGAGTTGGAAATGGGGGGTCAGAGTTGGAAGTGGGGGGTCAGAGTTGGAAGTGGGGGGTCAGAGTTGGAAGTGGGGGGTCAGAGTTGGAAATGGGGGTCTGCAGGTCTGAGTTGGAAGTCTGAGTTCGGTTTGAGTTGGAAGTTTGGGGTCTGAATTGGAAGTGGGGGGTCTGAGTTGGAAGTGGGGGGTCTGAGTTGGAAGTGGGGGCTGAGATGGTAATGGCGGGGGGGGGGGGGGGGGGGGGGGGGGGTGAGATGGAATGGGGGGTCTGAGTTGGAAATGGGGGGTCAGAGTTGGAAGTTGGGGGGGTCTGAGTTGGAAGTGGGGGGGTCTGAGTTGGAAGTGGGGGGGGGGCTGAGATGGAATGGGGGTCTGAGTTGGAAGTGGGAGGGGGGGTCTGGGTTGGAAGTGGGGGGACTGAGTTGGAAGTGGCGGGGGGGGGGGGGGGGGGGGCGAGATGGAATGGGGGGTCAGAGTTGGAAGTGGGGGGTCTGAGTTGGAAGTGGGGGGTCTGAGTTGGAAGTGGCCGGGTCTTAGTTGGAAGTGGGCGGGTCTGACTTGGAAATGGGGGTCTGCAGGTCTGAGTTGAAGTCTGAGTTCGGTTTGAGTTGGAAGTTGGGGGTCTGAGTTGGAAGTTTGGGGGTCTGAGTTGGAAGTGGGGGGTCTGAAGTGGAAGTGGGGGGTTTGAGTTGGAAGTGGGGGGGCTGAGATGGAAGTGGCGGGGGGGGGGGGGGGTGAGATGGAATGGGGGGTCAGAGTTGGAAGTGGGGGGTCAGAGTTGGAAGTGGGGGGTCTGAGTTGGAATGGGGGGTCAGAGTTGGAAATGGGGGGTCAGAGTTGGAAGTTGGGGGTCTGAGTTGGAAGTGGGGGGGGGTCTGAGTTGGAAGTGGGGGGGCTGAGATGGAATGGGGGGGGTCCTAGTTGGAATGGGGGGGTCTTAGTTGGAATGGGGGTCTGAGTTGGAAGTGGGGGGTCTGAGTTGGAAGTGGGGGGTCTGAGTTGGAAGTTGGGGGGGGTCTGAGTTGGAAGTGGGGGGGGGGGCTGAGATGGAATGGGGGTCTGAGTTGGAAATGGGGGTCAGAGTTGGAAGTGGGGGGTCAGAGTTGGAAATAGGGGGTCAGAGTTGGAAGTGGGGGTTCAGAGTTGGAAGTGGGGGGTCAGAGTTGGAAGTTGGGGGTCTGAAGTGGAAGTGGGGGGTTTGAGTTGGAAGTGGGGGGGCTGAGATGGAAGTGGCGGGGGGGGGGGGGGGGGGGTGAGATGGAATGGGGGGTCAGAGTTGGAAGTGGGGGGTCAGAGTTGGAAGTGGGGGGTCTGAGTTGGAATGGGGGGTCAGAGTTGGAAATGGGGGGTCAGAGTTGGAAGTTGGGGGTCTGAGTTGGAAGTGGGGGGGTCTGAGTTGGAAGTGGGGGGGCTGAGATGGAATGGGGGTCTGAGTTGGAAGTGGGAGGGGGGGTCTGGGTTGGAAGTGGGGGGACTGAGTTGGAAGTGGCGGGGGGGGGGGGGGGTCTGAGTTGGAATTGGGGTCTGAGTTGGAAGTTGGGGGGTCTGAGTTGGAAGTGGGGGGGTCTGAGTTGGAAGTGGGGGGGTGAGATGGAATGGGGGTCTGAGTTCGATGTGGGGGTGGGGGGTCTGAGTTGGTAGAGGGGGTCTGAGTTGGTAGTGGGCGGGTCCGAGATGGAAGTGGGGGTCTCAGTTGGAAGTGGGGGGGGGGGGGGTCTGAGTTGGAAGTGGCGGCCGAGTTGGAAGTGGGGGGGGTCTGAGTTGGAAGTGGGGTGTCTGAGTTGGAAGTGGGGGGGGTCTGAGTTGGAATGGGGGGGTCTGAGTTGGAATGGGGGGTCTGAGTTGGCACTGGGGGGGGGGGTTCGGAGTTGGAATTGGGGGGGGGGTCTGAGTTGGAAGTGGGGGGGGGGTCTGAGTTGGAATGGGGGGGTCTGAGTTGGCACTGGGGGGGGGGTCGGAGTTGGAAGTAGGGTGTCTGAGTTGGATTGGGTCTGGGCAGAAAACCCGAGTTACCTTCACTCTTGGAGTCAAGAAACGTCTTCCTCTCGATGACAGGAAACTAGAGACCATTTCAAACCATGTGAGCAGGGAATACAACAGCAGACCTTCTATTTGTAGAAGGCTTACCATACTGTGTCTTCCATACGCACATTGGTTTCAAATGGTCCCTGGTATTGTGGAGAACAAGTCAAACAAGGTACATGTACTTACGATTCCAAGTTGTCTCCCTCTTGTGCTGACTGGACCAGCAGGTAGCCCACCCAGGGATGCTTCTGGTAGTAGTGCTTGAACTTGTAACGCACCACCTTGGCAAAGTCTCTCACGTCCTCGTCTGAGGGAGTCTAAAGGAAGGGAAAAAAGATATGTCATTCAAATGGTGCAGTACTACTGTAGACACAAGGTCCTGCACAAACACATGAGATAGACAGACTCACTGTTTTTTCAATGTAGAAATAGTCTTGAAAAAACAACCTACACACATGTATGGTTTACACTCCCTCTCAATGACAGAACACTTGAGACCATTTCAAACCATGTGAGTTGGGAAAACAACAGTATCTCCTTCTGTTTGTAGAAGGTTGCATAAGTACTGAGTCTTCCATACGCACATTGGTTTGAAATGATCACCAGTGCTCACACAGAAAAACAAGTCAAACAAGGAATTTAACCACTTCGCGCCGGGACCTCCGAATCCGGAGGTCAATTGGATTGCCTTTGCAACGGGGCCCTCCGAATCCGGGCACCACTATTGTCCACATTCTAAATAAAGACTCTTTTCAGCTTAGAACAAAGCATTACGAATAAGTACAAAGACCCTTTTTGACGCAAGTTGCCACATGAATTGCAAGATTAGCAGCAGTAAGTGTGCAATTGTGGGACTTGTTTTAGCAAGATTTTAAAATGATTCATTGTTCAAAAACCCCTGTATGGCGGTCATCGGCGCTGAAAAAACCCCCGGCGCGAAATGGTTAAGATTTCAAGTTGTCTCCCTCTAGTACTGACTTGGAACTGGGGGGGTGGGGGAGTCGGAGTTGGAAGGAGGGGGATCTGAGATGGAACTGGGGGGCGGGGGGGGTTCGGAGTTGGAAGTAGGGGGGTCTGAGATGGAACTAAAGGGGGGGTTCGGAGTTGGAAGTAGGGTGTCTGAGTTGGAACTGGGGGGGGGGGAGTCGGAGTTGGAAGTAGGGCGTCTGAGATGGAACTGGGGGCGGGAGTGTTCGGAGTTGGAAGTAGGGTGTCTGAGTTGGAACTGGGGGGGTTCGGAGTTGGAAGTAGGGTGTCTGAGTTGGAACTGGGGGGGTTCGGAGTTGGAAGTAGGGGGTCTGAGTTGGAACTGGGGGGGTTCGGAGTTGGAAGTAGGGGGTCTGAGTTGGAACTAAAGGGGGGGGGGTTCGGAGTTGGAAGTAGGGGGTCTGAGTTGGAACTGGGGGGGTTCGGAGTTGGAAGTAGGGTGTCTGAGTTGGAACTGGGGGGGTTCGGAGTTGGAAGTAGGGGGTCTGAGTTGGAACTGGGGGGGTTCGGAGTTGGAAGTAGGGTGTCTGAGTTGGAACTAAAGGGGGGGGGGTTCGGAGTTGGAAGTAGGGCGTCTGAGATGGAACTGGGGGGGGGGTTCGGAGTTGGAAGTAGGGTGACTGAGTTGGAAGTAAAGGGGGGGTTCGGAGTTGGAAGTAGGGTGTCTGAGATGGAACTGGGGGGGGTCTGAGTTGGAAGTAGGGTGTCTGAGTTGGAAGTAAAGGGGGGGGGGGTTCGGAGTTGGAAGTAGGGTGTCTGAGATGGAACTGGGGGGGGGTCTGAGTTGGAAGTAGGGTGTCTGAGTTGGAAGTAAAGGGGGGGTTCGGAGTTGGACGTAGGGTGTCTGAGATGGAACTGGGGGGGGGGGTCTGAGTTGGAAGTAGGGGGTCTGAGTTGGAACTAAAGGGGGGGGTTCGGAGTTGGAAGTAGGGCGTCTGAGATGGAACTGGGGGGGGGGTTCGGAGTTGGAAGTAGGGTGACTGAGTTGGAAGTAAAGGGGGGGTTCGGAGTTGGAAGTAGGGTGTCTGAGTTGGAACTGGGGGGGTTCGGAGTTGGAAGTAGGGTGTCTGAGTTGGAACTAAAGGGGGGGGGTTTGGAGTTGGAAGTAGGGCGTCTGAGATGGAACTGGGGGGGGGGGGTCGGAGTTGGAAGTAGGGTGACTGAGTTGGAAGTAACGGGGGGGTTCGGAGTTGGAAGTAGGGTGTCTGAGATGGAACTGGGGGGGGTCTGAGTTGGAAGTAGGGTGTCTGAGTTGGAAGTAAAGGGGGGGTTCGGAGTTGGAAGTAGGGTGTCTGAGATGGAACTGGGGGGGGGGCTGAGTTGGAAGTAGGGTGTCTGAGTTGGAAGTAAAGGGGGGGTTCGGAGTTGGACGTAGGGTGTCTGAGATGGAACTGGGGGGGGGGTCTGAATTGGAAGTAGGGGGTCTGAGTTGGAACTAAAGGGGGGGGTTCGGAGTTGGAAGTAGGGCGTCTGAGATGGAACTGGGGGGGGGGGGTTCGGAGTTGGAAGTAGGGTGACTGAGTTGGAAGTAAAGGGGGGGTTCGGAGTTGGAAGTAGGGTGTCTGAGATGGAACTGGGGGGGGGGGTCTGAGTTGGAAGTAGGGTGTCTGAGTTGGAAGTAAAGGGGGGGGGGTTCGGAGTTGGAAGTAGGGCGTCTGAGATGGAAGTAAAGGGGGGGTTCGGAGTTGGAAGTAGGGTGTCTGAGATGGAACTGGGGGGGGGTCTGAGTTGGAAGTAGGGTGTCTGAGTTGGAAGTAAAGGGGGGGTTCGGAGTTGGAAGTAGGGTGTCTGAGATGGAACTGGGGGGGGGGGTCTGAGTTGGAAGTAGGGTGTCTGAGTTGGAAGTAAAGGGGGGGTTCGGAGTTGGACGTAGGGTGTCTGAGATGGAACTGGGGGGGGGTCTGAGTTGGAAGTAGGGGGTCTGAGTTGGAACTAAAGGGGGGGGGTTTGGAGTTGGAAGTAGGGCGTCTGAGATGGAACTGGGGGGGGGGGGTTCGGAGTTGGAAGTAGGGTGACTGAGTTGGAAGTAAAGGGGGGGTTCGGAGTTGGAAGTAGGGTGTCTGAGTTGGAACTGGGGGGGTTCGGAGTTGGAAGTAGGGTGTCTGAGTTGGAACTAAAGGGGGGGGTTCGGAGTTGGAAGTAGGGCGTCTGAGATGGAACTGGGGGGGGGGGGTCGGAGTTGGAAGTAGGGTGACTGAGTTGGAAGTAAAGGGGGGGTTCGGAGTTGGAAGTAGGGTTTCTGAGATGGAACTGGGGGGGTCTGAGTTGGAAGTAGAGTGTCTGAGTTGGAAGTAAAGGGGGGGTTCGGAGTTGGAAGTAGGGTGTCTGAGATGGAACTGGGGGGGGGCTGAGTTGGAAGTAGGGTGTCTGAGTTGGAAGTAAAGGGGGGGTTCGGAGTTGGACGTAGGGTGTCTGAGATGGAACTGGGGGGGGGGGTCTGAGTTGGAAGTAGGGGGTCTGAGTTGGAACTAAAGGGGGGGTTCGGAGTTGGAAGTAGGGCGTCTGAGATGGAACTGGGGGGGGGTTCGGAGTTGGAAGTAGGGTGACTGAGTTGGAAGTAAAGGGGGGGTTCGGAGTTGGAAGTAGGGTGTCTGAGATGGAACTGGGGGGGGGGGGGGGTCTGAGTTGGAAGTAGGGTGTCTGAGTTGGAATTAAAGGGGGGGTTCGGAGTTGGACGTAGGGTGTCTGAGATGGAACTGGGGGGGGTCTGAGTTGGAAGTAGGGGGTCTGAGTTGGAACTAAAGGGGGGGGGGGTTCGGAGTTGGAAGTAGGGTGTCTGAGATGGAACTGGTGGGGTTCGGAGTTGGAAGTAGGGGGTCTTGAGTTGGAACTAAAGGGGGGGTTCGGAGTTGGAATGGGGGTCTTAATTGGAAGTAGGGGGGTCTGAGTTGGAAGTGGGGGAGGGTCCAAGGTGAAAGTCGGGGGGGGGGGTCTGAGTTAGAATGGGGGGGTTGAGTTGGAAGTTGGAGGGGTATGAGTTGGACGTGGGGGGTCTGAGTTGGACGTGGGGGTCTGAGTTGGAAGTGGGGGGGTCTGAGTTGGAAGTGGGGGTCTGAGTTGGAAGTGGGGGGGGGGTCTGAGTTGGAAGTGGAAGTGGGGGTCTGAGTTGGAAGTGGGGGTCTGAGTTGGACGTGGGGGTCTGAGTTGGAAGTGGGGGTCTGAGTTGGAAGTGGGGGTCTGAGTTGGAAGTGGAGGGGTCTGAGTTGGAAGTGGAAGTGGGGTCTGAGTTGGAAGTGGGGGTCTGAGTTGGAAGTGGGGGTCTGAGTTGGAAGTGGGGGTCTGAGTTGGAAGTGGGGGGGTCTGAGTTGGAAGTGGAAGTGGGGGTCTGAGTTGGAAGTGGGGGTCTGAGTTGGACGTGGGGGGTCTGAGTTGGAATGGGGGTCTTAATTGGAAGTAGGGGGGTCTGAGTTGGAAGTGGGGGAGGGTCTGAGTTGGAAGTGGGCAGGTTCGAGATGGAAGTGGGATGGGGTCTGAGTTGGAAGTGGGAGGGGGGGGGGGCTCCAAGGTTGAAGTCGGGGGGGGGGGGGGGGCTGAGTTAGAATGGGGGGTTGAGTTGGAAGTTGGAGGGGTATGAGTTGGACGTGGGGGGTCTGAGTTGGACGTGGGGGGTCTGAGTTGGAAGTGGGGGGTCGGAGTTGGAAGTTGGGGGGTCTGACTTGGAAGTGGGGGGGTCTGAGTTGGAAGTGGAAGTGGGGGTCTGAGTTGGACGTGGGGGTCTGAGTTGGAAGTGGGGGTCTGAGTTGGAAGTGGGGGGGTCTGAGTTGGAAGTGGAAGTGGGGGTCTGAGTTGGAAGTGGGGGTCTGAGTTGGACGTGGGGGGTCTGAGTTGGAATGGGGGTCTTAATTGGAAGTAGGGGGGTCTGAGTTGGAAGTGGGGGAGGGTGTGAGTTGGAAGTGGCGGGTTCGAGATGGAAGTGGGATGGGGTCTGAGTTGGAAGTGGGAGGTCCAAGGTGGAAGTCGGGGGGGGGGGGTCTGAGTTAGAATGGGGGGTTGAGTTGGAAGTTGGAGGGGTATGAGTTGGACGTGGGGGGTCTGAGTTGGACGTGGGGGGTCTGAGTTGGAAGTGGGGGGGTCTGAGTTGGAAGTGGGGGTCTGAGTTGGAAGTGGGGGGGGGGGTCTGAGTTGGAAGTGGAAGTGGGGGTCTGAGTTGGAAGTGGGGGTCTGAGTTGGACGTGGGGGTCTGAGTTGGAAGTGGGGGTCTGAGTTGGAAGTGGGGGTCTGAGTTGGAAGTGGAGGGGTCTGAGTTGGAAGTGGAAGTGGGGTCTGAGTTGGAAGTGGGGGTCTGAGTTGGAAGTGGGGGTCTGAGTTGGAAGTGGGGGTCTGAGTTGGAAGTGGGGGGGTCTGAGTTGGAAGTGGAAGTGGGGGTCTGAGTTGGAAGTGGGGGTCTGAGTTGGACGTGGGGGGTCTGAGTTGGAATGGGGGTCTTAATTGGAAGTAGGGGGGTCTGAGTTGGAAGTGGGGGAGGGTCTGAGTTGGAAGTGGGCAGGTTCGAGATGGAAGTGGGATGGGGTCTGAGTTGGAAGTGGGAGGGGGGGGGGCTCCAAGGTTGAAGTCGGGGGGGGGGGGGGGCTGAGTTAGAATGGGGGGTTGAGTTGGAAGTTGGAGGGGTATGAGTTGGACGTGGGGGGTCTGAGTTGGACGTGGGGGGTCTGAGTTGGAAGTGGGGGGTCGGAGTTGGAAGTTGGGGGGTCTGACTTGGAAGTGGGGGGGTCTGAGTTGGAAGTGGAAGTGGGGGTCTGAGTTGGACGTGGGGGTCTGAGTTGGAAGTGGGGGTCTGAGTTGGAAGTGGGGGGGTCTGAGTTGGAAGTGGAAGTGGGGGTCTGAGTTGGAAGTGGGGGTCTGAGTTGGACCTGGGGGGTCTGAGTTGGACTTGGGGGGTCTGAGTTGGATGTGGGGGTCTGAGTTGGAAATGGGGGGTCAGAGTTGGAAATGGGGGGTCAGAGTTGGAAGTGGGGGGTCTGAGTTGGAAGTGGGGATCTGAATTTGTGGGGAGGGGGGTCTGAGTTGGAAGTGGGGGGTCTGAGTTGGAAATGGGGGGTCTGAGTTTGAAGAGGGGGGTCTGAGTTGGAAGTTGGGGGTCTGAGTTGGAATGGGGGTCTGAGTTGGAAGTGGGGGGTCTGAGTTGGAAGTGGGGGGTCTGAGTTGGACGTGGGGGGAATGAGTTGGACGGGGGGGGGTCTGAGTTGGAAGTGGGGGTCTGAGTTGGAAGAGGGGGGTCTGAGTTGGAAGAGGGGGGTATGAGTTGGAAGTGGGGGTCTGAGTTGGAAGTAAGGGGTATGAGTTGGACGTGGGCGGTTCTGAGTTGGACGGGGGGGGGGGGGGTCTGAGTTGGACGTGGGGGTTCTGAGTTGGACTTGGGGGGTCTGAGTTGGAAGTGGGGGGTCTGAGTTGGAAGTGGGGGGTCTGAGTTGGAAGAGGGGGGTATGAGTTGGACGTGGGGGGTCTGAGTTGGACGTGGCGGGTCTGAGTTGGACGTGGCAGGTCTGAGTTGGAAGTGGGGGTCTGAGTTGGAAGTGGGGGTCTGAGTTGGAAGTGGGGGCTGAGTTGGAAGTGGGGGGTATGAGTTGGACGTGGGGGTCTGAGTTGGACCTGGGGGGTCTGAGTTGGAAGTGGGGATCTGAATTTGTGGGGGGGGGGGTCTAAGTTGGACGTGGGGGGTCTGAGTTGGACGAGGGGGGTTCTGACTTGGAAGTGGGGGTCTGAGTTTGAAATGGGGGGTCAGAGTTTGAAATGGGGGGTCAGAGTTGGAAGTGGGGGGTCTGAGTTGGAAATGGGGATCTGAATTTGTGGGGGGGGGTCTAAGTTGGAAGTGGGGGGGTCTGAGTTGAACGTGGGGGGTCTGAGTTGGAAATGGGGGGTCTGAGTTGGAAATGGGGGAGCTGAGTTTGAAGAGGGGGTCTGAGTTTGAAGAGGGGGGTCTGAGTTGGAAGTTGGGGGTCTGAGTTGGAATGGGGGTCTGAGTTGGAAGTGGGGGGGGTCTGAGTTGGAAGTGGGGGGTCTGAGTTGGACGTGGGGGGACTGAGTTGGACGGGGGGGTCTGAGTTGGAATGGGGTCTGAGTTGGAAGTGGGGGTCTGAGTTGGAAGTGAGGGGTATGAGTTGGACGTGGGCGGGTCTGAGTTGGACGGGGGGGGTCTGAGTTGGACGTGGGGGTTCTGAGTTGGACTTGGGGGGTCTGAGTTGGAAGTGGGGGGTATGAGTTGGACGTTGGGGGTCTGAGTTGGACGTGGCAGGTCTGAGTTGGACGTGGGGGTCTGAGTTGGAAGTGGGGGTCTGAGTTGGATGAGGGGGGTATGAGTTGGACGTGGGGGGTCTGAGTTGGACGTGGCGGGTCTGAGTTGGAAGTGGGGGTCTGAGTTGGAAGTGGGGGTCTGAGTTGGAAGTGGGGGCTGAGTTGGAAGTGGGGGGTATGAGTTGGACGTGGGGGTCTGAGTTGGACCTGGGGGGTCTGAGTTGGACTTGGGGGTCTGAGTTGGACGTGGCGGGTCTAAATTGGAAGTGGGGGGTCTGAGTTGGAAGAGGGGGTCTGAGTTGGAAGTTGGGGCTGAGTTGGAAGTGGGGGTCTGAGTTGGAAGTGGGGGTCTGAGTTGGAATGGGGGTCTGAGTTGGAAGAGGGGGGTCTGAGTTGGAAGTGGGGGTCTGAGTTGGAATGAGGGTTTGAGTTGGAAGTGCGGGGGTCTGAGTTGGAATGGGTGTCTGAGTTGGAAATGGGGGTCAGAGTTGGAAATGGGGGGTCAGAGTTGGAAGTGGGGGGTCTGAGTTTGACGTGGGTGTCTGAGTTGGACGTGGCGGGTCTAAATTGGAAGTGGGGGGTCTGAGTTGGAATGGGGGTCTGAGTTGGAAGTGGGGGCTGAGTTGGAAGTGGGGGGTATGAGTTGGACGTGGGGGTCTGAGTTGGACCTGGGGGGTCTGAGTTGGACTTGGGGGGTCTGAGTTGGACGTGGCGGGTCTAAATTGGAAGTGGGGGGTCTGAGTTGGAAGTTGGGGCTGAGTTGGAAGTGCGGGGGTCTGAGTTGGAAGTGCGGGGGGGTCTGAGTTGGAATGGGGGGGGGGTCTTAGTTGGAATGGGGGGGGTCTTAGTTGGAATGGGGGTCTGAGTTGGAAGAGGGGGTCTGAGTTGGAAGTGGGGGCTGAGTTGGAAGTGGGGGCTGAGTTGGAAGTGGGGGGTCTGAGTTGGAAGTGGGGGTCAGAGTTGGAAGTGGGGGGTCTGAGTTGGAAGTGGGGGGTCTGAGTTGGAAGTTGGGGGGTCTGAGTTGGAAGTGGGGGGGGGGACTGAGATGGAATGGGGGTCTGAGTTGGAAATGGGGGGTCAGAGTTGGAAGTGGGGGGTCAGAGTTGGAAGTGGGGGGTCAGAGTTGGAAGTGGGGGGTCAGAGTTGGAAATGGGGGTCTGCAGGTCTGAGTTGGAAGTCTGAGTTCGGTTTGAGTTGGAAGTTTGGGGTCTGAATTGGAAGTGGGGGGTCTGAGTTGGAAGTGGGGGGTCTGAGTTGGAAGTGGGGGCTGAGATGGTAATGGCGGGGGGGGGGGGGGGGGGTGAGATGGAATGGGGGGTCTGAGTTGGAAATGGGGGGTCAGAGTTGGAAGTTGGGGGGGTCTGAGTTGGAAGTGGGGGGGTCTGAGTTGGAAGTGGGGGGGGGGCTGAGATGGAATGGGGGTCTGAGTTGGAAGTGGGAGGGGGGGTCTGGGTTGGAAGTGGGGGGACTGAGTTGGAAGTGGCGGGGGGGGGGGGGGGGGGGCGAGATGGAATGGGGGGTCAGAGTTGGAAGTGGGGGGTCTGAGTTGGAAGTGGGGGGTCTGAGTTGGAAGTGGCCGGGTCTTAGTTGGAAGTGGGCGGGTCTGACTTGGAAATGGGGGTCTGCAGGTCTGAGTTGAAGTCTGAGTTCGGTTTGAGTTGGAAGTTGGGGGTCTGAGTTGGAAGTTTGGGGGTCTGAGTTGGAAGTGGGGGGTCTGAAGTGGAAGTGGGGGGTTTGAGTTGGAAGTGGGGGGGCTGAGATGGAAGTGGCGGGGGGGGGGGGGGTGAGATGGAATGGGGGGTCAGAGTTGGAAGTGGGGGGTCAGAGTTGGAAGTGGGGGGTCTGAGTTGGAATGGGGGGTCAGAGTTGGAAATGGGGGGTCAGAGTTGGAAGTTGGGGGTCTGAGTTGGAAGTGGGGGGGGGTCTGAGTTGGAAGTGGGGGGGCTGAGATGGAATGGGGGGGTCCTAGTTGGAATGGGGGGGTCTTAGTTGGAATGGGGGTCTGAGTTGGAAGTGGGGGGTCTGAGTTGGAAGTGGGGGGTCTGAGTTGGAAGTTGGGGGGGGTCTGAGTTGGAAGTGGGGGGGGGGCTGAGATGGAATGGGGGTCTGAGTTGGAAATGGGGGTCAGAGTTGGAAGTGGGGGGTCAGAGTTGGAAATAGGGGGTCAGAGTTGGAAGTGGGGGTTCAGAGTTGGAAGTGGGGGGTCAGAGTTGGAAGTTGGGGGTCTGAAGTGGAAGTGGGGGGTTTGAGTTGGAAGTGGGGGGGCTGAGATGGAAGTGGCGGGGGGGGGGGGGGGGGGGGGTGAGATGGAATGGGGGGTCAGAGTTGGAAGTGGGGGGTCAGAGTTGGAAGTGGGGGGTCTGAGTTGGAATGGGGGGTCAGAGTTGGAAATGGGGGGTCAGAGTTGGAAGTTGGGGGTCTGAGTTGGAAGTGGGGGGGTCTGAGTTGGAAGTGGGGGGGCTGAGATGGAATGGGGGTCTGAGTTGGAAGTGGGAGGGGGGGTCTGGGTTGGAAGTGGGGGGACTGAGTTGGAAGTGGCGGGGGGGGGGGGGGTCTGAGTTGGAATTGGGGTCTGAGTTGGAAGTTGGGGGGTCTGAGTTGGAAGTGGGGGGGTCTGAGTTGGAAGTGGGGGGGTGAGATGGAATGGGGGTCTGAGTTCGATGTGGGGGTGGGGGGTCTGAGTTGGTAGAGGGGGTCTGAGTTGGTAGTGGGCGGGTCCGAGATGGAAGTGGGGGTCTCAGTTGGAAGTGGGGGGGGGGGGGTCTGAGTTGGAAGTGGCGGCCGAGTTGGAAGTGGGGGGGGTCTGAGTTGGAAGTGGGGTGTCTGAGTTGGAAGTGGGGGGGGTCTGAGTTGGAATGGGGGGGTCTGAGTTGGAATGGGGGGTCTGAGTTGGCACTGGGGGGGGGTTCGGAGTTGGAATTGGGGGGGGGGGTCTGAGTTGGAAGTGGGGGGGGGGGTCTGAGTTGGAATGGGGGGGTCTGAGTTGGCACTGGGGGGGGGGTCGGAGTTGGAAGTAGGGTGTCTGAGTTGGATTGGGTCTGGGCAGAAAACCCGAGTTACCTTCACTCTTGGAGTCAAGAAACGTCTTCCTCTCGATGACAGGAAACTAGAGACCATTTCAAACCATGTGAGCAGGGAATACAACAGCAGACCTTCTATTTGTAGAAGGCTTACCATACTGTGTCTTCCATACGCACATTGGTTTCAAATGGTCCCTGGTATTGTGGAGAACAAGTCAAACAAGGTACATGTACTTACGATTCCAAGTTGTCTCCCTCTTGTGCTGACTGGACCAGCAGGTAGCCCACCCAGGGATGCTTCTGGTAGTAGTGCTTGAACTTGTAACGCACCACCTTGGCAAAGTCTCTCACGTCCTCGTCTGAGGGAGTCTAAAGGAAGGGAAAAAAGATATGTCATTCAAATGGTGCAGTACTACTGTAGACACAAGGTCCTGCACAAACACATGAGATAGACAGACTCACTGTTTTTTCAATGTAGAAATAGTCTTGAAAAAACAACCTACACACATGTATGGTTTACACTCCCTCTCAATGACAGAACACTTGAGACCATTTCAAACCATGTGAGTTGGGAAAACAACAGTATCTCCTTCTGTTTGTAGAAGGTTGCATAAGTACTGAGTCTTCCATACGCACATTGGTTTGAAATGATCACCAGTGCTCACACAGAAAAACAAGTCAAACAAGGAATTTAACCACTTCGCGCCGGGACCTCCGAATCCGGAGGTCAATTGGATTGCCTTTGCAACGGGGCCCTCCGAATCCGGGCACCACTATTGTCCACATTCTAAATAAAGACTCTTTTCAGCTTAGAACAAAGCATTACGAATAAGTACAAAGACCCTTTTTGACGCAAGTTGCCACATGAATTGCAAGATTAGCAGCAGTAAGTGTGCAATTGTGGGACTTGTTTTAGCAAGATTTTAAAATGATTCATTGTTCAAAAACCCCTGTATGGCGGTCATCGGCGCTGAAAAAACCCCCGGCGCGAAATGGTTAAGATTTCAAGTTGTCTCCCTCTAGTACTGACTTGGAACTGGGGGGGTGGGGGAGTCGGAGTTGGAAGGAGGGGGATCTGAGATGGAACTGGGGGGCGGGGGGGGTTCGGAGTTGGAAGTAGGGGGGTCTGAGATGGAACTAAAGGGGGGGTTCGGAGTTGGAAGTAGGGTGTCTGAGTTGGAACTGGGGGGGGGGGAGTCGGAGTTGGAAGTAGGGCGTCTGAGATGGAACTGGGGGCGGGAGTGTTCGGAGTTGGAAGTAGGGTGTCTGAGTTGGAACTGGGGGGGTTCGGAGTTGGAAGTAGGGGGTCTGAGTTGGAACTGGGGGGGTTCGGAGTTGGAAGTAGGGGGTCTGAGTTGGAACTAAAGGGGGGGGGGGTTCGGAGTTGGAAGTAGGGGGTCTGAGTTGGAACTGGGGGGGTTCGGAGTTGGAAGTAGGGTGTCTGAGTTGGAACTGGGGGGGTTCGGAGTTGGAAGTAGGGGGTCTGAGTTGGAACTGGGGGGGTTCGGAGTTGGAAGTAGGGTGTCTGAGTTGGAACTAAAGGGGGGGGGGTTCGGAGTTGGAAGTAGGGCGTCTGAGATGGAACTGGGGGGGGGGTTCGGAGTTGGAAGTAGGGTGACTGAGTTGGAAGTAAAGGGGGGGTTCGGAGTTGGAAGTAGGGTGTCTGAGATGGAACTGGGGGGGGTCTGAGTTGGAAGTAGGGTGTCTGAGTTGGAAGTAAAGGGGGGGGGGGTTCGGAGTTGGAATTAGGGTGTCTGAGATGGAACTGGGGGGGGGTCTGAGTTGGAAGTAGGGTGTCTGAGTTGGAAGTAAAGGGGGGGTTCGGAGTTGGACGTAGGGTGTCTGAGATGGAACTGGGGGGGGGGGTCTGAGTTGGAAGTAGGGGGTCTGAGTTGGAACTAAAGGGGGGGGGTTCGGAGTTGGAAGTAGGGCGTCTGAGATGGAACTGGGGGGGGGGTTCGGAGTTGGAAGTAGGGTGACTGAGTTGGAAGTAAAGGGGGGGTTCGGAGTTGGAAGTAGGGTGTCTGAGTTGGAACTGGGGGGGTTCGGAGTTGGAAGTAGGGTGTCTGAGTTGGAACTAAAGGGGGGGGGTTTGGAGTTGGAAGTAGGGCGTCTGAGATGGAACTGGGGGGGGGGGGTCGGAGTTGGAAGTAGGGTGACTGAGTTGGAAGTAACGGGGGGGTTCGGAGTTGGAAGTAGGGTGTCTGAGATGGAACTGGGGGGGGTCTGAGTTGGAAGTAGGGTGTCTGAGTTGGAAGTAAAGGGGGGGTTCGGAGTTGGAAGTAGGGTGTCTGAGATGGAACTGGGGGGGGGGGCTGAGTTGGAAGTAGGGTGTCTGAGTTGGAAGTAAAGGGGGGGTTCGGAGTTGGACGTAGGGTGTCTGAGATGGAACTGGGGGGGGGGTCTGAATTGGAAGTAGGGGGTCTGAGTTGGAACTAAAGGGGGGGGTTCGGAGTTGGAAGTAGGGCGTCTGAGATGGAACTGGGGGGGGGGGTTCGGAGTTGGAAGTAGGGTGACTGAGTTGGAAGTAAAGGGGGGGTTCGGAGTTGGAAGTAGGGTGTCTGAGATGGAACTGGGGGGGGGGGTCTGAGTTGGAAGTAGGGTGTCTGAGTTGGAAGTAAAGGGGGGGGGGTTCGGAGTTGGAAGTAGGGCGTCTGAGATGGAAGTAAAGGGGGGGTTCGGAGTTGGAAGTAGGGTGTCTGAGATGGAACTGGGGGGGGGTCTGAGTTGGAAGTAGGGTGTCTGAGTTGGAAGTAAAGGGGGGGTTCGGAGTTGGAAGTAGGGTGTCTGAGATGGAACTGGGGGGGGGGGTCTGAGTTGGAAGTAGGGTGTCTGAGTTGGAAGTAAAGGGGGGGTTCGGAGTTGGACGTAGGGTGTCTGAGATGGAACTGGGGGGGGGTCTGAGTTGGAAGTAGGGGGTCTGAGTTGGAACTAAAGGGGGGGGGTTCGGAGTTGGAAGTAGGGCGTCTGAGATGGAACTGGGGGGGGGGGGTTCGGAGTTGGAAGTAGGGTGACTGAGTTGGAAGTAAAGGGGGGGTTCGGAGTTGGAAGTAGGGTGTCTGAGTTGGAACTGGGGGGGTTCGGAGTTGGAAGTAGGGTGTCTGAGTTGGAACTAAAGGGGGGGGTTCGGAGTTGGAAGTAGGGCGTCTGAGATGGAACTGGGGGGGGGGGGTCGGAGTTGGAAGTAGGGTGACTGAGTTGGAAGTAAAGGGGGGGTTCGGAGTTGGAAGTAGGGTTTCTGAGATGGAACTGGGGGGGGTCTGAGTTGGAAGTAGAGTGTCTGAGTTGGAAGTAAAGGGGGGGTTCGGAGTTGGAAGTAGGGTGTCTGAGATGGAACTGGGGGGGGGGCTGAGTTGGAAGTAGGGTGTCTGAGTTGGAAGTAAAGGGGGGGTTCGGAGTTGGACGTAGGGTGTCTGAGATGGAACTGGGGGGGGGGGGTCTGAGTTGGAAGTAGGGGGTCTGAGTTGGAACTAAAGGGGGGGGTTCGGAGTTGGAAGTAGGGCGTCTGAGATGGAACTGGGGGGGGGGTTCGGAGTTGGAAGTAGGGTGACTGAGTTGGAAGTAAAGGGGGGGTTCGGAGTTGGAAGTAGGGTGTCTGAGATGGAACTGGGGGGGGGGGGGGTCTGAGTTGGAAGTAGGGTGTCTGAGTTGGAATTAAAGGGGGGGTTCGGAGTTGGACGTAGGGTGTCTGAGATGGAACTGGGGGGGGTCTGAGTTGGAAGTAGGGGGTCTGAGTTGGAACTAAAGGGGGGGGGGGTTCGGAGTTGGAAGTAGGGTGTCTGAGATGGAACTGGTGGGGTTCGGAGTTGGAAGTAGGGGGTCTTGAGTTGGAACTAAAGGGGGGGTTCGGAGTTGGAATGGGGGTCTTAATTGGAAGTAGGGGGGTCTGAGTTGGAAGTGGGGGAGGGTCCA
The DNA here is from genome assembly GCA_949987565.1 of Luidia sarsii. Classification (NCBI taxonomy): domain Eukaryota; kingdom Metazoa; phylum Echinodermata; class Asteroidea; order Paxillosida; family Luidiidae; genus Luidia; species Luidia sarsii. Next base: position 1,986,996 of record OX465114.1, read on the forward strand.
AGGTGAAAGTCGGGGGGGGGGGGTCTGAGTTAGAATGGGGGGGTTGAGTTGGAAGTTGGAGGGGTATGAGTTGGACGTGGGGGGTCTGAGTTGGACGTGGGGGGTCTGAGTTGGAAGTGGGGGGGTCTGAGTTGGAAGTGGGGGTCTGAGTTGGAAGTGGGGGGGGGGTCTGAGTTGGAAGTGGAAGTGGGGGTCTGAGTTGGAAGTGGGGGTCTGAGTTGGACGTGGGGGTCTGAGTTGGAAGTGGGGGTCTGAGTTGGAAGTGGGGGTCTGAGTTGGAAGTGGAGGGGTCTGAGTTGGAAGTGGAAGTGGGGTCTGAGTTGGAAGTGGGGGTCTGAGTTGGAAGTGGGGGTCTGAGTTGGAAGTGGGGGTCTGAGTTGGAAGTGGGGGGGTCTGAGTTGGAAGTGGAAGTGGGGGTCTGAGTTGGAAGTGGGGGTCTGAGTTGGACGTGGGGGGTCTGAGTTGGAATGGGGGTCTTAATTGGAAGTAGGGGGGTCTGAGTTGGAAGTGGGGGAGGGTCTGAGTTGGAAGTGGGCAGGTTCGAGATGGAAGTGGGATGGGGTCTGAGTTGGAAGTGGGAGGGGGGGGGGCTCCAAGGTTGAAGTCGGGGGGGGGGGGGCTGAGTTAGAATGGGGGGTTGAGTTGGAAGTTGGAGGGGTATGAGTTGGACGTGGGGGGTCTGAGTTGGACGTGGGGGGTCTGAGTTGGAAGTGGGGGGTCGGAGTTGGAAGTTGGGGGGTCTGACTTGGAAGTGGGGGGGTCTGAGTTGGAAGTGGAAGTGGGGGTCTGAGTTGGAAGTGGGGGGTCTGAGTTGGAAATGGGGGGTCTGAGTTGGAAGTGGGGGGGTCTGAGTTGGAAGTGGAAGTGGGGGTCTGAGTTGGAAGTGGGGGTCTGAGTTGGACGTGGGGGGTCTGAGTTGGAATGGGGGTCTTAATTGGAAGTAGGGGGGTCTGAGTTGGAAGTGGGGGAGGGTGTGAGTTGGAAGTGGCGGGTTCGAGATGGAAGTGGGATGGGGTCTGAGTTGGAAGTGGGAGGTCCAAGGTGGAAGTCGGGGGGGGGGGGGGTCTGAGTTAGAATGGGGGGTTGAGTTGGAAGTTGGAGGGGTATGAGTTGGACGTGGGGGGTCTGAGTTGGACGTGGGGGGTCTGAGTTGGAAGTGGGGGGGTCTGAGTTGGAAGTGGGGGTCTGAGTTGGAAGTGGGGGGGGGGGTCTGAGTTGGAAGTGGAAGTGGGGGTCTGAGTTGGAAGTGGGGGTCTGAGTTGGACGTGGGGGTCTGAGTTGGAAGTGGGGGTCTGAGTTGGAAGTGGGGGTCTGAGTTGGAAGTGGAGGGGTCTGAGTTGGAAGTGGAAGTGGGGTCTGAGTTGGAAGTGGGGGTCTGAGTTGGAAGTGGGGGTCTGAGTTGGAAGTGGGGGTCTGAGTTGGAAGTGGGGGGGTCTGAGTTGGAAGTGGAAGTGGGGGTCTGAGTTGGAAGTGGGGGTCTGAGTTGGACGTGGGGGGTCTGAGTTGGAATGGGGGTCTTAATTGGAAGTAGGGGGGTCTGAGTTGGAAGTGGGGGAGGGTCTGAGTTGGAAGTGGGCAGGTTCGAGATGGAAGTGGGATGGGGTCTGAGTTGGAAGTGGGAGGGGGGGGGGCTCCAAGGTTGAAGTCGGGGGGGGGGGGGGGGCTGAGTTAGAATGGGGGGTTGAGTTGGAAGTTGGAGGGGTATGAGTTGGACGTGGGGGGTCTGAGTTGGACGTGGGGGGTCTGAGTTGGAAGTGGGGGGTCGGAGTTGGAAGTTGGGGGGTCTGACTTGGAAGTGGGGGGGTCTGAGTTGGAAGTGGAAGTGGGGGTCTGAGTTGGACGTGGGGGTCTGAGTTGGAAGTGGGGGTCTGAGTTGGAAGTGGGGGGGTCTGAGTTGGAAGTGGAAGTGGGGGTCTGAGTTGGAAGTGGGGGTCTGAGTTGGACGTGGGGGGTCTGAGTTGGAATGGGGGTCTTAATTGGAAGTAGGGGGGTCTGAGTTGGAAGTGGGGGAGGGTGTGAGTTGGAAGTGGCGGGTTCGAGATGGAAGTGGGATGGGGTCTGAGTTGGAAGTGGGAGGTCCAAGGTGGAAGTCGGGGGGGGGGGGTCTGAGTTAGAATGGGGGGTTGAGTTGGAAGTTGGAGGGGTATGAGTTGGACGTGGGGGGTCTGAGTTGGACGTGGGGGGTCTGAGTTGGAAGTGGGGGGTCGGAGTTGGAAGTTGGGGGGTCTGACTTGGAAGTGGGGGGGTCTGAGTTGGAAGTGGAAGTGGGGGTCTGAGTTGGACGTGGGGGTCTGAGTTGGACGTGGGGGTCTGAGTTGGAAGTGGGGGTCTGAGTTGGAAGTGGGGGGGTCTGAGTTGGAAGTGGAAGTGGGGGTCTGAGTTGGAAGTGGGGGGTCTGAGTTGGAATGGGGGTCTTAATTGGAAGTAGGGGGGTCTGAGTTGGAAGTGGGGGAGGGTCTGAGTTGGAAGTGGGCAGGTTCGAGATGGAAGTGGGATGGGGTCTGAGTTGGAAGTGGGAGGGGGGGGGGCTCCAAGGTTGAAGTAGGGGGGGGTGGTCTGAGTTAGAATGGGGGGTTGAGTTGGAAGTTGGAGGGGTATGAGTTGGACGTGGGGGTCTGAGTTGGACGTGGCGGGGGAGGGGGGTCTGAGTTGGAAGTGGGGAGTCTGAGTTGGAAGTGGGGGGCTGAGTTGGAAGTGGGGAGTCTGAGTTGGAAGTGGGAGGGGGGGGGGGCTGAGTTGGACGTGGGGGTCTGAGTTGGACGTGGGGGGGGGGTCTGAGTTGGACGTGGGGGGGGGGGTCTGTGTTGGAAGTGGGGGGGGGGTCTGAGTTGGAAATGGGGGGTCTGAGTTGGAAATGGGGGTCTGAGTTGGAAGAGGGGGTATGAGTTGGAAGTGGGGGGTCGGAGTTGGAAGTGGGGGGGGGGTCTGAGTTGGAAGTGGAAGTGGGGGGTCTGAGTTGGACGTGGGGGGTCTGAGTTGGAAGTAGGTGGTCTGAGTTGGAATGGGGGTCTAAGTTGGAAGTAGGGGGGTCTGAGTTGGAAGTGGGGGTCTGAGTTGGAATGGGGGTCTGAATTGGAGTTGGGGGGTCTGAGTTGGAATGGGAGTTGGAAGAGGGGGGTCTGAGTTGGAAGTCTGAGTTGGAAGTGGGGGGGTCTGAGTTGGCACTGGGGGGGGGGGTTCGGAGTTGGAAGTAGGGTGTCTGAGTTGGATTGGGTCTGGGCAGAAAACCCGAGTCACCTTCACTCTTGGAGTCAAGAAACGTCTTCCTCTCGATGACAGGAAACTAGAGACCATTTCAAACCATGTGAGCAGGGAATACAACAGCAGACCTTCTGTTTGTAGAAGGCTTACCATACTGTGTCTTCCATACGCACATTGGTTTCAAATGGTCCCTGGTATTGTGGAGAACAAGTCAAACAAGGTACATGTACTTACGATTCCAAGTTGTCTCCCTCTTGTGCTAACTGGACCAGCAGGTAGCCCACCCAGGGATGCTTCTGGTAGTAGTGCTTGAACTTGTAACGCATCACCTTGACAAAGTCTCTCACGTCCTCGTCTGAGGGAGTCTAAAGGAAGGGAAACAAAAGATGTCATTCAAATGGTGCAGTACTAGACACAAGGTCCTACGCAAACACATGGGATAGATAGGTTTTGTGGTTTTCTTAATTACGAAATATAGTCTGAAACAAAAAAAACTACGATTTAGACTGGATCTCTGACATTTACTTCTATGTAAAGATCTATGCATCAATCTACAGGGTTTGGGAGGCAGTTCTGAGATTGGACAAGCAGAGGGTCTTTGAAACATATTGGGTTGTGAAGTCTGAGCCCTACGCTACATGTAAATCCATGGTTTCAAAAAGGCCACTTAAAAACCAAAGTAAAATGCTGGCAGACAAGCTGATGCCATGTCAGCAGATACCAGCCGAGTCACCTTCCCTCTTGAAGTCAAGAAACATCTTCCTCTTGATGACAGGAAACTAGAGACCATTTCAAACCATGTGAGCAGGGAAAACAACAGTAGACCTTCTGTTTGTAGAAGGCTTGCCATACTGTGTCTTCCATGCACATTGGTTTCAAATGGTCTCTGGTATATTGGAGAACAAGTGAAGCAAGCCACTTACAATTCCAAGTTGTCTCCCTCTTGTGCTGACTGGACCAGCAGGTAGCCCACCCAGGGATGCTTCTGGTAGTAGTGCTTGAACTTGTAACGCACCACCTTGGCAAAGTCTCTCACGTCCTCGTCTGAGGGAGTCTAAAGGAAGGGAAAAAAGAGATGTCATTCAAATGGTGCAGTACTACTGTAGACACAAGGTCCTGCACAAACACATGAGATAGACAGACTCACTGTTTTTTCAATGTAGAAATAGTCTTGAAAAAACAACCTACACACATGTATGGTTTACACTCCCTCTCAATGACAGGACACTTGAGACCATTTCAAACCATGTGAGTTGGGAAAACAACAGTATCTCCTTCTGTTTGTAGAAGGTTGCATAAGTACTGAGTCTTCCGTACGCACATTGGTTTGAAATGATCACCAGTGCTCACACAGAAAAACAAGTCAAACAAGGAACTTAACCACTTCGCGCCGGGACCTCCGCGCCGGGACCTGCCTTTGCAACGGGGCCCTCCGAATCCGGGCACCACTATTGTCCACATTCTAAACAAAGACTCTTTTCAGCTTAGAACAAAGCATTACGAATCAGTACAAAGACCCTTTTTGACGCAAGTTGCCACATGAATTGCAAGATTAGCAGCAGTAAGTGTGCAATTGTGGGACTTTTACTGTGGAGGATCGAGGGATACCGCGCTGCAGCTGAAAGCACTCGGGGGTCTTTGCATGCCACACAGCCCAACGGTTGTCGGTCTGGCATTGGAATTCCCCCCACATTCTTTACCGTAATCTGTACACTCGTTTGTGGCCGACCAACTCGAAGATTTGACTGCATGGAGTGGAGGCTGGAGTCTGCGGTCAGGGATTGTCAGCAGCGTACATGTACACACACACACACGTCCGTTACGGTCCATTGACGACGCACAAAGGGCCCTTTTTCAAACGGATAATCTCTTGACAAAAGCCACAAGGACGTCCGAATTGTGCCAGGTTTTACTCTCTTGTACCCATAGTATACCCTTATCGCTTTATTTATTGTTCCGATTGTTTTAGCAAGATTTTAAAATGATTCATTGTTCAAAAACCCCTGTATGGCGGTCATCGGCGCTGAAAACCCCCCCGGCGTGAAGTGGTTAAGATTTCAAGTTGTCTCCCTCTAGTACTGACTTGGAACTGGGGGGGGGGGGGAGTCGGAGTTGGAAGGAGGGGGGTCTGAGATGGAACTGGGGGGGTTCGGAGTTGGAAGTGGGGGGTCTGAGTTGGAATGGGGGGGGGGTCTGAGTTGGAAGTGGGGGTCTGAGTTGGAATGGGGGTCTGAGTTGGAAGAGGGGGGTCTGAGTTGGAAGTCTGAGTTGGAAGTGGGGGGGTCTGAGTTGGAAGTAGGTGGTCTGAGTTGGAATGGGGGTCTAAGTTGGAAGTAGGGGGGTCTAAGTTGTAAGTGGGGGAGGGTCTGAGTTGGAAGTGGGGGGGGGTCTGAGTTGGAAGATGGGGGTCTGAGTTGGAAATGGGGGATGTGAGTTGGAAGTGGGGGGGGGGTCTGAGTTGGAAGTGGGGGAGGGTCTGAGTTGGAAGTGGGGGGGGGGTCTGAGTTGGAAGTGGGGGTTTGAGTTGGAAGTGGAGGGTCTAAGTTGGAAGTGGGGGGGGTCTGAGTTGGAAGTGGGGTGGGGGGTCTGAGTTGGAAGTGGGGGGTCTGAGTTGGAAGTGGGAGGGGTCTGAGTTGGCACTGGGGGGGGGGGGTTCGGAGTTGGAAGTAGGGTGTCTGAGTTGGATTGGGTCTGGGCAGAAAACCCGAGTCACCTTCACTCTTGGAGTCAAGAAACGTCTTCCTCTCGATGACAGGAAACTAGAGACCATTTCAAACCATGTGAGCAGGGAATACAACAGCAGACCTTCTGTTTGTAGAAGGCTTACCATACTGTGTCTTCCATACACACATTGGTTTCAAATGGTCCCTGGTATTGTGGAGAACAAGTGAAGCAAGCCACTTACGATTCCAAGTTGTCTCCCTCTTGTGCTGACTGGACCAGCAGGTAGCCCACCCAGGGATGCTTCTGGTAGTAGTGCTTGAACTTGTAACGCATCACCTTGACAAAGTCTCTCACGTCCTCGTCTGAGGGAGTCTAAAGGAAGGGAAACAAAAGATGTCATTCAAATGGTGCAGTACTAGACACAAGGTCCTACGGAAACACATGGGATAGATAGGTTTTGTGTTTTTTTTCAATTACGAAATATAGTCTTAAACAAAAAAACCTACGACTTAGACTGGATCACTGACATTTACTTCTATGTAAAGATGCATCAATCTACAGGGTTTGGGAGGCAGTTCTGAGATTGGACAAGCAGAGGGTCTTTGAAACCTATTGGGTTGTGAAGTCTGAGCCCTACGCTACATGTAAATCCATGGTTTCAAAAAGGCCACTTAAAAACCAAAGTAAAATGCTGGCAGACAAGCTGATGCCATGTCAGCAGATACCAGCCGAGTCACCTTCCCTCTTGAAGTCAAGAAACATCTTCCTCTTGATGACAGGAAACTAGAGACCATTTCAAACCATGTGAGCAGGGAAAACAACAGTAGACCTTCTGTTTGTAGAAGGCTTGCCATACTGTGTCTTCCATACGCAGATTGGTTTGAAATGGTCTCTGGTACATTGGACAACAAGTGAAGCAAGCCACTTACAATTCCAAGTTGTCTCCCTCTTGTGCTGACTGGACCAGCAGGTAGCCCACCCAGGGATGCTTCTGGTAGTAGTGCTTGAACTTGTAACGCACCACCTTGGCAAAGTCTCTCACGTCCTCGTCTGAGGGAGTCTAAAGGAAGGGAAAAAAGATATGTCATTCAAATGGTGCAGTACTACTGTAGACACAAGGTCCTGCACAAACACATGAGATAGATAGGCTCACTGTTTTTTCAATGTAGAAATAGTCTTGAAAAAACAACCTAAACACACATGTATGGTTTACACTCCCTCTCAATGACAGGACACTTGAGACCATTTCAAACCATGTGAGTTGGGAAAACAACAGTATCTCCTTCTGTTTGTAGAAGGTTGCATAAGTACTGAGTCTTCCATACGCACATTGGTTTGAAATGATCACCAGTGCTCACACAGAAAAACAAGTCAAACAAGGAACTTAACCACTTCGCGCCGGGACATCCGAATCCGGAGGTCAATTGGATTGCCTTTGCAACGGGGCCCTCCGAATCCGGGCACCACTATTGTCCACATTCTAAACAAAGACTCTTTTCAGCTTAGAACAAAGCATTACGAATCAGTACAAAGACCCTTTTTGACGCAAGTTGCCACATGAATTGCAAGATTAGCAGCAGTAAGTGTGCAATTGTGGGACTTTTACTGTGGACGATCGAGGGATACCGCGCTGCAGCTGAAAGCACTCGGGGGTCTTTGCATGCCACACAGCCCAACGGTCGTCGGTCTGGCATTGGAATTCCCCCCACATTCTTTACCGTAATCTGTACACTCGTTTGTGGCCGACCAACTCGAAGATTTGACTGCCTGGAGTGGAGGCTGGAGTCTGCGGTCAGGGATTGTCAGCAGCGTACATGTACACACACACACATACGTCCGTTACGGTCCATTGACGACGCACAAAGGGCCCTTTCTCAAACGGATAATCTCTTGACGAAAGCCACAACGACGTCCGAATTGTGCCAGGTTTTACTCTCTTGTACCCATAGTATACCCTTATCGATTTATTTATTGTTCAGATTGTTTTAGCAAGATTTTAAAATGATTCATTGTTCAGAAACCCCTGTATGGCGGTCATCGGCGCTGAAAACCCCCCCGGCGCGAAATGGTTAAGATTTCAAGTTGTCTCCCTCTAGTACTGACTTGGAACTGGGGGGGGGGAGTCGGAGTTGGAAGGAGGGGGGTCTGAGATGGAACTGGGGGGCGGGGGGGGGGGGGTTCGGAGTTGGAAGTAGGGGGTCTGAGTTGGAACTAAAGGGGGGGGGGGTTTGGAGTTGGAAGTAGGGGGTCTGAGTTGGAACTGGGGGGGGTTCGGAGTTGGAAGTAGGGTGTCTGAGTTGGAACTAAAGGGGAGGTTCGGAGTTGGAAGTAGGGTGTCTGAGATAATACTGGGGGGGGGGGGGTTCAGAGTTGGAAGTAGGGGGTTTGAGATGGAACTGGGGGGGTTCGGAGTTGGAAGTAGGGGGTTTGAGATGGAACTGGGAGGGTTCGGAGTTGGAAGTAGCGGGTTTGAGATGGAACTGGGGGGGGGTTCGGAGTTGGAAGTAGGGTGTCTGAGATGATACTGGGGGGGTTCGGAGTTGGAAGTAGGGGGTTTGAGATGGAACTGGAATGGTTCGGAGTTGGAAGTAGGGGGTTTGAGATGGAACTGGGGGGGTTCGGAGTTGGAAGTAGGGGGTTTGAGATGGAACTGGGGGGGTTCGGAGTTGGAAGTAGGGGTTTGAGATGGAACTGGGGGGGTTCGGAGTTGGAAGTAGGGGGTTTGAGATGGAACTGGGAGGGTTCGGAGTTGGAAGTAGGGGGTTTGAGATGGAACTGGGAGGGTTCGGAGTTGGAAGTAGGGGGTTTGAGATGGAACTGGGGGGGTTCGGAGTTGGAAGTAGGGGGTTTGAGATGGAACTGGGGGGTTCGGAGTTGGAAGTAGGGGGTTTGAGATGGAACTGGGGGGTTCGGAGTTGGAAGTAGGGGGTTTGAGATGGAACTGGGAGGGTTCGGAGTTGGAAGTAGGGGGTTTGAGATGGAACTGGGAGGGTTCGGAGTTGGAAGTAGGGGGTTTGAGATGGAACTGGGGGGTTCGGAGTTGGAAGTAGGGGGTTTGAGATGGAACTGGGAGGGTTCGGAGTTGGAAGTAGGGTGTCTGAGTTGGAACTGGGGGGGGGGGTTCGGAGGTGGAAGTAGGGGGTCTGAGTTGGAACTGGGGGGGGGGGTTCGGAGTTGGAAGTAGGGTGTCTGAGTTGGAACTAAAGGGGGGGTTCGGAGTTGGAAGTAGGGGGTCTGAGTTGGAACTGGGAGGGTTCGGAGTTGGAAGTAGGGTGTCTGAGTTGGAACTAAAGGGGGGGGTTCGGAGTTGGAAGTAGGGGGTCTGAGTTGAAACTGGGAGGGTTTGGAGTTGGAAGTAGGGTGTCTGAGTTGGAACTAAAGGGGGGGTTCGGAGTTGGAAGTAGGGGGTCTGAGATGGAACTGGGAGGGTTCGGAGTTGGAAGTAGGGTGTCTGAGTAATACTGTTGGAACTGGGGGGGGTTCGGAGGTGGAAGTAGGGTGTCTGAGTTGGAACTGGGGGGGGGGGGGTCGGAGGTGGAAGTAGGGGGTCTGAGTTGGAAGTGGGCGGGTCTGAGTTGGAAGTTGGAGGGGCCTGAGTTGGAAGTGGGGGGACTGAGAACTTTGGAAGTGGGGGTCTGAGTTGGAAGTGGGCGGATTCGAGATGGAAGTGGGATGGGGTCTGAGTTGGAAGTGGGGGGGGGGGGGGTTCCAAGGTGGAAGTGGGGGGGGGGGGGTCTGAGTTAGAATGGGGGGGGGGGGTTGAGTTGGAAGTTGGAGGGGGCTGAGTTGGAAGTGGAGGGGGGGGTCTGAGTTGGAAGTGGGGTGTCTGAGTTGGAAGTGGAGGGGGGGTCTGAGTTGGAAGTAGGGTGTTTGAGTTGGAACTAAAGGGGAGGTTCGGAGTTGGAAGTAGGGGGTCTGAGATGGAACTGGGGGGGTTCGGAGTTGGAAGAAGGGGGTTTGAGTTGGAAGTGGGCGGGTCCGAGTTGGAAGTAGGGGGTCTGAGTTGGAAGTAGGGGGTCTGAGTTGGAAGTGGGGGGTCTGAGTTGGAAATGGGGGGTCTGAGTTGGAAGTGGGGGGGGGTCTGAGTTGGAAGTGTAAGTGGGGGGTCTGAGTTGGAAGTCTGAGTTGGAAGTGGGGGGTCTGAGTTGGAAGTGGGGGGTCTGAGTTGGAAGTGGGGGGTCTGAGTTGGAAGTGGGGGGGGGTCTGAGTTGGAAATGGGGGGTCTGAGTTGGAAATGGGGGTCTGAGTTGGAAGAGGGGGTATGAGTTGGAAGTGGGGATCTGAATTTGTGGGGGGTCTGAGTTGGAAGTACGGGGGTTCTAAGTTGTAAGTGGGGGCTGAGTTGGAAAAGGGAGGTCTGAGTTGGAAGTGGGGATCTGAATTTGTGGGGGGGTCTGAGTTGGAAGTTGGGGGTCTGAGTTGGAACTAAAGGGGGGGGGGGTTTGGAGTTGGAAGTAGGGGGTCTGAGTTGGAACTGGGGGGGGTTCGGAGTTGGAAGTAGGGTGTCTGAGTTGGAACTAAAGGGGAGGTTCGGAGTTGGAAGTAGGGTGTCTGAGATAATACTGGGGGGGGGGGGGTTCAGAGTTGGAAGTAGGGGGTTTGAGATGGAACTGGGGGGGTTCGGAGTTGGAAGTAGGGGGTTTGAGATGGAACTGGGAGGGTTCGGAGTTGGAAGTAGCGGGTTTGAGATGGAACTGGGGGGGGGTTCGGAGTTGGAAGTAGGGTGTCTGAGATGATACTGGGGGGGTTCGGAGTTGGAAGTAGGGGGTTTGAGATGGAACTGGAATGGTTCGGAGTTGGAAGTAAGGGGTTTGAGATGGAACTGGGGGGGTTCGGAGTTGGAAGTAGGGGGTTTGAGATGGAACTGGGGGGGTTCGGAGTTGGAAGTAGGGGTTTGAGATGGAACTGGGGGGGTTCGGAGTTGGAAGTAGGGGGTTTGAGATGGAACTGGGAGGGTTCGGAGTTGGAAGTAGGGGGTTTGAGATGGAACTGGGAGGGTTCGGAGTTGGAAGTAGGGGGTTTGAGATGGAACTGGGGGGGTTCGGAGTTGGAAGTAGGGGGTTTGAGATGGAACTGGGGGGGTTCGGAGTTGGAAGTAGGGGGTTTGAGATGGAACTGGGGGGGTTCGGAGTTGGAAGTAGGGGGTTTGAGATGGAACTGGGAGGGTTCGGAGTTGGAAGTAGGGGGTTTGAGATGGAACTGGGAGGGTTCGGAGTTGGAAGTAGGGGGTTTGAGATGGAACTGGGGGGTTCGGAGTTGGAAGTAGGGGGTTTGAGATGGAACTGGGAGGGTTCGGAGTTGGAAGTAGGGTGTCTGAGTTGGAACTGGGGGGGGGGGGGGTTCGGAGGTGGAAGTAGGGGGTCTGAGTTGGAACTGGGGGGGGGGGGTTCGGAGTTGGAAGTAGGGTGTCTGAGTTGGAACTAAAGGGGGGGTTCGGAGTTGGAAGTAGGGGGTCTGAGTTGGAACTGGGAGGGTTCGGAGTTGGAAGTAGGGTGTCTGAGTTGGAACTAAAGGGGGGGGTTCGGAGTTGGAAGTAGGGGGTCTGAGTTGAAACTGGGAGGGTTTGGAGTTGGAAGTAGGGTGTCTGAGTTGGAACTAAAGGGGGGGTTCGGAGTTGGAAGTAGGGGGTCTGAGATGGAACTGGGAGGGTTCGGAGTTGGAAGTAGGGTGTCTGAGTAATACTGTTGGAACTGGGGGGGGGGTTCGGAGGTGGAAGTAGGGTGTCTGAGTTGGAACTGGGGGGGGGGGGGTCGGAGGTGGAAGTAGGGGGTCTGAGTTGGAAGTGGGCGGGTCTGAGTTGGAAGTTGGAGGGGCCTGAGTTGGAAGTGGGGGGACTGAGAACTTTGGAAGTGGGGGTCTGAGTTGGAAGTGGGCGGATTCGAGATGGAAGTGGGATGGGGTCTGAGTTGGAAGTGGGGGGGGGGGGGTTCCAAGGTGGAAGTGGGGGGGGGGGTCTGAGTTAGAATGGGGGGGGGGGTTGAGTTGGAAGTTGGAGGGGGCTGAGTTGGAAGTGGAGGGGGGGGTCTGAGTTGGAAGTGGGGTGTCTGAGTTGGAAGTGGAGGGGGGGTCTGAGTTGGAAGTAGGGTGTTTGAGTTGGAACTAAAGGGGAGGTTCGGAGTTGGAAGTAGGGGGTCTGAGATGGAACTGGGGGGGTTCGGAGTTGGAAGAAGGGGGTTTGAGTTGGAAGTGGGCGGGTCCGAGTTGGAAGTAGGGGGTCTGAGTTGGAAGTAGGGGGTCTGAGTTGGAAGTGGGGGGTCTGAGTTGGAAATGGGGGGTCTGAGTTGGAAGTGGGGGGGGGGTCTGAGTTGGAAGTGTAAGTGGGGGGTCTGAGTTGGAAGTCTGAGTTGGAAGTGGGGGGTCTGAGTTGGAAGTGGGGGGTCTGAGTTGGAAGTGGGGGGGGTCTGAGTTGGAAATGGGGGGTCTGAGTTGGAAATGGGGGTCTGAGTTGGAAGAGGGGGTATGAGTTGGAAGTGGGGATCTGAATTTGTGGGGGGTCTGAGTTGGAAGTACGGGGGTTCTAAGTTGTAAGTGGGGGCTGAGTTGGAAAAGGGAGGTCTGAGTTGGAAGTGGGGATCTGAATTTGTGGGGGGGTCTGAGTTGGAAGTTGGGGGTCTGAGTTTGACGTGAGGGGGGTCTGAGTTGGAAGTGGGGGGGGGTCTGAGTTGAAAATGGGGGGTCTGACTTGGAAGTGGGGGTCTGAGTTGGAAGAAGGGGTATGAGTTGGAAGTGGGGGGTCTGAGTTGGAAGTGTAAGTGGGGGGTCTGAGTTGGAAGTGGGGGGTCTGAGTTGGAAATGGGGGTCTGAGTTGGAAGAGGGGGTATGAGTTGGAAGTGGGGGGTCTGAGTTGGAAGTGGGGGGTCTGAGTTGGAAGTGGGGGGTCTGAGTTGGAAATGGGGGGTCTGAGTTGGAAGTGGGGGGGGGTCTGAGTTGGAAGTGTAAGTGGGGGGTCTGAGTTGGAAGTCTGAGTTGGAAGTGGGGGGTCTGAGTTGGAAGTGGGGGGTCTGAGTTGGAAGTGGGGGGGGTCTGAGTTGGAAATGGGGGGTCTGAGTTGGAAATGGGGGTCTGAGTTGGAAGAGGGGGTATGAGTTGGAAGTGGGGATCTGAATTTGTGGGGGGTCTGAGTTGGAAGTACGGGGGTTCTAAGTTGTAAGTGGGGGCTGAGTTGGAAAAGGGAGGTCTGAGTTGGAAGTGGGGATCTGAATTTGTGGGGGTCTGAGTTGGAAGTTGGGGGTCTGAGTTTGACGTGAGGGGGGTCTGAGTTGGAAGTGGGGGGGGGGTCTGAGTTGAAAATGGGGGGTCTGACTTGGAAGTGGGGGTCTGAGTTGGAAGAAGGGGTATGAGTTGGAAGTGGGGGGTCTGAGTTGGAAGTGTAAGTGGGGGGTCTGAGTTGGAAGTGGGGGGTCTGAGTTGGAAATGGGGGTCTGAGTTGGAAGAGGGGGTATGAGTTGGAAGTGGGGGGTCTGAGTTGGAAGTGGGGGGTCTGAGTTGGAAGTGGGGGGTCTGAGTTGGAAGTGGGGGGTCTGAGTAGGAAGTTGGGGGGGTCTGACTTGGAAGTGGGGGGGGTCTGACTTGGAAGTGGGGGGGTCTGAGTTGGAAGTGGAAGTGGGGGGTCTGAGTTGGACGTGGAGGGTCTGAGTTGGAAGTGGGGGGTCTGAGTTGGAAGTGGAAGTGGGGGTCTGAGTTGGAAGTGGGGGGGTCTGAGTTGGAAGTGGAAGTGGGGGTCTGAGTTGGAAGTGGGGGGGGTCTGAGTTGGATGCGGGGGTCTGAGTTGGACGTGGGGGGTCTGAGTTGGAAGTGGGGGTCTGAGTTGGAAGTGGGGGGTCTGTGTTGGAAGTGGGGGGGTCTGAGTTGGAAGTGGAAGTGGGGGGGGGGGGTCTGAGTTGGATGCGGGGGTCTGAGTTGGACTTGGGGGGTCTGAGTTGGAAGTGGGGGTCTGAGTTGGAAGTGGGGGGTCTGTGTTGGAAGTGGGGGTCTGAGTTGGAAGGGAGGGGTCTGAGTTGGAAGTGGGGGTCTGAGTTGGACGTGGGGGTCTGAGTTGGACGTAGGGGGTCTGAGTTGGACGTGGGGGGTCTCAGTTGGACTTGGGGGGTCTCAGTTGGACGTGGGGGTCTGAGTTGGAAGTGGGGGGGGGTCTGAGTTGGAAGAGGGGGTCTGAGTTGGAAGTGGGGGTCTGAGTTGGAAGTGGGGGGTCTGAGTTGGAAGAGGGGGTCTGAGTTGGAAGTGGGGGTCTGAGTTGGAAGTGGGGGCTGAGTTGGAAATGGGGGTCTGAGTTGGAAATGGGGGGTCTGAGTTGGAAGTGGGGTCTGAGTTGGATGTAGGGGGTCTGATTTGGACGTGGGGGGTCTGAGTTGGAAATGGGGGGTCTGAGTTGGAAGTGGGGGTCTGAGTTGGACGTAGGGGGTCTGAGTTGGACGTGGGGGGTCTGAGTTGGAAGTGGGGGGTCTGAGTTGGAAGTGGGGGGTCTGAGTTGGAAGTGGGGGGTCTGAGTTGGAAGTGGGGGTCTGAGTTGGAATGGGTGTCTGAGTTGGAAGTGGGGGGTCTGAGTTGGAAGTGGGGGGTCTGAGTTGGAAGTGGGGGTCTGAGTTGGAAGTTGGAGCTGAGTTGGAAGTGCGGGGTCTGAGTTGGAAATGGGGGGTCTGAGTTGGAAGTGGGGGTCTGAGTTGGAAGTGGGGGTCTGAGTTGGAAGTGGGGGGTCTGAGTTGGAAGAGGGGGTCTGAGTTGGAAGTGGGGGTCTGAGTTGGAAGTGGGGGCTGAGTTGGAAGTGCGGGGTCTGAGTTGGAAATGGGGGGTCTGAGTTGGAAGTGGGGGTCTGAGTTGGAAGTGGGGGGTCTGAGTTGCAAGTGGGGGTCTGAGTTGGAATGGGGAGGTCTGAGTTGGAAGTGGGGGCTGAGTTGGAAATGGGGGGTCTGAGTTGGAAATGGGGGGTCTGAGTTGGACGTAGGGGGTCTGAGTTGGACGTGGGGGGTCTGAGTTGGAAATGGGGGGTCTGAGTTGGAAGTGGGGGTCTGAGTTGGACGTAGGGGGTCTGAGTTGGACGTGGGGGTCTGAGTTGGAAGTGGGGGGTCTGAGTTGGAAGTGGGGGGTCTGAGTTGGAAGTGGGAGGTCTGAGTTGGAAGTGGGGGGTCTGAGTTGCAAGTGGGGGTCTGAGTTGGAAGTGGGGGTCTGAGTTGGAAGTGGGGGGTCTGTGTTGGAAGTGGGGGTCTGAGTTGGAAGTGGGGGGTCTGAGTTGGAAGAGGGGGTCTGAGTTGGAAGTGGGGGTCTGAGTTGGAAGTGGGGGCTAAGTTGGAAGTGCGGGGTCTGAGTTGGAAATGGGGGGTCTGAGTTGGAAGTGGGGGTCTGAGTTGGAAGTGGGGGGTCTGAGTTGCAAGTGGGGGGTCTGAGTTGGAATGGGGGGGTCTGAGTTGGAAGTGGGGGTCTGAGTTGGAAGTGGGGGGTCTGAGTTGGAAATTGGGGGTCAGAGTTGGAAGAGGGGGTCTGATTTGGAAGTGGGGGTCTGAGTTGGAAGTGGGGGGTCTGAGTTGGAATGGGGGGTCTGAGTTGGAATGGGGGTCTAAGTTGGAAGTGGGGGGGGGTCTGAGTTGGAAGTGGCGGGGGGGGGGGTGAGATGGTATGGGGGGTCTGAGTTGGAAATGGGGGGGGGGGTCTGAGTTGGACGTGGGAGGTCTGAGTTGGAAGTGGGGGTCTGAGTCGGAATGGGTGGGGGGGGTCTGAGTTGGAATGGGGGTCTGAGTTGGAAGTGGGGGGGGGGGGGCTGAGTTGGAAGTGGGGGTCTGAGTTGGAAGTTGGGGGGGGGGGGGCTGAGTTGGAATGGGGGTCTGAGTTCGAAGTGGGGGGGGCTGAGATGGAATGGGGTTCTAAGTTGGAAGTGGGGGGGGGCTGAGATTGAATGGGGACTGAGTTGGAAATGGGGGGTCTAAGTTGGAAGTGGGGGGGGGGGTCTGAGTTGAAAGTGGGGTGTCTGAGTTGGAAGTGGAGGGGGGGGAGCTGATTTGGAAGTGGGGGTTTAAGTTGCAAGTGGACAGGTCCGAGTTGGAGGTGGTCGGGTCTGAGTTGGAAGTGAGGGGAGCTGAGAACTTTGGAAGTGGGGGTTTGAGTTGGAAGTATAGGGCGTTCTAAGTTGGGAGTGGGGGCTGAGTTTGAAGTGGGGGTCTGAGTTGGAAGTATAGGGCGTTCTAAGTTGGGAGTGGGGGCTGAGTTGGAAGTGGGGGTCTGAGTTGGAAGTATAGGGCGTTCTAAGTTGGGAGTGGGGGCTGAGTTGGAAGTGGGGATCTGAGTTGGAAGTTGGGGTCTGAGTTAGTGGGGGGGGGGGTCTGAGTTGGACGTGGGGGCTGAGTTGGAAGTGCGGGGGGTCTGAGTTGGAAGTGGGGGTCTGAGTTGGAAGTGGGCAGGTCCGAGTTGGAGTTGGGCGGGTCCAAGATAGAAGTGGGGTGGGGTCTGAGCTGGAAGTTAGGGGGGGGGGTGGCTGAGTTGGTAGAGGGGGTCTGAGTTGGTAGTGGGCGGGTCCGAGATGGAAGTGGGGGTTCTGAGTTGGAAGTGGGGGGGGGGGGGTCTGAGTTGGAAGTGGGGGGCCGAGTTGGAAGAAGGGGGGTCTGAGTTGGAAGTGGGGGGCCGAGTTGGAAGTGGCCGGGGGTCTGGGGGTCTGCAGGTCTGAGTTGGAAGTCTGAGTTCGGTTTGAGTTGGAAGTGGGGGGTCTGAGTTGAAAGTGGGCGGGGGCCTTATATAGTTGGAAGTGGGGGGTCTGAGTTGGAAGTGGGGGGTCCTGATCAGTTGGAAGTGGGGGGTCTGAGTTGGAAGTGGGGGTCTGAGTTTGAAGTGGGAGGGGTCTGAGTTGGCAGTGGGGGGTCTGAGAAGTTTGATAGTGGTGGTCTGAGTTGGAAGTGGGGGGTCTGAGTTGGAAGTGGGGGGGGGGGGGTCTGTGTTGGAAGTTGGGGCTGAGTTGGAAGAGGGGGTCTGAGTTGGAAGTGGGGGGTCTTAGTTGGTAGTGGGGGTCTGAGTTGGTGGGGGGGGGGCCTGAGTTGGAAGTGGGCGGGTCCGAGATGGAAGTGGGCGGGGCCTAGTTGGAAGTGGGGGGGGGGTCTGTGTTGGAAGTTGGGGCTGAGTTGGAAGTGGGGGGTCTGAGTTGGAAGTGGTGGGTCTGAGTTGGAAGTGGGGGGTCTGAGTTGGTAGTGGGGGTCTGAGTTGGTGGGGGTGGGGGCCTGAGTTGGAAGTTGGGGCTGAGTTGGAAGTGGGCGGGTCGGAGTTGGAAAAGGGGGGGGGGTTCTGACTAAGGCCGGGCAGAAAACCCGGGTATCCGAAACCTGACCGAAGGCATCGGATACAAGGTTCCATTTTTTGGAGGTCGGGCAGATTTTTTTAACAACGTATCTTTACTTTGTTTATGAGATTGTAAGACGCAGTGGCATCCGATTTAATACTTTAAGAGGAACCACAATTTGTTGTAAAAACTCAAAATTTGATTCTTGGCGTCATTGAATAGAGTAAGTCTTTTTAGCAATGGTTATCATTAAGTGCAATCCCGCTAGAAAAGGGAAACTTTCAAAAAGTGGATCGCATCATCGCGATTCAATAATCGATTTGTTTTTGTCCACGAGTCTACACACAGCAATATTTTTGGAAAGTGGATCGTGATTCAAAAATTATTGCTTTGCAGGCCCAGGCCGCCAAACTGCATGTGCCTGAAATATGACCTAATCGGACTGCGCATGCCTGGAATATGACCTTGGTTTGAATTGGAAGTGGGGGGGGGGGTTCTGAGTTAGAAGTGGGCGGGTCTGAGATGGAAGTGGGCGGGTCCGAGATGGAAGTGGGTGGGGCCAAGTTGGAAGTGGGCGGGGCCAAGTTGGAAGTGGGCGGGTCTGAGTTGGAAGTAGGCTGGTCGGAGTTGGAGGTGGGTGGGTCTGAGTTGGAAGTGGGCGGGTCCGAGATGGAAGTGGGCGGGTCTGAGTTGGAAGTAGGCGGGTCTGAGTTGGAAGGTCTGAGTTGAAAGTGGGCGGGTCTGAGTTGGAAGTGGGCGGTCCGAGATGGAAGTGGGTGGGGCCAAGTTGGAAGTGGGCGGGGCCAAGTTGGAAGTGGGCAAGTCTGAGTTGGAAGTGGGTGGGCTCAAAATCAATCTCAAGTCAAAGTACACACATTTATACTGAAAAATACACCTTTTCGAGTTTGCAAAGCATCATGGGTATAGATGACATACAGTAGTCAGTACTCGCTGTAATTCTATCGCACATACAAACTTCGTGAATTGTGTATTTTTCTTCTCAAAAATCGAGATCGAGTTCAGAAATGAAACTCACACAGAGTTTTCATCTACATACAACTTACAAGGGTGACTTGTCGGGTCCAAGTTACTCAGACTAATTTTGTTGCTGGTATATAGACAAAAAATCTGTGAGTTTCGTTTCTGAACTCCATCTGGGTTTTGGGGAAAAATAATAAATAATTCACTAAGTTACGTGTTTCGCCATAGGCCCATAGAGTTGTGCGATAAAAATACGGCGAGTTTGTCATTACCCATGATGCTTTGCGAACTCGAAAAGGTTTACCATTATTTTTCACGTGTACCAAAAATCTGTCTTTCAGTCGAGGTTCAATCTTAAAAAACTTACCTTAGAGAGCTCTGGTGGTTCTCCTATTTGACGTGGGACATCTAAGGGTTGACAGTGACACCTATATTCCAATAACGGGCGGAATAAAGTCCAAATTTGGTCAATTTCGGAGCTGCAAGGTGGAAGATTTCAAACCCCCCGCCATTTTCGTCCGGAGCCTCGTGGAAACGCGCTTATTACATCAGATAGTTGGTGTCACCCGTACAAATGCATTGGTTATGGGCGGGAGTAATGCACAAGTCAATGCGAATGGATTTCGTACACAAAAAAGTCGACACCAAGTACATGTTCGTCTAAGCTTAGGTAGCTTTTTGAGTGACAATCACTGCGTCCGAATTCATTGGCTACGGCTTAAAAGTACACACGAGTCTATGGACATCATCACCAAGCGGCTGCAGCCAGTCCCCTTAGGGTTGCGTGTTACTTCCAGCCGCAGCCGTTATACTCGGACACGGCTGACCTGCAATAAACCTGCCTGAAACGCACGAGTTCGCTGTGTTCGGGCAAAATCGGAATGTAACATTACATGTACAGTACTATCAACTTTTGAAACTGGTTTGAGTTCATCAATAGGAATTATGAATTTTGGAAATTACAAGTACAATTTTTAAAAGGATTTACTGTAGGGTTTCCATGGAAATTATGCAGAAAATAATACGAAATTTCCAATCATTATGGTCCGCAAAACCAGGTCTTCTAAGTCATTTTTTGCCAGTCAGAAGCAAAATGATATTATAAGCCATAAATATGACCGTAATCAACACACACTGACTGCTAATATGTCACATACAAAGGCTTGTTTTATTACAAAAAGGCTGAATGATTCATCACCTTTAAGTTGACGATACAAACCAATCTCCAGCACATCTTCACAGAAACGAACGAAAAGTAAAGAAACCAAACCTGACCGAAAAACCAAGAACTCAAAGAGCCTGCTTTTTTCTTTCCTTAAATAGAGGAATGACAAGGATTTATAAATTCTTGCAAAGATTCCCGATTTTAAATCTCAAATGTCATCATTTTCTAACAACCCGAAGTGCGAGTTATAGCCTGTTCACTGTTTGTAAGCTTGAGCATATTGTGTACATGTTCACTAGGCTGTATTCATAACACCAGTCCTGGACTATGAACGGTACTGGTTCACATGGCCACATGGAATTGGCATCACTCTATCTTCACTTAAGAGACAAAAACTCCTGATAGGCCAGCTGAGGGTGGACTGGAGGAGGGGGGATGCCATAACATTAAATAAGGCTGAGGTCAAGCTCAACTTGGATAGGCCAGCTGTGGGTGGACTGGAGGAGGGGGCATGCCATAGCGTTGAATGAGGACGAGGGCAAGCTCAACTTGGACAGGCAAGCTGTGGGTGAACTGGAGGAGGGGGAATGCCATAACATCAAATAAGGCTGAGGTTGAGCTCAACTTGAAGTGAACAGACTGTAGTACACACCTACATGGCCATGTTCAGTCCATGGCATTGTTTCCACTTAATTTTGTCCACCCAATCAACACTGCTGATACAAATCCCACGTGTGCCTTGTAATACAAGACTGTGTATGAAACAGAGTTCATCCCAACACAAGTTAATACAATTAGCTGTGCATGTACCCATAGTAGCACACAACAGAACCACTACCTTCCAGTGCCGTGATATGACGTCTTACATCCAGTGCTGAAGCTATTGTAGTGCATCATGTGTAAATGTGTAAGATTGCTACAGTCACAGACAATGTCTTCACACTTTTCAGTACTACACAGCTTTCTCCCATATCCCTCGATCCCCATTTGACAAACACTTATGTACGTACATACACAAATCTCACACAGGTCAACGGGATTCTCACAGTGGTAATGTGTACACAGACAACGTTGAGGATGAGAACAAATTAATTGGCAGCGTCTCCATGGCGACTTGTTGTCACCCATGGCAATGGTTGAATCAGCAATGATAGGCAGAAACCATGGTGACCAAATACCATGGTGACCTGAGGAAGGTATTGGGGAGGTACCAACACCCCTACTGACTGGTCCACATGATGACAAGTCGTCATAGCATCAGTCCCTGGGCAACCTCTTCCCATGGTGGCCACTCCCCTTAGTGGCCATTCCTGGCTCAAGGTTGCCTTGGTCACCAGTTATATATGGCAACTGGTCCCCATGGTTACCACTTTCCTTAGTGATACAACCTCCATGTTCAATCCTCAGTACACCATTTATCCGACTCAGTCTTGGACTCCAAAGGCCAAAATGGGAGACCAGACACATGCAAGTATTTACATCTTGGTAGAACAAAACAAAATGCACCAAATAACAACTTCTGTGGGGGGGGGGGAATAAAAAACTGACAAAATATACAAATCAGAGAGATCACGTGAAATCAAATGAAGCATCCAAATCAGTGCATCTTAAACAATCATGGATTAACCCAATCAAAGGCCCCCTTTGTAAACTTAAGTTCATCATCCAACCTGCAAAAGACAAGGAGTTGATTTATAATCTTAATTTGTCCGAAAAATAACAGTTTATATTTTGGGTACACCTGACTCCACATCACTTTGTACACAAATTATTTTGATATGGTACGTACATAATTTGTTTAGAATTTCAAATATGGGATTCCCATTCACTGAGAAATGCATCGAGAAATCCATTGTTTTATCAAAATTCAAAATATAGAAAAAGGAAATTTTGTCTGGAGCAGGAATTGAAGCCACGACCTGTGGCTTTAAAAAAAACAGCACGGCTAAGTTTCCCTGCCTTTAAGTGAGGTAACGTAACTATCCTTTATACTGGGGTGAGGCATCTGTCTGAAGTATTGAATTTCCGCACTGCCTGAGCTAATAGAGTGCAGGGATGGCAGGGAGTGGTAGCTGTGTCACAATTGTCTGTGTGCTGGAGTTGGCCAATGCAAGGCTGTTAATATAATAGGCCAAATATGGCTACCGCATTGAAGGCCAACCAATATGTGTATGGACGAAACCATGAGCATTGAAGGCCAACCAATATGTGTATGGATGAAACCATGAGCATTGAAGGCCAACCAATATGTGTATGGATGAAACCATGAGCATTGAAGGCCAACCAATATGTGTATGGAAGAACCCATGAGCCATCTTCTGGAGTACCCACTTCTACCCTACACAGAAGCTGACCGAGCCACACTCAGACCCGACGCTATTAACTGCCTCCAGCATTTACTGGGACAAGTTTAATCAGAATAACAGGAGGCGGTAGAGGAGGAAGAGGAGAAGGATGAGGATGAGTAGGAGAAGGAGGAGGAGGAGGAGGTGGAGGAGTAGGAGGTGGAGGAGGTGGAGGAGGTGGAGGTGGAGGAGGTGGAGGAGGTGGAGGAGGAGAGAGATGGGGAGGAGGAGGTGGGGGAGGAGGAGGTGGAGGTGGAGGAGGTGGAGGAGGTGGAGGAGGTGGAGGAGGAGGTGGAGGAGGAGGAGGAAGAGGAAGGAGGTGGAGGAGGTGGATGAGGAGGAAGAGGTGGAGGAGGTGGGGTGGAGGAGGAGGAGGAAGAGGTGGAGGAGGTGGAGGAGGAGGAGGAGCTGGAGGATGAGCAGGAGTAGGAGGTGGATGAGGAGGAAGAGGTGGAGAAGGTGGGGGTGGAGGAGGAGGTGGGGTGGAGGAGGAGGAAGAGGTGGAGGAGGAAGAGGTGGTGGAGGAGGAGGAGCTGGAGGATGAGCAGGAGGAGGAGGAGGTGGATGAGGAGGAAGAGGTGGAGAAGGTGGGGTGGAGGAGGAGGAAGAGGTGGAGGAGGTGGAGGAGGAAGAGGTGGTGGAGGAGGAGGAACTGGAGGATGAGCAGGAGTAGGAGGTGGAGGGAAGAGGTGGGAGGTCGAGAAGGAGAGTAAGAAAAATCATCCTAATATCATTGGAGTTAGGGTTAATACAAAAGCCCTAATTATACATGACATGTTCAAATCAAATATTGATAGCTAAAATAGGTCTGTTTTTCCCCAAAGTCATCTCTTAATGCAGGTCAGACAATAAACCGGACTCAAAATCGCAGAGATGCTAAATTTAAGGGACAAAAACCCCACCCTGATTCATAATGTTTTTGGCTCCATCGTAAAAAAAATTGCTAATAGACTTTTGTTCTTTATACAAGGTATGGTAATAAAATACAGTCTATATTATTCTAACGCTTACATCTACAGTGTACCGGTAGTTATGATGAGACATAACTCTAGTGCAAAAAATTGTATCCGAAAATTGGTTGCTGTGAATTTGCAATCTTTACATCTTTTTTAGGATCGCCAATAAAGGTTCTGAACACTGCTGCAAAACATTTTAGGGTTTTTTCAGCGGCCTTTCCAAAAATAAATATATTATTTAACTACTATTTTAAGTGCTTGATGACAGCAATAGTTGAATTTCATTCAAAAGTGCTCGGAATTCAAGACGAAACACAAGCAATGGAGATTGAAAATGAACCAGGTTTAGACCTAACTGGTGTGTCTTGCTTGATTTTAGAAACAGACTGAATGCAGAAGGAATCCAACATTCAAAGCTGAATGATGTGTGTCAAATTATGTTTCCCCAGCCTCTATAAGATGGATTCTAATGGGGTTAATTCAAATCAAGCGTCCAAACAGCTGCTAGGTTCAGACTGTGTCATAATTGCAGGGAATGAACCATAGTTCCTGAGACTGGTTCCCAATGGCAGACCACAGTAGTCTGGTAATGGTGGACCAACCCAGGTGTGGGTATAAACGACACCACTTGAACAAGAGAAGGAACCATAGTATCAAGTCTGGTTCCCAATGGCAGACCACAGTAGTCTGGTAATGGTGAACCAGCCCAGGTGTGGGTATAAATGACACCACTTGAACCAGGGAAGGAACCATAGTACCGAGTCTGGTTCCCAATGGCAGACCACAGTAGTCTGGTAATGGTGAACCAGCCCAGGTGTGGGTATAAATGACACCACTTGAACCAGGGAAGGAACCATAGTACCGAGTCTGGTTCCCAATGGCAGACCACAGTAGTCTGGTAATGGTGAACCAGCCTGGGTGTGGGTATAAATGACACCACTTGAACCAGGGAAGGGACCATAGTATCGAGTCTGGTTCCCAATGGCAGACCACAGTAGTCTGGTAATGGTGAACCAGCCCAGGTGTGGGTATAAATGACACCACTTGAACCAGGGAAGAAACCATAGTACCGAGTCTGGTTCCCAATGGCAGACCACAGTAGTCTGGTAATGGTGGACCAGCCCAAGTGTGGGTATAAATGACACCACTTGAACCAGGGAAGGAACCATAGTACCGAGTCTGGTTCCCAATGGCAGACCACAGTAGTCTGGTAATGGTGAACCAGCCCAGGTGTGGGTATAAATGACACCACTTGAACCAGAGAAGGAACCATAGTACCGAGTCTGGTTCCCAATGGCAGACCACAGTAGTCTGGTAATGGTGGACCAGCCCAGGTGTGGGTGTAAATGACACCACTTGAACCAGGGAAGGAACCATAGTACCGAGTCTGGTTCCCAATGGCAGACCACAGTAGTCTGGTAATGGTGGACCAGCCCAAGTGTGGGTATAAATGACACCACTTGAACCAGGGAAGGAACCATAGTACCGAGTCTGGTTCCCAATGGTAGACCACAGTAGTCTGGTAATGGTGAACCAGCCTGGGTGTGGGTATAAATGACACCACTTGAACCAGGGAAGGAACCATAGTACCGAGTCTGGTTCCCAATGGCAGACCACAGTAGTCTGGTAATGGTGAACCAGCCCAAGTGTGGGTATAAATGACACCACTTGAACCAGGGAAGGGACCATAGTACCGAGTCTGGTTCCCAATGGCAGACCACAGTAGTCTGGTAATGGTGAACCAGCCCAAGTGTGGGTATAAATGACACCACTTGAACCAGGGAAGGAACCATAGTACCGAGTCTGGTTCCCAATGGCAGACCACAGTAGTCTGGTAATGGTGGACCAGCCCAAGTATGGGTATAAATGACACCACTTGAACCAGAGAAGGAACCATAGTACCGAGTCTGGTTCCCAATGGTAGACCACAGTAGTCTGGTAATGGTGAACCAGCCCAAGTGTGGGTATAAATGACACCACTTGAACCAGGGAAGAAACCATAGTATCGAGTCTGGTTCCCAATGGCAGACCACAGTAGTCTGGTAATGGTGAACCAGCCCAAGTGTGGGTATAAATGACACCACTTGAACCAGGGAAGGAACCATAGTACCAAGTCTGGTTCCCAATGGCAGACCACAGTAGTCTGGTAATAGTGGACCAGCCCAGGTGTGGGTATAAATGACACCACTTGAACCAGGGAAGGAACCATAGTATCGAGTCTGGTTCCCAATGGCAGACCACAGTAGTCTGGTAATGGTGGACCAGCCTAAGTGTGGGTATAAATGACACCACTTGAACCAGGGAAGGAACCATAGTACCGAGTCTGGTTCCCAATGGTAGACCACAGTAGTCTGGTAATGGTGGACCACCCCAGGTGTGGGTATAAATGACACCACTTGAACCAGGGAAGGAACCATAGTACCGAGTCTGGTTCCCAATGGCAGACCACAGTAGTCTGGTAATGGTGGACCAGCCCAAGTGTGGGTATAAATGACGCAGCTAGACATCCATGTTTATAACCCTACAAACTATTGATTGTGCTCTAGTTAATAAATTTTCTTCATTGAAAACCTTGGGCACATCTGGTTCCATTGTGGCGCACCAGAATACACCATGGGCAGTGAAGTTGAAGTCACGTCACTCAAAAACAAGTGCAAAACTTCATTCCATAACTGCATCCTTGATATCCAAATGAAGCTTGGTATTAAGGAGAACGACTCAGTGGAGCTTGTGGTGACACTATGTAAGATTATCTTGCCTTGGACGAGGTGGTTGGGTTATGAAAAGAACCAGTAGTTAAAAAGCCAAACAAATAAAGGACATTAACACAGGAAAAACTTAATAGAGACTTTTCAACAAGTTTTGAAAAAAGGGCCAAAACAAATTTGACTGGATTAGGACTTGAAAACCTGAGACTTGTTTTTGCATACTGGAGCTCGTACCATCTGAGCTATCCAGCCCAATAGAGGGCGGCCTTCCCTGGCAAAGACTAGTTGAGTATTAGAGAAAGGCCACCATCTAAGGGCTGGATAGCTCAGATGGTAAGAGCACAAGTATGTAAAACCCGGTCCAGTCAAAGTTTTCTTTGCCATTTTTAAAAGATTGTTCGAAAGTTCCGAGTCAGTTTTTCCTTTATTTGCTTGACTTAAAAGAACAAGAAAGTAAAACAGTTCATTTTACATCAATCTTCTGATGGTGGCCTCCTAGTCAAAATGTTGAGACTCATTCTTTTCCCAAACCAATACCTCAGAATTGTAGTGTCAGCACATACCATCTATGATGGGAGTAAGTATGGCCTGCCTGTAGGGCACCAATGTGTGCTCTGTGGTCGTTGCAGTTTTAAGTCTGAAAGGTTTAAAATCTCTACACTGCCTACCATACAACAGTCCTAGTAGTTGCTACGTTGGCCTAGAAAAATGCGTACTCTAAAAACACTAAGCATTGTTGGCACTCGTTCATTTGGATGAAAAACTTACTTAGTACCCAAGTCATAGATTTTTGTGTCGAGGAGAATGTAATTCAATGAGGGCTTGACCTGCTCAACGTCATAAGCACTGAGTGCTCAGTGCTTTGCCCGATGCCTGATGAAAAAAAAATTCAGGCAGGATTCGAACCCGTGACTCCTGCTTTCTAGTACAGACATCTTAGCCACTGGACCACTGAGCTGGTCGAGGTCTTGTGGCGGATTCAAATAACAACACCCAAGTGTTGCCCAAAATTATAATTTTTGGTGTCCTTCGGAACTATCCATGATAATTAACAACAAGGACAATAAAAACAACATTTGACATTTGACACAAAAAGATAGGATGGAATTAAACGAAAACCTTAGCGGGACACTAAAGACTCCTCAACTCAAAACTCTCTTTTTTTAGGTAATGCCTTGCCCTAAACATTTCTATGGAATTTTCAAAATTGGGATGTGATCCCTTGAAATATACATGTACGGCAGTTAATGGTTGAATTGCTTCTGACTGGCGCCCCCACCCTGATTAGAAAGGCCGCCATCTAAGGGCTGGATAGCTCATATGGAAGAGCACTGGTATGCATAACCAGAGGTCCCAGACCAGTTTTCTTTGCCAATTCTCAAAAATTTGTTAGAATTTTCTTCGATCCGATTCCTGAATAGGAAAAGAATCCATTGCTGATCGGAGAAACTGATAAATCATCGATAACTATCGATAAAAACACACAATCTATAATTCAATTTGAGAAATCCTTATTTCAATGCATTGATCTTGAGTTTTTCCATTGCAAGGTCACGTGATGGATTTTGTGTCCAACCTGAATGTTCTTTGTCAGAACAACTTCACGAGGGAACGAGAAAACGAGAGTAAAGAGGGAGTGATTATACAATGTTTTCACATGCGGGTAATTCCATAAATCAGGGGTCCAACTTGTGACATTTCAGTGTCCAAACTTGCATATGAAACCTACATGTAATATTGTAACAACATAATGAACCACTCTGTAGATTGAATAGTCTTTAATACATGAACAGTATAATATACTGTTTAATCAATCCCTTAGTGCTGCATGGCTGGAGCCCTTCTCAATCCTCCAATGTGAGTTTGTGCAAGATCCTCACTGCCTCAATCCTCCAATGTGAGTTTGTGCATGTACATGTACCCCACTGCCTCAATCCTCCACAGCTAAGTACATGTAAATGGATCCTTTGTTTATATTACAGTTGACCATGTGAAAGCAAAGTGCATACTAGCAAGACAGTACATGCATGGAGCTATAAGTAGGTAGCTCCATGGTACGCGCCTTTGTCAAAGTTCTACAGCTTTTCATATCCTCAAAAATCCTCCAGTGTAAATTTTACAACCTTCCTCAATCCTCCACAATCCTCCAACTGGAAATGTTCATCCCTGCCTCAATCCTCCATTACCCCCAGGAGGATTGAGGAAGGTTAGTGTTACAATATAACAAGTAGGATAGCTGAATGGTTCAATATATGAGGACACCAACAAGTTGGACTCCTGATTGATGAAATTACCCATACAACTGATAAATAAACTGACAAAATAAACAAAGAAAAATGGTATCAAAGGAATTAATATCTGGTCCCAAATGTAAATTTCCTAAACTTTATCTTTACAGGATTGATTTCAATCTGATTTAAGGGTTACTCCAAAAAGTGATTTTGACTTTGGAGCCCTTTTAAATGATTAGTTAGTTCATTGAGGACTTAACTTTGAATGGGTGCAATACGGTCTTGCAAACCTAGTTAGATATGTCTGTACAGTTGAACATATCCGTGTAGAAAATAAAAATGGAGATATCCATCCCTGTCGCTCTGTCCGTCATAAAAGCCTGTTTTGTACAGCTAGTCACAGCTTGAGTTCGTCTCATACGGAGCTGAGCTTGACTAGTCCCCAGTTGCTCATCCCTTGGAGTGAGTCTCCGCACTCGTTGCCGGCTGCTTGGCCGGCCGCCTTGCCTCCCGTCTGGCCTTGCTTGCTCTCCGAGTCCGCCGGGCTGGGGCCGGGCTCGGCGGGGAGCAGGGGCTGCGTCTCCCTGGGCGTGCTCGGGGAGGGGTGGACCGAGTTGAGGGGCCCCAGGTGCAGCACCTTGCCGTTGGAGGTGGGCGGGGCCGCTGCGGAGGTCGTCGAGCCCGCGCTCCGCTGGCCGGCCTCGTGGCCGTGGCTACCGTCGGCCGTCGTGGGTAGTCCGCCGGCCGTGTCATGATGGGCTGACTCGCTGCTGGACGAGAGACGGGAGTTGGAGTCGTCGCTGTCAGAATAGCTCTGTAGAGTCAACAGAGGGAGCCCTTGCATCAATATTGAGTCGTTTTTAATCTGTAATGGCTTCAATAATAGAACTCCAACCACGAAAAAACCCACAGCGACAGATATTGAGTCCTATACACATGGGAAAACTAAATGGGAACCTTTGAACAATTTAAAAAAACAAAGGGGAAAACTTTGACTGGACCTGAGACCTCTGGATTTGCGTACCAGTGCTCTTTCACCACCTGAGCTATCCAGCCCTTAGATGGTGGCCTTCCCAAACAGTCAACTAGTCTTTGCTCGGGTGGGGACATAAACCCTCTGGTTTTGAGTACCGGGACTCAAGCAATCAGAGCGATCCAGCCCTTAGATGGCGGCCTTCCCAAATACTCAACTAGTCTTTAACTCAATGAGGTTTTGCCCCTTCTCGACGTGATGAGCACTGAATGCTCAGTGCTTTGCCCATTGCCTGATGAAAACATTTCAGGCAGCTCGGGCGGGATTCGAACCTGTGACTCTCGCAACCAGACTTTGCCGAGTTTTGAAAATGGCACATTATTTACAAAATAAAAACCTCTGTGGGGCGGTCAAGGGCACTGAGGAGTGGGTGCCAAGTGGTTAATCAAATGCTACTAAATTAGTATCAGTAAGTCATGCATTCACTGTGCAGTAACCATGGTAACCATGCAAAGTACTCCCAAAGGCCAAAGTGTGCCCGTGAGATTGCTTTATCAACAGGAGTTCGCATCACAGACAGATATTTGCTTGCTTGGGCCGAGGCCTTGAAAATGTTTTCAAAAAACAACAAGTGCAACTGAGAAATGCGACACGATTACCGGTAATTCACAAAGCTGCATCCACAAACTGCTGTAAGCTGGTTTGGGGTGTGATCCATGGAGATATACGGCAGTTAATGGTTGAAATACTTCTGACTGGCGCCCCCACCCCGGCAAAGACTAGTTGACTATTTGGGAAGGCCACCATCTAAGGGCTGGATAGCTCAGATGGTAAGAGCACTGGTGTGCCAAAGACTAGTTGACTATTTTGGAAGGCCACCATCTAAGGGCTGGATAGCTCAGATGGTAAGAGCACTGGTGTGCCAAAGACTAGTTGACTATTAGGGAAGGCCACCATCTAAGGGCTGGATAGCTCAGATGGTAAGAGCACTGGTGTGCCAAAGACTAGTTGACTATTTGGGAAGGCCACCATCTAAGGGCTGTATAGCTTAGATGGTAAGAGTGCTGGTGTGCCAAAGACTAGTTGACTATTAGGGAAGGCCACCATCTAAGGGCTGGATACATGTAGCTCAGATGGTAAGAGCGCTGGTGTGCCAAAGACTAGTTGACTATTAGGGAAGGCCACCATCTAAGGGCTGGATAGCTCAGATGGTAAGAGCGCTGGTGTGCCAAAGACTAGTTGACTATTAGGGAAGGCCACCATCTAAGGGCTGAATAGCTCAGATGGTAAGAGCACTGGTGCGCAAAAGACTAGTTGACTATTAGGTAAGGCCACCATCTAAGGGCTGGATAGCTCAGATGGTAAGAGCACTGGTGTGCCAAAGACTAGCTGACTATTAGGGAAGGCCACCATCTAAGGGCTGTATAGCTCAGATGGTAAGAGCACTGGTGTGCCAAAGACTAGTTGACTATTAGGGAAGGTCACCATCTAAGGGCTGGATAGCTCAGATGGTAAGAGCACTGGTGTGCCAAAGACTAGTTGACTATTTGGGAAGGCCACCATCTAAGGGCTGTATAGCTCAGATGGTAAGAGCGCTGGTGTGCCAAAGACTAGTTGACTATTTATAGGGAAGGCCGCCATCTAAGGGCTGTATAGCTCAGATGGTAAGAGAGCTGGTGTGCCAAAGACTAGTTGACTACATGTATTAGGGAAGGCCGCCATCTAAGGGCTGGATAGCTCAGATGATAAGAGCACTGGTGTGTCAAAGACTAGTTGACTATTAGGGAAGGCCACCATCTAAGTGCTGGATAGCTCAGACGGTAAGAGCACTGGTGTGCCAAAGACTAGTTGACTATTTGGGAAGGCCACCATCTAAGGGCTGGATAGCTCAGATGGTAAGAGCACTGGTGTGCCAAAGACTAATTGACTATTTAGGGAAGGCCACCATCTAAGGGCTGGATAGCTCAGACGGTAAGAGCACTGGTGTGCCAAAGACTAGTTGACTATTTGGGAAGGCCACCATCTAAGGGCTGGATAGCTCAGATGGTAAGAGCACTGGTGTGCCAAAGACTAATTGAATATTTAGGGAAGGCCACCATCTAAGGGCTGGATAGCTCAGACGGTAAGAGCGCTGGTGTGCCAAAGACTAGTTGACTATTAGGGAAGGCCACCATCTAAGGGCTGGATAGCTCAGATGGTAAGAGCACTGGTGTGCCAAAGACTAGTTGACTATTAGGCAAGGCCACCATCTAAGGGCTGGATAGCTCAGATGGTAAGAGCACCAGTGTGCCAAAGACTAGTTGACTATTAGGCAAGGCCACCATCTAAGGGCTGGATAGCTCAGATGGTAAGAGCACTGGTGTGCCAAAGACTAGTTGACTATTTGGGAAGGCCGCCATCTAAGGGCTGGATAGCTCAGATGGTAAGAGCACTGGTGTGCCAAAGACTAGTTGACTATTAGGGAAGGGCACTATCTAAGGGCTGGATTTTCTTCAAGTTTTCCTTGCCAATTTTTCAAGATTTGTTCACATGCGGCTCTAAGAAGTCACCGATTATTGCTCGTGAAATTCACTGGGCAAATTGTCTCCACGCTGTGAATTAGAGATCATTTCATTCATAAATAAACCGCAATTGCAAAAACGGAGAGAAACTAAAAAAAAAAAAAAAAAAAAAAAATTATAAAATTATTCTCTAAGTACTTGGCAAGCATAGATTTTGTCCAAAAAGTACAAATCGGCCAAAAGGAAAGAGAAAATCAAGCTCATTCAAACAAAATCGGAACTAATGAAAGACTACATTTCACGCATGCAGGCTAAGTTTTGGAGGCCAGCCCAGCTTCTGAAACTAAAGCTGGTTTGGCATGTACTAATGTCCTTGATCGAAAAGGTCCAAAACCACAGAAGTAAAGCAATGGCCGACACTACCTAGCTGGCCTGGCGCGCGATTGAACGTCAACCAAGCCTATTCGGGGGGAGGGGAGCGACTACAAGCATACATACACCGAGCAAGCGGGGAGCGAGAAGGGGAGGTGGACTACTGGGAGCGTGACGTCAGTAACCGGGCTGATCAGAGGAGGAAGGTTGGCCGCTAGGGGGCGGAGCCAGTGGCCCAGTGGGCGGCTGAGAGACCACTGCATCAGCCTAGAGAGCGCACAGGGTGCGGTGTGAACGAAAACAAATAAAAATAAAAATAACACAAGACACTCACGGACGAGATTAGCTACAAGATGCACTAATAAATAAATAAAAAATAAAAAAATTAACAAAAAAAAATCATTAAAAAAAATCAATGCTTGTCATGCTGTGAGGGGGTTGCCACGGTTACGCTCCACATGGAATGCCAGAATTCCGGAAGAGAGGAGAGAGTGCACACTGGTACCCACCTGTCTTCAGAACCGCAGCATTCCATGGTGGATCAAATTAACCATCCAAGGTAAATGGGAACAGAGCAAACCAAACCAAGACACTAGTGAGATTTGGAGGGTTCTAAAGAGATCTTCCCACGTCCAGATTTCTACTTTGAGTGAACGGGATATTCCGCACTGGCATAGGGATGTCAAGCATACAAGGACCATTCATGACAGAGCATGGATTATTCTGGTCGCTGGTTTACCTCCAACCACTGTGGCTGGAATACCGGACACAGCTTTGTGTAATAGTGGGTTTGTGAGTTATATTGCAAAGACTGTGAGTGGTGTGATTGGTCATTGACATGCAAGGTCGGCGCAGCGTGACGAGTGTATCGTGGAGGTGTGCGCTGACCACAATAGACGTCATCTCTGCAACACGGTGGGACTATGCCAGCTGCAAATAACAGACGAGTCTATGGGAAGTGGCTACAGCCACTGTGGCTAGTGGCTTCCATAGACTTGAGTGCAGATTGAAGCCACAGCTGAGTAAGTGTGGCCTTAAAACTACACAAGCTAATGACGGGTGGGACTAGGCAAAAAAAGTACACCTAGGTGCGTATGGTGTATACTCATTGACATTGATTTTCTAAAGTCAGGTGACCAATGGAGTCACATGACAGTGTGAAAATCCAGCGTGCTAAGTGTACATAGCAATGCTACTTTAGTTTGTCGTAAATTTTCTGACTTTGTTTTCCTGCTTGGAATAATGACCTACAACTCGCAAAGGCTTCTAACGAACGAATGAACGAACGAACATCCGAACGTCCAAACGAACGAACGAACGAAAGGACGGACGGACGGACGGACGTCCGAACGTCCGAACGAACGAACGAACGTCCGAACGTCCGAACGAACGAACGTCCGAACGAACGAACGAACGAACGAACGACTGTCACAAGGCTTGGACACTGTGAGATAAAGGACTTCCCTCTACAACCAGTTGCAACTACACATGGGTTATCTATCGTAAGATGAGTCGCAATATCGGCATAATAAAATCATCGCTAGACAACAAAGGTGGATTCGTCACACCAAAACTGAAAATTGGGACCAAAGAATTTCTCCTGTATTGGGTTTTGTTAAGGATCATTTCAAGAATGGTTTGCCTAACTTGACGTGTGATTAAACACTATGATTGGCTGCTGAATTGTTTACGGGCAGCTCGGTTGGGATTTGAACCCAAGCTTCCTTTTCTTTCAGCACGCAATCGGGGAAAGCACTGCGCATACGATGCTTAATCACACGTCAAGTAGGGAAAACCCTTCTTGAAGAATTCTCTCTTCAACGCCAAGCTCGTATCATATCTACGGTGAGGATAAGTCGGGCATTGTTAGGACTAGGAGCGTGCAGTGTTAGGTGGTTGGTGGGCTGGTGGTCGGTGGAGGTTTTACTCACTGAGGCGTGGGGAGGCATGGAGCTGCCGTAGGAGTGGATGGGTCGAGTCGGACTCGCCGTGACCACGGGCGGCGCGCTGGGCACCGTCAGCCCCCGTCGGTCTATCAGGCTGGGGGACAAGATACCAAGGCCAAGGACATGGATGGTTAGAAGGCCTTTGGGAATTCACGTTCAAAAGACTGTTATTGTTGCATATCTAAGAGCACATTATGTAATGAACCACTGGGGTCTAGCTATGACCCTTTTACGAATCCATGGATTGGTTCAATGAGGGTTTGCCCTGCTCGACGTAATAAGCACTGAAAGCTCAGTGCTTTGCCCGATGCCCAATGAAAACAATTCAGGCAGCTCGGGTGGGATTTGAACCCGCGACTCCTGCTTTCTAGTGCAGACATCTTAACCGCTTGACCACCATGCTGGTCGAGGTTGTGTGGCGGATTTGAATAATGTGAATGTCCACAGATTGGGCTTGGGCTTCGTCTTCCAAGACCAGGTTGTGGTTTGTCACCGAATTTCAAGGTTTGTTGCTTGATAAGTAAAGGGTATTCACCAAGAAACTGGGGCCAAACGCTTGTTTCTAGATGCCTGTGACATTATAACGGGTTAGAGAAATATGACCAAAGCCTAAGCCCGAGCCTAAGCCTTCATTTCATTAATGGCCTCTGGTCCTCCAGGTAAACTAACACACCGGGCAGTCCTATGCACAGTCTCGTTGTGTCCACATCGTTGGATTTCGTAGGAGGCTTGCTCCAGCAACGCGAGCGGTACTTGGCATCAGTCGGCTACGTCGCGCTGCGACGGCAAGACTCACCTGGGTGTGAAAGGTCCGCATATAGTCATGCAGCAGTTACTGATGGCCGAGCCGTGGCTGTAGGGGTTGAAGGTCGCCTGAGAGCGTTTAGACGACCAGGTACCTTTGATCTGCCAAACAAACCAACACAGATACATGTAACACAGACCAGGATGACTAGAAATCAGAGAACATTTCTTCTAAACTTCCTTCCTCAGCATGGCTTCAGAGAAGTATTCTGTAAAAGATTCGTCAAAAATTCTGTGACATTTCGATCCTAGAATTTTGATCCTTTCTAAAAAGGCAAAGCTTTGTCTTTGAGAAAGGTCCTGCTAGGATCGAAACGTCAGGCCCTCCTTTATTTGTTTCATTTTTTAATTTTTTTAATTTTTTTATTTTTGCATTTGAGTCATTTTACTCAGTAAGCAGTTTGTCAGGCCATCCAATTTTTGGATATTCGCATTTTGAGAAGGAGCTAGATCGTGTCCAACTAGTTTTGTGATTCCTTATTCCTTTAGGACTTCCTTGGTCTGTGAAAAAAAGAAAGAGGTTTGCTAATGAGTCTGGATATGGCATCAATGCCAGTATCAATGCCAGTAAACACTGGTGTCTTCTTTTTTTAGGGCTGAGTAGTAAAAGGTCACAACCTGTGAAGGCTTTGTCGTCTCATTAGTGAGACAGCTTCGGTGGTTTCCAAAAGGGCAGGGAGGAGAAACACAAGAACATGGCCTATCAAGCTTCCTGTCAGCAGTATTTAAGCACACACTTTCTTTGCTTGCGAGTTAACATTGTCTTTGGAAGGAACGACGGAAGTAAATGTTCCTGAATTGGAAATTGAGACAGAGGCAGGTTTATAACAAAGGGTTGTTTAGATCTGAATGAAAGCAGAGGCAGGATCCCCGAGATATAAGAATAGTTGAGTATTTGGGAAAGCCACCATCTAAAGGTCACCGCACATGAGAGCTATCTGCTGCGCGAAAATTCTCTAAAGGTCGTTAGCTCAGCACGTAGCTCACCGTGTGTGCTGAACTTATAGTGAGATTTCTGCCTCAAGAGGCAGTGAGACCAATATTTATCATGTTTGATTTTTTCATGGATGAAAACTCATCGATTGCGGCCACTTGAGCTATGTGCTGAGCAAAAAATATATTTTTGGA
Source organism: Luidia sarsii (assembly GCA_949987565.1). Lineage (NCBI taxonomy): Eukaryota > Metazoa > Echinodermata > Asteroidea > Paxillosida > Luidiidae > Luidia > Luidia sarsii. The sequence continues at coordinate 2,022,225 of OX465114.1, forward strand.
AGCCATCACGTGAACAGAGCGTGCGCTTTTATTGGCCAGTTGTTATTTTCTGCTCAGCACACACACGTAGCTCAAGTCGCAGCACACAATGAGTTTCTATCCACGAGAGGCGAAAAAAATCAAACAGGACAGATATTGGTCTCACGGCCTCTTGAGGCTGAAATCTCACCAAAAGTGCAGCGCACACGGTGAGCTACGTGCTGAGGTAATGACCTCGAGAGAATTTTTGCTCAGCAGATAGCTCTCGTGTGCGGCGAGATTTCAGGTAACTCCAGACAGTCCTTGAGCACAAAGCAATCGTCGGGCAAATCTCATGTCACCCCAAACACATCTTTATCCTGCTCTTTTCAGATTGAGGAAAACAGGAATCCCAAGGCTGTAACCTTTCCGACAGTAATCAAATTGCTGCAAATTGCTCACTGACTAAAATGACCTGCAATATATAAATCTCAAAAGTTAGAGGGCCTGACGTTTCAATCCCAGCAGGACCTTTCTCAAAGGCAAAGGGTAAACCCTGACCACTACCAACCACAATGTGTCCTAGAATACTATCTGTCTCAGCTTGTATGCAAATGAGTTTAGATCATTAAACCTGTGTCCTTTTATTTGTTCAAACCTCAGAAAGATTTGTCTTGAACAATGCTGTCTGTCTTAGCCGTGAGAAAATGTGGATGAAGTGTCTTCAGGCTATTCAACCACATGGTCTCAACTTCCAGGAGGGTAATGACTAACACCATGCAGCTTTCTGATAATCCTTCCTTTGTATTCACTCCTCCACATTTCTATCTTTGATCTTTCCCCCTCTTCTCACTAATCCCTACCCTACTCCTTGCCCTTTCCTTTGATCTCTCCCTACCAGCTTTACTCTTTGTCCTTTGTTTCTCATCCGTGTCCTATTCACTCTCTTCCCCCTTCCTTCGTGTACATGTATCTGTTTTGTCCTTGTCACTCTGCCTTTGAGAAAGGTCCTGCTAGGATCGAAACGTCAGGACCACTAAATTTTAAGATTTGCTTGTGCAACTTATTAGTCTTGCCTATGGTCTTGCCAAATCAGACCACCGGGCTTTGAATCGGACTCTATGCATGGTCTGCGTTCCTTGTGGCCTGACTTACGTCTTCGTTTGTGGTCTGACTGGAAGCCACTAGATAGGTGTGAAAGCCAGCCAGTCCCAGCACTGACCAGATGGAGATGAAGCATATTACAGCCTCGATGATGGTGCACAGCAAGGAGTCAAGGAGAAGTCAATGCACATACTACACGAGGGGACAGGTTTGGAAATGAACCAGGGAGGGAGGGTGGATGTCTTGGGGGAAGAGTTACGTAGGAATACATCTTGGGCTCTAGAACAAAGAAACACCTTTGGAAAAAGGTTTTAGATACGATCAAACAAACAACGGACGAACTAACGAACCAACGAACAAAAGTAAACCAACAAAAAGTAAACCAAAAGTAAACCAAAAGTAAACCAAAAGTAAACCAACGAACAAAAGAACGCACGAACAAGGGAATGTACGAGCGAACCAACGAATAAAAGAACGAACACACAAGCGATCCAACGATCGAACAACTAACAAAAGAACGAATGAACAAGCGAACGAACTAGCGAACAACTAACAAAAGAACGAATGAACAAGCGAACGAACGAACACACAAGCGAACGAACGAGCAAACAACTAACAAAAGAACGAATTAACAAGCGAACGAACGAGTGAACAACGAACAAAAGAACGAATGAACAAGCGAACGAACTAGCGAACAACTAACAAAAGAACGAACGAACAAGCGAACGTACGAACACACAAGCGAACGAACGAGCAAACAACTAACAAAAGAACGAATGAACAAGCGAACGTACGAACACACAAGCGAACGAACGAGCAAACAACTAACAAAAGAACGAATTAACAAGCGAACGAACGAGTGAACAACGAACAAAAGAACGAATGAACAAGCGAACAAATGAGCGAACAACTAACAAAAGATCAAACGAACAACGAACGGACGAGTGAACCAATGAACGAATGAACAAGGGAACGAACCAATGAACCAATGAACAAAAGAACGAATGAGCAAACCAACAAACAAAATAATGATGAACAAACACAAAAACAAACAAATGAACCAACGAGTAAACGCAGGAACAAACAAACAGATGATAGACGGATGAAAGGACGAGTGAACGAATGAACGAACAAATGAATATAGGCGAACGGACAAACAAACATCAAATGAATGCTGTACGAGATTTTGCGAGGGTAAGTCTAAATATGGGTTAGGCAAAGGTCAAAGCTCAAAGGTGAACTACATCTAGCAATCTTTGCAGAAATGTCAAACTGACAAGGAATCTGGTTAGGTGTTCAGGAGGGAAAAAAAAAGAAAGACAAGGAAGAGGTTTGCTTAGAGAAAGTCGCAATTACTGTTTACTGCTGTTAATAGACTACCAATCGGGACGTTGTATTGTTGGAGTGTCGGTTTCGTTAAACAATTGCTTCAGGTAATAATTGATATTTCTCTTTTCTGGTTGAAAAGTATTGTGCCATACACATTATATTTAATGTCAGTTTTAATCTTCAAGGGTTAAAGTTTAAGCCACCCAGTGCATAAGCCACAGTGAGAATTTCTACAGGCAATATCAACGTATCTGTATAAGTCATGGCAAATATTCTGAAAATTACAGTAACATTAAAGTAAAAACACACGGCAATGTTCAAGGAAACAGCATCAACAGCCCTTTGCACATGCTAAGGTGCTTTTGTTTCTTGTTAATTTTTTTTTCCCAAAGCAATGATTTTCACCCCTGAAGTGGCAAGTTGTGGAGACAAACCACTGAGGTGGAAAGTTGTGGAGACAAACCACTGAGGTGGCAAGTTGTGGAGACAAACCTCTGAGGTGGCAAGTTGTGGAGACAAACCCCTGAGGGGGCAAGTTGTGGAGACAAACCCCTGAGGGGGCAAGTTGTGGAGACAAACCCCTGAGGGGGCAAGTTGTGGAGACAAACCCATGAGGTGGCAAGTTGTGGAGACAAACCCCTGAGGGGGCAAGTTGTGGAGACAAACCCCTGAGGGGGCAAGTTGTGGAGACAAACCCATGAGGTTGCAAATTGTGGAGACAAACCCCTGAGGGGGCAAGTTGTGGAGACAAACCCCTGAGGGGGCAAGTTGTGGAGACAAAAACCCCTGAAGTGGCAAGTTGTGGAGACAAACCCATGAGGTGGCAAATTGTGGAGACAAACCCCTGAGGGGGCAAGTTGTGGAGACAAACCCCTGAGGGGGCAAGTTGTGGAGACAAAAACCCCTGAAGTGGCAAGTTGTGGAGACAAACCCATGAGGTGGCAAGTTGTGGAGACAAACCCATGAGGGGGCAAGTTGTGGAGACAAAAACCCCTGAAGTGGCAAGTTGTGGAGACAAACCCATGAGGTGGCAAGTTGTGGAGACAAACCCATGAGGTTGCAAATTGTGGAGACAAACCCCTGAGGTGGCAAATTGTGGAGACAAACCCCTGAGGTGGCAAGTTGTGGAGACAAACCCATGAGGTGGCTAGTTGGGGAGACAAACCCCTGAGGTGGCAAGTTGTGGAGACAAACCCCTGAGGTGGCAAGTTGTGGAGACAAACCCCTGAGGTGGTTCATCAAAAGTTTGAGGTGGGTCCCCTCACAGTTTAATATGCAGGGGAAAACCATGGCAACAGCAATCAACTGATTCTGGAAGGGACAGTGGTGGATTAGTAGGAGGGGGAGAACAGAGAGGATTAAGCCGTGTTCACACTGGACTTATTCTTTAACCGAGACCGTGGGTAACATTCCAATGGGTAAATCTTCCCGGTGTTCACACTTGGACTATCGACGTGGTAAATTAACCATTACCACCGGTAAAACTTAACCGACTGGCGCATACAAACACAGGACGTCGTGTTCGCATTGGACTTTTTGACTCGGTTAGAATGACCTGGTCAATTTTAACGGGCACAACTCAGTCGGTTAAACTACTCATTCGAGCCGGGTAAGTTACCTGGGAAGAAAACTTCCTGGACTGTCCGCACTGTACTTAAAATGATCAAGTTACCCATTTGCTCGGTTAGTTTACACCAAATAAGTCCAGTGTGGACACGGATTTAGACAATGGCAAGATGCTGCTAGCAGAAGATAAAAGGATATCCAGCGATAGGAGTGAAGTTAAATGGCAAAGGATATCTGGCCGGCGTATCCTTCAATGCTTCTAGAAAGCCGCCCTTCTGGTTGCTCACTGTAAGGAGAGACAGGAAATGGGACCAGTGAGCACATAGGTTAGCACTGCTTCACGGATCGCCCCCACCCCATTGGAGTAAATGGAGTGCTAAGATGGCTGACATGGGACCACAAGCCAAACAGACGTCCAGTTTGTATAGAGATCAATGCAGTGCTTATGACTAAGTCACATTTGCTCTAAGGCTAGCGTACGGCGGTCGTACGTACCCGAAATCAAGAGATACATACAGCGGCCGCAGAAAATCTGCGGCGGCCTCAGGGTTACTCTATGGCACATCCCAATATTTTACAGGCCGTAGTGGTGGCCGTAGCAATTAGACTCGCCATAGCCATTCCGTAAACTGGTATACGGCGGCCGTACGGTGGCCTAGCGTTTGCCGTGCGGCTGCAGCAATTTTACGGTGGCCTTGTAGGATGCAGTTGCACACCCTCATGAGTACTGAGGAGTACAGCTACCACAGCTGGCAACCTATCTTAAAGGAAATTAGGAAAGCTAAAAAAGAGGAATCACAGAGCAAACCACAAGAATAATCTGTTGTCAAGAGCTTGTAAAAAGTTATACATTTTTACCACAAGAAAAGAGGAATGATTCTATGGTAACACACTTTGGTAGTTCCTTTGCGGTAAAGTTGTCCTACCTGATGTAAAGGCAGACACCAGAACTTCAGTGCCGTACTTACATAGGACTAAGGTTGTGATGTTACAAGCAAAGACGTAGATAGCGAGAAAACACGTGGATACAATAAATAAGTAGAAGAAGCGGTAGTTTCTCTTGCCGACGCAGTTCCCTACCCAGGGGCAGTGGTGGTCAAATTGCTCTGGAAAGGGAGAAAAGGGAGAAAAAAGGAAAAAGAGAAGGGGAATTAGTGCCTGAGAAGGTTATTCTGTATTATAAACAGGGTTGTAAGTTTACGGCTAATTTGGTAACCGCAATACCGGAATGCAAAATGTTGCCCCCCAAAAAAAAGAGAGAGAAAAAAAGCTTACTGCATGTACCACAATGCCTACTGACTAAAATGACCAAAAAGGCGAATATTCCATATTTGGAGGGGCTGATGTTTTGATCCTAGCAGGACCTATCTCAAAGGTTTCAGCCTCAAAGGTTTCTGCCTTTGAGAAAGGTTCTGCTAGGATCTAAACACCAGGCACTCCAGCTTCAAAACTAAAAAAAAAAAGGCCACCGTCTAAGGGCTGGAAAGCTCAGATGGAAGAGCACTGGTATCTTAGTCCAGAGGTCTCGGGTTCAAGTCCCGGTCCAGTCAAATTGTTCAAAACTCGCTAGAAAATTGGGAACAATCTGTGAAATCAATCAATGAGAGAACACTACCGGGTATGTGGAGAAGCAAAGAGTCAAATCTGGTGCAATTGGAACGAATTTCTAAAATTAGGAGGGCACGATGTTTCGATCCTAGCAGGACCTTCCTCTGCCTTTGAGAACCGTCCTGCTAGCATGCTAGGATCAAAACGTCAGGCCCTCCTAATTTTTTATCTGGTAACCAAGAAACCATTTGTTAATCTGACTACAGTAGGCAATCAAAATCGCAATGCTCTCCCGGAATTGTCTGACTCTGAAGAGAAGGCCGATCTAAAAAAAAAAAAGAATCACCAGATCTCAGAGCAAACTACATAGGATACTTGTGTATGTATAATTTACAAGCCCAAAATCAGATTATGTTGTCAAGTGCTTGTAAAAAGGGATACCATTTTACCCCCAAAAGAGGAATGATTCCTCCAAATAAGGATGGTTGGCAGCTATGCTGACTGCACATACATACATCTTGTTGATTAATTATACATTTCGCACGTTAATTAGAGCGCATCATTCCTTGTGCATACATGTAAATTGGGCAAACATGCATGTGCGCACATGACGGATTCCCTCGTACATATGTGTACAATGCAAATGTAACACAATTAGCATGCTACGCCACGCTTTGTGGTCTGGGCATGACTGCGGTATATGTAAATCTGAGGAGGGGATGAGGAAGGGACTGGGAAGTGCTGTCAAAACTAACAGAGAAGATTTCATATACACTGTACTGTAGCATACATGTACATTGTACATTAACCTTAACCCTACATGTACCCGAGCCGTCAAAACATCATGTATGTGTTTGATAGTTGAAATGTTAGGGCTATCACATACATGTATGTACATGTAAATGGTAATGGACGATGACTACTGTACCGTATGTACATGTACACTGTACATGTATGCAGAGCATAATACATGTATGTCAATATTGGTCTGCCTGTATGTTCATATACAATATGGAAATGTGTATAGACACTAACAGCACATAATGAGCAACACAAGCGTTTGTGGTACATTGCACGTGCCATTGTGTATGCACTCAGCCATTGTACATGACTATGCATTCCTGCATCCTGCCGTGAGAGGTGTCCTTCAGTTAGAGGGACGACTAAGCTCAGAAGGACAGTGAAGCCATTCACTCTGTAAATTTTGATGAAACCCTCAAGCCCTCTTGATAATTATAACGTCATTCCATGATGGGGATGGTCATATAAATGCAAAGCTGATACACTGATTAACATATAAGAATTCCATTGACCATAGCCCTACCAAAAGGCTTCAAAATATCACAACCATGTATCTAAATGGCTGGATACATGTACATTATGTACAGTATACAGGTGTAGCTCAGATGGGAGAGCGCTGGTACGTTAGTCCAGAGGTCTCGGGTTCCAGTCACGGTCCAGCCAAAGTTTTCTTTGCCATTTTCAGGAAATATTAAAAACATTCCCTGTCAGTTTTTGCTTCATTTGTCAACCGTATTTAAAGGCACAGAACATGTACAGTGTACATGCACACTATTTGCAAAGTGCCCAATTTCCGAACACTCCAATTTTCCGACATTTTGTAATGGTCTCAGACATTCCGTAAAATTTTAGCGCTAAAAAATCTGCCGCTTTGGAGAAAACAGGAAGTTTGTTGAATTTCCAACGATCGCAACAAAAGAGTTACTTTTTATAAATACCGCCCTCTATGTCTGGAAAAGTTAGCTCTTGATGTCGTTTCCACAATTTTTCTCGTGACATGATTGACGGATTGAGCCAAAACTTACGCAGGTGTGTTATTTCATATACATTGAGTTTGACAAAGTATGGAAGTGATTTTTTTGACCTAAGTACATGTAACATTGTAAAGGGTGTACCATAATGTATATATCACATGATGCTTGCATCAAAGAGAATGTAATTCAATGAGGGTTTGCCCTGCTCAATGTGACGACCTCAACCAGCTCGCTGGTCAAATGGTTAAGACGTCTGCACTGGAAAGCGGGAGTCGCAGATTCGAATCCCGCCCGAGCTGCCTGATATTTGTTTCATCAGGCATCGCGCAAAGCACTTAACACTCAGTGAGCTGCTTAATGCGAGCAGGGCAAACACTCATCGAATTACAAATGTGGAACTTTGCCTGTCTTAAAATTTGCATTTTAATTTAAGTTGCAATTAAACATCAATCCCAAGTTAGGATTCCATATACACTACCTGAGCCTTTGGTATATACTGTACAGTATACTGTATGCATGTACAATGTACCATAACCGTTTGGGCTGTACAAAACATGAACATCTTCATGAATCAGGTACGTCAAACAAATAAGGGAAAACTAACAGGGAACAACATGTACATGTACATGTATTTTGAAAAATGGTAAAGAAAACCTCTGGTTTTGCGCACCAGCGTTTTTTACCATCTGAGCTACCCAGCCCTTAGATGGTGGCCTTCCCAAATAGTCAACTACTCTTTGGCACACCAGTGCTCTTACCATCTGAGCTATCCAGCCCTTAGATGGTGGCCTTCCCTAATAGTCAACTAGTCTTTGGCACACCAGTGCTCTTCCATCTGAGCTATCCAGCCCTTAGATGGTGGCCTTCCCTAATAGTCAACTAATCTTTGGCACACCAGTGCTCTTACCATCTGAGCTATCCAGCCCTTAGATGGTGGCCTTCCCTAATAGTCAACTAGTCTTTGGCACACCAGTGCTCTTCCATCTGAGCTATCCAGCCCTTAGATGGTGGCCTTCCCTAATAGTCAACTAATCTTTGGCACACCAGTGCTCTTACCATCTGAGCTATCCAGCCCTTAGATGGTGGCCTTCCCTAATAGTCAACTAGACTTTGGCACAGCAGCGCTCTTCCATCTGAGCTACATGTATCCAGCCCTTAGATGGTGGCCTTCCCCAAATAGTCAACTAGTCTTTGCCGGGGTGGGGGCGCCAGTCAAAAGCAATTCAACCATTAACTGCCGTATATCTCCAGGGGTCACACCCCCGCTTTCATTCAGATGCAAAACAACCAATTGTTGTAAACCTGGCAACAGCAGCTCAGGGATCACACAAAGTGGATACAGCTTCTTTTTGTTCAATTCAAGTCACACAAATAAAGGAATATGTTTTAACTTCAATTTCGATATGTACCCCCCCCCCCGGTATGTCATTCTGTGTATATAAGAAGCTATTTACAAGACTTGTAGCAGCATATGTGCAAAGATTGGCTTTGAGGAAAATCCAGGAATAGGCTATCTGAAGGATCTTAGGGCATGAGGTGATATTGAGAATTACTGAAGGCAGGAAGATTACAGCCTTGTTCTCACAGAAAGGTCTTTCGCTCCATCCAAACCAAATTTTATTTAGCTTTTGTCAATATTTCCCCTAAAGGCATGTTTCTATTTAAAAGCAAACACGATTGATGCCATGATTTGATAAAAAAGAATATGATTGGATGGAGTGCTCAATGTTTCGGAAAGAGAATTTCAAAAGTCTGCAGGCTACATGTATGTTGACTCTAAGACTCGTACATCGCCTGTCATGCAGATAATCCAATTCGGGAATAAATCCCAGTACATTTAGATGAGGTGAAAAACAATGAGTACATGTACAGACCATATATATTCTACTGGTTAATTGATGTAAGTTTGTTTCGGTTGAAGGTGCTTTTTTGGGGGGGCTAAATGTTGATAATCCATCCTTCATGTAAATCAGATCTTATCTGTTCATAATCTGCAAGCAAAACCCCGGTAATCTGACACCCACTCTATCATCTTCTCTCCGGGAAGCCTACCTTCAACCCTCTGCCCTTTCCCTCTGCGCGTACATGTACACCCGCCACAGACCGCAGTTCTGATTGGCACAGCGCAAAGAAGTCTGCGTCGCGCAAAACAAAGTCAGCTACATGTACCAGTACCAGTACAGTGGAACGTCGCTATAACGAACATCCCGGTATCTATGAAAATTGTTCGGTATAGCGTTCATTCGTTATAGCAGTTGCAGCCATGTATTTTGCACACGAAAAATCAGGATCCAAAGGGCATGTTCGTTATTTCCATAGAGCTCTATGAATAAACTAGAGTGCGCACTCCCCTATCAACGCGCGGTACGAGCGTGTGCCGACATGGATGCGCATCCGCCATTACCAAAGAGGTCAACTTCAGCTCGAAGTGCCCGGATGTCAGTAGCAATCACGCGTAATATGAATGGGGAAAGGTATAGCCGAAAAGTTGTGAATGCGGAAACTAAAATGTTATAGAAATGGTTTTTAGTAATGAAAGGAAAGGCCATCAATACCTCAAAGGATTGGCGAATTTTAATGTTCTACCTTCTTTTGTAAAAAAATTGGGATTAGTTTGCCCCTAGAGATCCATGCATTTGCACCTCTTTGGTAATGCCGTCGCAGTCCCCTTGTCGGCACGCGTCACGCGATGAGTGCGCACTCTAGTTTATTTATAGAGCTTTATGGTTATACTAAGCCGAATGTTAGGTATAGTGACGTTCCACTGTACTACTATTACTGCTGTTCCTCTCCCACCCAGCTCCAAGCTACCCTTGCACAACAGCTGTCCGTGTCGCAAGCCGCCGGCACCCAAGCATGCGTGTACTTACCGACGCAGTTGTCGCACAGACTGCAGTGGGACGCCCTCGGGGGCCGGAATATCTTGCAGGTGAAGCAGTACTTGAGCTTGACGGTCTGCCCGTTGATGACGACCTCCTTGATCCGCGGGGGCGGCCGGTACGTGGGATTATCCGGATTAGGCACCTCTGCAAAACGAGGGGACGGGGCCAGTAGGGGTACAGGGAGAGAGGGGGGGGGGGGGGGGTGAGGGTATAATGGGATTAGGCAGATAAGAGATGCGAGGACACAAACAAATCAGGATAAGTGACGTCGGGGAGAAACTGTGGGCTTGATACAGATATGATTAGGCACGGATAAAATACATCTGTGGGTTAAAAAAGGGAGATAGGCGAAGGAGAGGATGGGATGGGGATCTTTGGAAATGTCTGCGTGGGTGGGTGAAGACATGTACGTCAGAGTGAATGGATGTCACAACTGCACTGCAAAAGATCAACTGATGTCAAGTCAACAATGTAGGGGTTTTCCGGATTACATACATGTCGTAGGTGTATGTACATGTACATGTATAGCCACACAAAGTCTGAGCAATTCAGGTCTATTTAAATCAATACTCCAGGCAGCACTGGCCAGTGAAAGGTTACCCCAGCTTACATGTACCGCTCAAAACGGTGTTCACTAACTTCTTGAGAAAACAGATTTTGGTGCACCATTCAAAATTAAAAAAAATTATTCCACAAACAGTATTTTCGATAGTTATTTCCGGTTCCAATTCAGTGTTCAAATCGCAAGTATACATGTACATGTACATGTAGTACTGTACTATAAAAATGTAAATTATAATTTATATATACTGTACTGTACATCATACATGTACATGTACTTCCTCTATTGATATAATTTTGAACAACCTGCTTGGATGGAAACATTAGGCACTCTAAATCTTTTGAGATTTGTATTTCAACCGATTGAATAAACAGATTGAGTGTGCAACTGTGCACTTGCTGTACAAACACATGCTCACAAATAGAGATATTTTGCATGGTGTCACCGCAAACCTACTCCTTCAAACACAAATGTACAATATACATGTACTGTACTTACACAAGCCTGAATAGAAAACACACACGTGCATCTGTCACACATGTACCATTTTTAGGCCGGTGCAGTTTCATAACCCTAACCTTACGTATCTGACTGTACTACAGCAAACAAGGATGAAATACTTCATCCACACGGGCCATTTCCACCGTTCCAAACAACTCAATTATCAGTTCTGATTGATTGCCTATAAGTGTGAAGGAGACTTCAGATTTAATAAAGGAGTGTTTGCGGCGGGTGATGTACAGCAAATGTACATGTATAAGGTCTCTTAAAGAAGAGGTACACTGTATGGTTCTTTTCAGAACCATACCTCTTCTTAAAGAGATTATTGATGAAATCTGAGATATTTTTTCATTTCGTAAAAACCGGTCAACTACTGTAGGCCTATAGCCTAAATCAGTGTACATGGTGTCACCACAAACCGTCCTACATGTATATTGTTTCACCCACCATTCAAGATGTTATTTTGACTTAAGATTCACTCTGTTTTGTAAACACTGACTCTATTTCAAGTTCAACTCCATGTACAAGAACAACTGTAAGACTAAGGGACTAATTGATATTATGATTTTTTCCCCCATTAAAATCCACAAATGGTGCAAATGCTTACTGACTAAAATTACCAAAGCATTCGCCAAAAAGCAAACATCAATAATTCAGATGGATTGACGTTTCGATCCTAGCAGGACGCTTCTGCCTTTGAGAAAGGTCCTACTAGGTATCAAAACTTCAGGCCCTCTATGTGTAATTTTTGATATCCTTTTTTCCCCCACTTACAGACATAAACGTACAATGTACCGGTACGTATGTGTACATGTACACAATGTATGTATGAAGATGCAACATGACATGCATGAGAAGGACTTAAAGCTAAACAGCATTGTAACATGTGTAATATGAGAGACAGACATCGTGCTTCGCTGATGAGATATAATTTTTATTGTTTTTCCATTCATCTGAAGCTTGCTTTCTTATATTTAATATCTAAAATAACCATTCCATGGCACTTTTAAAGTGTTAAATGAGGATTTTTTAAGATATCCATTATTTTCTTGATTTATTTTTTAATACATCGCATTGTGACACACCCACATTCAGATTACGATATATTAGTAAAACAAACATTCTAAGGTAAAATCTTTTCAGATTCCTTAAGTATAGGTACAGGTGTGTATGCCCCTAAGTTAGGGGCATACCTATACTGGTTATGGTTAGGGGCCCTAACCACCCATATATAAGATCAAAACTTGCAATCAATTTGAAATTTTGGAATTCATGTCACAGTTGGCGTGGAATTGCCCAGATGATTAAATGGAACGATTGTACATGTACAGTCATGACAGTACGTACTGCAGGTACAGTATACCGAAATAATGTACACGTACATGTATAATTAAATCATACGGCTGCATATGTATGTATTTGCATTTACTGTGTCAACATGGACTATGGAGAATGCATACTGTCTGACTGTGCGGAATCACATGCCTCCATAAAATGACTTCTGGGGGCCATTTTGTTGCTATGGTTACTGCGAATGTGCATAGAGATGATCAATTGATGCACGTTTACACCGCCGTGTTGGTACTGAACTGGTCAGTATGCTGCACAAACATTTGAGAAGTTCATGAAACCATACACATGCAATTACACAAATGTACAGATGGCCATTTTCAAACAGAAGTGGACATGAGGGTCAAAATTAAAACTTGCAAGAAATCAGTAGGCTTCAATATTTTTGGAAACTACACTGTAGATGTCTTAGACTACATTTTTCCTTTTCAATTTTTAAAAAAAGATTATTATTTCTTGTAAATACAGTGAAATTAGTACAAGGGTTTTTAAATGTTCCAAAATGTTGATTTTTGCATTAAAATACACATACAGCATATCATGATGTAACATTTGTATAATTTGCATAGTATTTGTTGGCCAGATACAACCTTAGTATTGTATTCAACTCCTGAATAGCATTATTTATTCTCTGAAATCATTTTTTGAATAAATGAGGGCTTTAAAGTTTTCAAAAATGGTTGTCGTGTCACTCACGTTTTAAACACAACAAGTTTTCTTCAGCTGTGTATTTCAAAAATTAGATTATAATATCGTACATGTAACTCAACTTACGATGGATAACCCGTCGCGAGTTTTCATAGGTCGTATGGTTTCTGTGTTTCTCCCATCGCCTTGCGATTCATCGTAAGTTACAATACATGTACGATGAGTTTGGTGAAAGCACAACTATTGTTTGTTTTGGCCTTTGGTGAAGACCTTGCAATATACTTTAGTGAACCGGATGTGTTGGGGGGATGGGTGCGGTAGGTTAAAAAAAAAAAAATTATGAAAGATGGTCAAACACAAGGCCTTATAAGGTCACTCGAGGTGATGGCTACAGGAAAAATAGAAGAGGAATAGACAGATATAGAACAAAAACAGATTCCAGGGGAACAAAGGTATCTAGTCACGTTCATCTTGAACAGATCCCGTTTGTACGAAGATGGAAAACATAAATGTAGTGGGTGGAAAATCTTACCCATTTGGCGCTCAATGTCAGCAGCCTCGTCAGGCGTGGCCCTGGGAAGCACTCCGGGGTCACTGAAGCTGGTCTTGAAGAGGGCGGAGAGACAGAAGAGAGCAATGAGGGCGCCCACCACGGGAATGGCCGGGGACAGATGCACGGCCAGGTACCGACAGCTGGCAACCAACAAGATAACATACACTCAGTACAATAGGATGTGGCATGGGTCTCCTTATTACATCACTACATGTACACTCATGACAGCCATCCAGTGTTTTCAATAGACACTTGCCTGAAGTGCTGAGGGTTCAACATCCCTAAAACCGCATTTTCTCTGGGTTTCTGTTGAAAATTGGCAGAGAAAACTTTGACTGGACGGGGACTTGAACCCGAGACGTCTGGTTTTGCGTACCAGCACTCTTACCATTTGGATAAATTTTTGGTTAAACTTACCGAGACAATGGATTACTTGACCCATTTTAAGTCCAGTGAAAATGGCCCAGTCTCAGTTAGTTTAATTGAGTACGAGGTTTACTTTTAACGGCCAACATCTGCCCAGTGAAAATTCAAATAACCTGTAACTTTGACTGCGTTGATGAAACCAGTGGAAACACGCCACTTGGTAAACTGTGACTCAGTAAACATACATCAGCCCGTGTAGTGCCGGAACAACACTGTGCACGGATTCTGCACATTCACTTACATACATGTACACATTACGGCAAACATTACGATCAAAATCTGTCGTGACAATGGCAGACAGAGGTGGTATTATTTCGCGGACTACTGCTAGGTATTTATGTAACCTCAATGGTCACGCCATTTTGCAAGCTCGCTATGTATGTACATGTACTTTAAACATCGCCTTGATTAAGTTTCCTGACTCAAAAAGTCCGAATGAGAACTGCATTAAGATTTACCCATTTGAAACTTGACCATTGCTTCGGTAACAATTTCCCATTGTTTAAATCCAATGACAGAATCTGTCAGAATCATCTAAATCTGAGATTTAGATGCAAACGGGATCACCCTGAGTGGCACGTGCACCATTTCAGAAAGAGGGCCCTCTACAGGTACAGGTACGGTAAGTAATACACAAAATACAATGTACATGTACATGTACCGTACGACGTGTACACGTATACAGTGTACTGTACATGTACATGTACATGTATGTGCATACTGTACGTGTACAAACAGGAATCTTACATGTAGCACACTGGATTTGAAACCATAACCAGTTGCCAAGTTGAGCGCGATAGAATTAACAAAGGCCATTTCTTTGCAATTTCAGACTGCAAAAGATTCTGTTGTTGGACATTTGTGCAATGCATAATATGCTCAAATACAGAAGTATATACCGGTACATTGTACAATAAGCGTGTACACTGTACAGTGTATCTAAACTGTACGTTAGAGAATACATTCATTCAAGTTTGTAAAGTCTGTAAGAGGAAGTTTTTAGAATTATATCCATTTCCCGTGTTCACAATGAAAAAATTACAAGGACATACAGTATACACACAGTACATGTGCTGCAATCCATGCAAGACAAAGAAACCAGCAAAGACCGGTTGACTATTAGGGAAGGCCACCATCTAAGGGCTGGATAGCTCAGACAGTCAGATGGTAAGAGCACCGGTACACAAAACCAAAGGTTTTCTGTTCAAGCCCCGGTCCAGTCAAAGTTTTCTTTGCCATTTAAAACAACAAAACAATTTTGCATGAATTTCCAATGGAAGTTTCAAAACGACTTTTGGAAAAAAATCATGCTTACCAGCCTTAAACACCCTACACACCATTTGCAAAAAATCCAACCTTGTCAATTCGCAATTATAGATGACTCTAAAATTTAGTGGGCCTGACGTTTCGATCCTAGCAGGACCTTTCTCAAAGGCAGAGTGACAAGGACAAAACAGATACATGTACACGAAGGCAGGGGAGAGAGTGAATAGGACACGGATGAGAAACAGAGGACAAAGAGTGAAGCTGGTAGGGAGAGATCAAAGGGAAGGGCAAGGGGTAGGGTAGGGATTAGTGAGAGGAGGGGGAAAGATCAAAGAGAAGGGCAAGGAGTGGGGTAGGGATAGTGACAATAGGGGGAAAAGATCAAAGAGAGAAGTGTGAAAGACTGAACACAAAAGAAGGATTATCAGAAAGCTGCATCTTTGATCTTTCCCCCTCCTCTCACTAATCCCTACCCTACCCCTTGCCCTTCCCTTTGATCTCTCCCTACCAGCTTCACTCTTTGTCCTCTGTTTCTCATCCGTGTCCTATTCACTCTCTCTCCTGCCTTAGTGTACATGTATCTGTTTTGTCCTTGTCACTCTGCCTTTGAGAAAGGTCCTGCTAGGATCGAAACGTCAGGCCCACTAAATTTTAGATTTACTTTTTGGTAATTTTAGTCAGTAAGCAGTTTGCAACATTTTTGTATATCACCATTATAGATGACTGTTTAAAGATTTACTCGTAATTTTCCTGTTTAAACGCAAAGTGGCTCAATTGACAAAATTCTGCTAGGTGCATTTTACGATCCTCAAAGCTGACAGTTTGATGAAAAAATGGGCCAATTTTTCACCATTTTCTGGTTGACGGATTGAGCTGAAAGTTTCACAGGTGTGTTATTTCATGCACATGCTGGATTAGACAAAGTATGGACGCGTTTCTTAGACCTTTACCAACAGTGTGTAGGGGCTTTAAAGGGTACCTGAAATAGAAAATTATAATATCGAGAAAACTATTGTAAGACTTAATAAAGGATAAACCAGTTCACAAACTCAACACTTTTAATGTCTACCCCGTAAATAGTGACCGTAAAAGGAAAACAAAATCTTTAGCGCGCCCACAAAAAAACTTCTTTTGCACGCGGGCCAAAGAGAAGGTGATGACGTCATCGGCAGTGCATTGTCGCATGATTGACTGCACACACACATGTGCAGTACGCGCGTCAAACAATAAAAAAACACGGCACACACATAGCAATTTTTCGGGTTGAAAAGTGTGGGGCAGTTTTCTGTTGAGAATCTTGCTGTTTTCTCAAAAATATGATTACTGGATTTAAAAAACAAACTGACACATGGAAGTTCATACCCTCATCATATTCCTTTTTAATTCAGGTACCCTTTAAAGCCCCTACACAACATTGGTAAGATTGAAAAACAGAAATGTTCACAGATTTACATGAAACTTATACAGTTTGAAGATGGTTATAGTACATTTGTAGAAACCTCTCACTGACATATTTCTGTCTAAAATGTTGTATATTGGGAGAAATGAGTAAAAGAAATTGTTTACGTCTCACCGAGATCTAAACTATTTTTCGGAACAGTACGGCATTGAATGCTGCATTTTCGCGAAACAAATGAAGTGGTTTTCACAATTTTCTCGAGACACTGTTGGCGGATTGAGCTGAAATTTTCACAGGTGTGCTATTTCATGCATACGTTGGATCAGACAATGTATGGATGCTATTCTTTGACCTCGACCAATGTTGTGTAGGGGCTTTCAATGTGGGGCCTGCGTTGAAGGGAAGGAGACGGGGAGGGACTCACTCAAAGGCAAAGAAGAGGGAGCAGGTGACGACGATCAGCCCCAGCGTCAGGTAGAAGACTCCCTTCTGCCGGGCCATCATGATGCGGCCGTCGCAGTAGAAGGAGTTGCGACCGGGCAGCACCTGCCATTTGCGCTGCGTCATGTGACTGCCGCTGTCCAGCGCCGCGTAGCGACTGGTCGTGGAGGAATCGCTGGTGCGAGGGGGCGCAATATTGGCCTGGGGTGAGGGCATGTGACCAATGACAACGTCCAGGGTCCTTGGTTGCTAGTCCTGCAGCACGAAGGAAGACAAATGACATACTATGGATGTACAAGTTTTGTACAAACATGGAGATCTGCCTAGCCTAGCAAGTATATGTACAAGTAGCATGCATGGGATAGACAACCCTCAGTTTCATTTTCAACATGATTCCAATTTTCAACAATACACCAATACAGTAGGCCAAGCCCACAACAGCAACGGCACACATGCACACACTGCGTCACGATCGCCCACATGCCGTGTGCATCCACTGCACGGCCGCAACTACCGAAAGCACTCCTCTCCGGTGGACATTGGTTTTGGAAAAGGCCAAAAAATATACATTTCCTCTCTTGCCAAGGTATCAAGAGTCAGAATCACACTGAAAACATAAATAACGCTTGATATACATGTATGGTTAAGGGTAAAACTCGGATTTGCAAAGGAATTGGCAGGTACAAAGTACAAACACAAGAGTAAACACAACAATAAGTGTGTGGTAACAAATACAAAATTTAAAACGTTGTGTCAGACAAAATGGCAACAATTTGTCAGACCTTAAATCTAGCATTGTGATTAGTCAAGGTGTACAAGGGCCGTTTCCATTGTGTAAATGTAATGGCGATTTAAATCATGTTTCAATATCCTTTTTTTGGGGTTCAAGTTCACAACTTCACACAAACCGAAAAATAGTGACCTGATTGTGGTTTATAGCACTTGCAGTTGTGGTCAAACAGTGGTTGTGTCCTTGAGGGTGGCCCATGCAGGGATATATAAATAAGCATGGCTCTTCCTATCTATCAGAGCGCATGCGGTGTATTGTGGGATTGAAAAAACCCAATGGTGTGATTCAGCGGAGCGTTCTCCCACACATCATGTTGCAAATAAACATTATTTGGAAAAGTCTCACTAAAAGTGGAATCAGAATCGAGATTCAAATCCCTAATCATGATTATTGTGTCCACAAAAAAAAAATAGTAGAAATTGCGATCCAAATAATCACGTTTATTTTACAACTCAGTGCGCGCAGATAAATATCCAGCATCCTCACTACCAACTGTTTATCTGCACATGACTGCGCGAACTGTACAAGGTACCAGTATGAGCAAACCAAGCACAGTCCAGAGGTGCTTCTGGCTGGGTCACATTCCAGGCATGTGCAATTCAGCACAAATTTTGGTTTTGAATCATGATTCACTGTTCACTAATTTGGCCATGTGTGAATGTTCCCCCCCCCCCATTTTTTTTTTAATTGCAATCTTCTTTTAGATATTTTTCCTAGTGGGAATACACCTTTTTAAACAATTTAAAGAATCTCAAATTTTAGTGGGCTTGACGTTTCGATCCTAGCAGGACCTTTCTCAAAGGCAGAGTGGTCACTCTGCCTTTGAGAAAGGTCCTGCTAGGATTGAAACGTCAGGCCCACTAAATTTGGAGATTTGCATTTTGGTAATTTTAATCAGTAAGCAGTTCGCAACATTTTTGTATATCACTCTAAGTCAATTTAAAGAATGTATTTACACATTTGTGCTCTGTTTGGCATATAATCACGATTTTTTTGAAAATTTGCATTAAAAGTGGAATCTGAATCTCAATTTTTTATAGCAGTGTGAACGACTTCAAAAATACTAACTACATGTACAGTACAATGTGTACAGGTACATTGTACCATACCATGTAACGTGTACTTTACACCATACGCCTGGCCATACCCGTGCCAATGATAAATGTACATGTACAGGGTTACTATATGTATACGTGTACGGTAATTGCTATGCATTGTAGAATATGCATGTAAAAGTTGTACATGCAACTTATATATTGGACTGTTGAACAACCACTTTAAACCTGCGTTTAATAACCCATCAGAATTGACTGCCCTGGATGTAAATATGCATACGTGACTCTGTACATTAATTCTGTCTCCTTCTTGCACTGTCTTGTGGCCTTCTGTTGCAAGGGTCATTGACACTAGTCATTGCTATTGCTGAATACAAAGAATGTGCCGAGTCTGCTGCAGACTGGAAGGTTTGCAATGACACCATTGGACAGGAATCTAGTGCCTTGTGGAGACCCGCACGCAGTCCAATAGGTTGAATAGGTCTCCACAGGGTTACAAAAACGAGTGTGTGTACAGTCGACTCCCGTTATAAGTAACGAGCTCGGTTATAACGACAACAATAACAAGCATATTTTCAAAGTCCCTGTCTATTTTCATCATTTGTATGGGGAAGTATTTGTGTATTAACGAGCAAGCACATTACGAGGCTATGGTTATAACGAGCATTTTGGCCGACCGTACATGAACAAAAGCATCAACCCATTTACATACATGTACCAGTACATGTATAACGACTTCTTTTGGAAACTACAGGCGCCATGGTGTGTCAAAAACCTAACCTTATTCAGGAGTCGCGTCTTTCAATGCTCCATGCATGCACGCAGTGCTGCGGTTTCATGTTGTTTCACCTCGCCAATAATGGGACGGTTTGTATGGTGGCCCAGAAGGGACATCGTCAATCCCAAACATCTGCGGTCACAAATCCCGCTTGCGGTTTCAGACAATATGGCATTCAGGGGATAATGAGTGTTTAGTCAGCGCAACAAAACTAATGCGCAAAAGGGTTTTACATCAAGTTATGTATAGCAAGAGCGCGTATCAAAATAAACTGATTCAAAGGGCTACTTTGCCAAGGAATAAAATAATAATGAATAAATAAATATCGCAAATCTTAAAATTTAGTGGGCCTGACGTTTCGATCCTAGCAGGACCTTTTTGAGAAAGGTTCTGCTAGGATCGAAACGTCAGGCCCACTAAATTTTAAGATTTGCATTTTGCTAATCTTAGTCAGTAAGCAGTTTGCAACATTTTTGTACAACATGTATATCATCCAAATAAATATCGCGACAGTCTTTTACCAAAGGATTGATTGAAGTGGTCGAGAATACCTTGGACCTATATCCTGATGCAATAGTTACCATGGCTTACCTAATGGCTGTATACAACTGCCAAAATGGATCCACCACGGCAACGTATGCACCAGTATATGAGGTAGCATTAGCAGGTGAGTGTGGCTTGGAGCTGGCACTGTGGTAGTGTGGTCTCGCTGAACTCCCAGAGGTAAAAGAGCAAAATGGATATTGTGCGACCACCTTTTATACAAAACTAAACTCCAGTGGTGTTACGCAATCAACACTACCACAAGTGCATGGGAGATTTAGTCCATATCATTTAAATTAATACCAAACAATGGGGATGTAAACTGCTGCTCCTTCTCACAAGAGATGATATACAGTGTACATACTGTACATGAATGACATGGACATGTAGTTGTACCTGAACATGGTGTCTTCGAAAACATCATTATTTTATCAATTGGTATTTTCACCAATGACCATGCAAACCTTCAAAACTTTGCAGTTTAATTAAATAAATTTATATCAGATTGGCACTTTAAATCTAAAGAGAAGTTCATTCACTAGAAACTTTTGTTGCATTTACAAAGGGCTAAATTAAAGTGTTTGTGTCACATCACTCACACACAGAATTACATGTGGCAATGTTCAACTACATACATGAATTATGAACATGTACTGATGTAGTTCTTTAACTGATGCTGTGACCTAGCCTATAGTGCTGCACACGACAACAATCCTGACATGACATCAGAAGGTGGTGTAATCAACCATTGTAAGTAAACAACAAGGTCCACTCTCCACAATCTGACAATGGAAATTTGAATTCCTCCCAATGCCTACACAAACAATGAATCAGCAGTGTGGGGTACAACAACAAAAACCACTCACTGTGCATTGAGAACTCAAGGAAAAACTGGGACGTGTCAACCATTCACACGCTCCCCCCAGTGTTGGGTCATGTATCCTTCCGGATAATGTGGCAAAATCCGGTAAACTGAGACAGAAATGAGTGACTAAAGAGTAAAGGGTAGTAAAGTAGCTTGTTGCTACCGGGTTCGGGAACACGGTCTTGGTTGCAACTTGCTTGCATTGGTATAGGCAGAGGACAGATTGTCCTTCTCACAACCACTGGATTTCTTGCCCGGAATTTCACACTTTTTGCGACTTATACTCACTCAGAAGCAGCACCTAGGGTCGGCAGGTGATTCGCTCAAACATAAGTTCCGGTCCGGCGAATCCTTGTTGACGGGAGAAACGGTGTTATTTAACAAAAAAGGGACGAAAAATGGCCACATTAAAAATACCGGAGCCTGCAGACAGTGAGCGACTGGATTGCTAGCACCCATTGCGCATGTACGATCTACACGGCCAATTGAAAAGCGCCCTCTATTGATCATCACCACACAGTATTAATTTTTCTTTCTTTGGGGGGGGGATTTGTTTTAACTTGTGTAGCAGCGTTCCGAGAGCTTTTTGAAAAGAAAAATGTGACCCGGTGTAGCGGTCTGATACGGGTCCCATGCTCAGATGAGACCGTTACCATATAATTATGGATAAAAACGTCATGCGCAGTGCGTATGGTAGCTGTCCATTTTGAAGGCCGTGCCGAGTCGATACGGCCATTGGCAATGCAGCGCTTTCAGGCACGTTCGTTGACCCGTAGTTATTTACCAACAACGCTCAGTACTGAGCCTATAGTACCTAGGCCTAGAACTTGCAGTTTTACACTGGAGAAGAAATGCTACAGTTGTTCCCCCGTAATGAGGGTATAATATTGATTGGCTTTATACAATCAAAAGCAAATAGTACAAACTGTGTTCGTTCACGAATAATCATAAACAACAGTCACATATGAAGAGCGTCCCCACGTGCTTGGTTCACTGACTCATCTGAGCACGCTGAGCAGCTGAGAACGTTGCTGCAACGTGCTGAGCTGAGCCAGTGACGTCACGGCTCAACTCAGCACGGGGGCCCATCTGAGATCGTTACACCGGCATGATGAGGATCATTTGGTACCAGACACAAGACAGCAGCACCAGTCTAACTCCTCAAAAGCGGCCGTTCAAAACAGAGTTTTCGACGCGACCCGGCTTCCAAAAGGCAGGAACTTTCCATTTTCTTGAAAACAGTACACAAACACTCCCCCGAAATTCTCGTTTCTTCAACATTTCGACACAGATTTTGTAAAAAATCCTATGGACAATAACATCCTCTAACACATTAACTTTCCGAGAATACAAAAAAAACCGAAAATTTATTTATAATCGAATTGAGAAGATTCTTTGACTTCAGGCGTTGTTTACTCGAAAAGTGTTTTGGTGGGATATACCTCATGTCGCAATTCCAGGTCACAAATGTTGTCGATAAAAAGCGAAAGTTCCACATAATTAATTATGTGAACATTGGATGAAAGAGCATGCCTTTGAAAACACTGAGAGAAATATGTTCTGTTCTGAAAAAGATTGCAGCGTTAAAACCTCACCGAAAAAAAATAACAAGGTTTGACAAGCTCCGACCTTCTCTTTTTCTCTCCTATTTTTTTTTCGAACGCCCTTGGTTGGATTGAAACCTCTAAATCCTGTGGTTTTGCATTAATATCAAGAGAAAACAATTATGCATTTCCTTTATTTTTTCGAGAAGCTGTATGGAATCAAAAAAGGGCTTTGCATGGTGGGTGAAACAAATAGGTCAAGGGTTTGCGGTGAAATGAACTGGTTCTTAAAGAAGAGGTATGAAAATGAAATGAAATGTTTCTTAAAAAAACTCTTTTTTAGAGTTATCACTCAGGTTCTTTTCAGAGTTATCACTCAGGTTCTTTTCGGAACCATACCTCTTCATTATAAGAGACCTTATAATAATTATAATAATGGTGTCACCGCAAACCCTCCTATAGTGCATGGAATCAGCCGGTGAATGCCCTTGCTGTTTCTAGCAACAAGGCGCATGCGCAGAAGAAATCCCACCTTTCAACCATCGACCCACCTCCGACTTGGTCTTACCGGTGGCGAGCAAGCGCTGCCAAAGAGTTGATACGTGCATGGCGTGCAGGGTAAAACACTTCAGAACTGATAATAGGAGTCGACCGTCAACAGTAAAATACTAGACCACCGAGTAATGACTAATGAGTGCAGACGATCGAACACGTCACATCAACGAGATCTCACGAGATATCACGAGTCGAGAGAGCGATATACCGGTGTCACGATCGTAAGTGGGTGGCCTTGCTAAAAATTGATGGGTGACGTCACCGCCCATCTGAGCACGTAGCGACAACCTGCTGAAATAGGCGAAAAAGGCAGCGTGCCAAGATGGGTGGGTGAACTGAGCGCGTGCGGGCGCCCTTTACACTAACCCGATTGCCCATATATGGCAGCCCACCCATTTGATCATGCCACCCATTATTTTTAGACTGTCACACCTGGGATGTCTAATTGTGCGCCCTATTGGTCACGCACCGGTAGCCCATAGTGGGTATCAAACAAAACACAACCCAAAAAACATGGCGGCCCCCACATCAAGGTGCCGCTAGCGCTGTTGTGAACTACATGAAGACTGTTGCATCATTTTGTTTGTTAAATCAAAGCTTTTCTTCCTCGAAATCTAAGATAAAAAACATTCCTGAGTTTGAACCCGAGACCTTCCCGGAATACCGACAACAAGTCACGTGATGACATTGCGCAATCGGTGAATTCTCCTTCTTTCGAAGTTGCACGCGACCAAACAAATTAAGGGATGGTTTGACTGATTACGAACGGACTTTAGCAACGCCGGCACCTTTGTATCAAGGAGACATCCATGACTTTGTGGATTGTTCATAGTCCATAGATTTTTCGAGACAAAAAATATTGTTCAGAACTGTGCAGGAATTGATGTTAGAAAATGATCATACCACATAAAAGAACACTAAAACACGAAGTAAGCCTACATAATATTTCATCTTGTTTAACCTATTTAAATTTTTATCTAAATTTTCTTAATTATTATTTAATCTTGTACAGAAATATTTATATAATGTTATATTTTTGCATACAGCCAGATGTGGGGCAGAAGTTCTACGGACCATAGTAATTACTTTGCTGTTGCTGTTCCAAGCCCATCTAGAAGTATTGTCTGCATTTGTGCACTACATGTATGTTTGTGATGGCTGAATAAATAATTTTTTAAAATAATGATAATAACAAACAACAACGGGGATACTTGTACTTACGGTGCACCAGTCCGACTAGTCAGTGGCAATGAATTTTTTATTTTTTATTTTTTTTGGGGGGGAGTGGGTTATCTTTTGTTTAATCCCACGGACTATCCAATTTCTTTTGTCGATATCACGTGATCATGTTACGAAGTGCGAAGGGAGCGTCGTTCAGGCCTCCCGTCAATTGTTTTTTATTATTTTTCCCGTCAGATTAGATCCCTGACGATATGAGAACAGTTGTTGACCTGATCGACGTGATTGTTACCACTGGATTGCGTGGAATTTGTTGTGCGGGACATTGCTCCGTCGAGCATATTGTGTTGTGCCCATCAACGCAAAGATTCCATCCATGTTAGCTCGTGCTTCAAGTAAGTACACTGACTTGATTTCAAAGAAAGTAAATGATCGATTTTCACTTCTTTTGTGAAAGTGTTTGAAGTACACATTCATTGGCAGTACAGCGAACAGACAATTGAGTAATATAAAAAAAATCACAAAACTCTAGATATTCAGGGTGTTGCTATTGTTACCCCGAGAGTCTTGTACATAAATGCAGTAAAAAAAGAAGAGTGATGTACAAAAATGTTGCAAACTGCTTACTGAATAAAATAACCAAAAATGGTTATAAAAATGAAGAACTCGTTCAATCCTTGATTCTTGAAAAAAATGTATACATCTTTGTCCGAGTGTCTTAAAGGCCCTATACAACATTGGTAAAGGTCAAAATATTGTCACAGTTTGTGTTTTAAACTATTAAACATTTCAGAAAAGCAATCCTGCGAAGGTTTGAGCTCAAATGGTGATCCGAGAAAGTAGAAAAAGGTAAAAAACCGTCACGGTTTTCGCACCGTTCTGTAGTGTAGGAAATAGTTTATGACTTGCGAGTAATAAACTATTTGTCGATGTTTGGCTGAAGATTTCTAGGGAAGTACAGCATCCCAGACCGTAAGATTTCGTCATGGGGATTCTATCATGACTATCTACAAACTGTGTAAATTAGAAGGAAATCTGTGGACATCGATGTTTTCCGATCTTCCCAATGTTGTATTGGGCCGTTAACGGAAGAGGGCAATATTCATTGGAAAGTGACTCAAAATGTCGTCTTCAGACAGTCTTCGAAAATAAATGTTTACCTCTCAATTTGTGATATCTGTGATGTTTTCGCCAAATCTTCTCTGGCACACCTTGGCACTCCTTTCCCAATATCAACGGTCTCTGTTGCAACTTGACCTTGCATAGCTCTTCGTGTACGGTCTGTGGAACAAGGCAGAGTCGTAGATCAATAGAAATGAGACTGAATCTAAACTCCCATACAACACACAATAATAGGTTTCCCATTGCTTATTGTGATATCACTTTCGTCACCGACTCGGACGTGGCCACTGGCTCTACGCGCGTTTCAATCACAGACAACCCGTAGACGTACAACAGCGGGCGCTAGACTGTAATTTCAGGACGCGTAAAAAAACATGGTCAAACGTGTTCGTCACGTCACACGGACGGACGCACGTACACAAACTCAGTGCAAGATTAGGCACACTGGCCCGCCATCCACGAGAAAAATGACCGCCAAATTTTGATTCATTATTATTTCTAATAAAACAAGCAAATAATATCTGTAATGGAGTATGTAGTCATCTCTGAAAAGGGCTTTTGATCTCAATCAGCATGGTTTCATCCAAAAAATCGAGTTTGAATCCATCATTCCGGGATTTCTCCATATGTTTGTGCACATTGTTCATCCACTTCCGCCCATGGTTTCAAATTTTAGTCGGGCGCCGTCACCATTACAGTATCCTGACGTTGTTTTCCATAGGCATCGTGTATGGCTTTCGGGCTATGGGTGCAGCGCACAAAATCCATCCAAGATGGCTCTGCCGAGCTGATTATCATCAAGTGTGGACCCACAATTTTGTTTTAATAATGGGTCTTTGGAGGCTAATTAACTGATACATTGTAGAATAAGTGAAGCTTAAGACAACCTGGGGGTTCACTCTTCAATTTGGTATGTCCTTTTGAGTTTTTGTTTTACCATATCCGGCTTTAAATGTGGCCCTATTTGACTGTAGAAGTTGAGGGGTCCATCCCCAAATCCTTGCAGAAATTCGGCTTGGACGGCTACACTTTTTGGGGGTGTTTTTTCTGGGGGTAATTAGCAAAAGAAATAATCGGCTAAGGGCACTAAAATTGAAAAGAATCTGAGAGATGAAGGTCCAAACTACAATTTTCAGTATAGCTAAAAGAACTGAGAGACTTTTGGGTGTGGGATAATTGGCTTTGAAAGTGAGTGTTTTTATACAGTGTTCAATGGGAGCTCTATTTAGTGTTCTGCACCCTGAGTGAGCGAAAGGCGCCCTCTAGCGTCCGGTGATCCACCACCCACTCGCCCCGAAGACTTCTCCTCGAACTCAAAATGCGGGGGCGGGGCCCAGGCTATAAAAACGGAGCGCCTTTTCAAACCCGTGCCACACAAAAATGATGAACTTTTTATCGTTGGTTTGCAGCTGACGGACAGAAGCCACGGACGTTACCGTATCAGAATCATCGCGCCACAAGTTCCAGGTGTTTGTTTGGTTTATGCCTCGCCTACCACGTGGCAGGATGAGAGGCACTACATCGGTGTTTGTGACTGTGCTGGTGTGTCTACTGAACGGTGAGATGGTGAGGGGTTACCCTCTTCTGGGGGAAGGCGATCTAGATGAAGTGGATCGGATTAGCGGGGGACTCTTCCACAAAGTGGCCCAGGCATCGCTCCCCGACGATCGCTCATCGTCAAACATCGGTGCCTGGCCGTGGCCTGGCGGTCGGTGGCCGGGCGAGAGCACGAGGTTTGACGGTGAGGACGAGGGAGCGACCAAGGAGCGGGGGTCAGAGACGGGGTCAGCAGTCCGCGCCCCGAACTACGGTCCGCCCTGGCGGTCGGCGGCAGCGTGGCACGCCCATCACCTGCCCGGGCGAGCAGAGACGCAGGACGGCCGGACCGTCTATGAGCGGCACCAGCACGCCGGCTCTCCCCGGTCTCCAGCGCCGATCCCGGGCCGAGATTCCGGCGGCCGGCCGGCGGTCGGCGGCGACGGCCGGGAGACCGGCCTCTTCCCGCCCATCCCCGACCTGCCGCCGCCGCCGGTCGTCCCCGAGGCCGGCGGCCCCGCGGTCGGGGGGCCCGGCCACACTGGCGACGGCGAGGCGGGGCGGGGCGGCGGCAGCGGATCGCCGCCGAGGATTCCCGCGTTCCCCGAGCTGCCGAGCTGGACGAAGATGACCTCCGACCCAGGTAGGTCGACCGATATACCAAGAGGTCACTGGGTAGGAAGACGCTGGAATACCTTATCACCCGGGCCCTTTTCCAAAACACGGCTAAAGGTCGCCGCACACGAGAGCTATCTGCTGAGTAAAAAGTCTCTCGTGGCCGTTAGCTCAGCACGTAGCTCACCGTGTGCGCTGAACTTTTGCTGAGATTTCTCCCTCAAGAGGCCGTGAGACCAATAATCTATCCTGTTTGATTTTGGCAACCACGTGAATAGAGCGTGTGCTTTCATTGGGCAGTTGCTATGTTTTTTGGCTCAGCACGTAGCTCAAGTCGCCGCACACGATGAGTTTTCATCCACGAGAGGCGAAAGAAATCAAACAGGATAGATTATTGGTCTCACGGCCTCTTGAGGCAGAAATCTCACTAAAAGTTCAGCGCACACGGTGAGCTACGTGCTGAGCTAACGACCACGAGATATTTTTTGCTCAGCAGATAGCTCTCGTGTGCAGCGACCTTTATACTCAGGCTCCGGCTTCGTATCAAGTTCTTCCATCACAGGGCACGAGAACGTACGGGAGGCTTTTGCCTTTAGTTTTGAATTATTACGTGCCCTGCGTTTTGAAAACGAATCCAAAGCTTTAACTTCAACAAAGAACTCCAACCTGTTTTTCTATATAGCCTTTTGATAATATCATAACGGTTTTGGGAAAAAAGGCAACGATAACTGACCACTAAAATGAGGTTTCTTGACTGAAGGAAATCAAATTATCAGAATTTTGTATAAAATATCCAACCTACATTATTTGACTACGGTATGTCAAAATGCCGTGTCCATAAAACCAAACTACATTACTTGGATGTTAAAAAAAAATCTAACCGCACATTCCCGATTCTAATGAAAGTAAAACATGAGACGTAAAGACGATTTAGGCCCTACACTTTCTAGGCAAACTATTTTGTCGAGAAAAAAGGGAAACATGTTGCTAACTGCTCACCAACCCGCTGGACCTGTGGTAAAATGCAAAATTGTAGGTAGTGGCCTAACGTTTCGATCCTAGCGGGAACTTCATCAGGGGCTCAATGATTCAAACCATTTTAGCCTATGATGAAGGTCCTGATAGGATCGAAACGTTAGGCCACTGGCTTGCAAACTATTTAAAAAATAATTATAATGCAAAAGATGTGGCAAGCGAAAAACGAGCAAAATGTAAAGATTATCAACAATGAGGAGGGCCTGACGTTTCGATCCTAAAGACCCTTTTCACGTGACGTCATGCTGGACCGCCTTGCAATGGCAGCGCACAGTGTAAACATCAGTAATGCTGTACCATTATGGTTGTGCGTACACTTTCCGTAAAAAGCGGTCCAACGTGGCGGCAGTGTTTCCGTTTGACGTGTTTTGGTCACGTGGGTGAAAAGGGTCTACAGCAGGACCTTTCTCAAAGGCAAACTAGTTTGTGGAAAGTCACTGGGAAGATACCGAGTAACTCCTATAAGGCTTTTTTTCTTTCGAGATGGAGCATCGCTGTGAAAAGAGCCGGTAGCATTAACATTTCTTCTGGGTAATAATGTCGTTGTTCTTTCCTCCATGCACGCAGATAGCCGAGGGGGACACAGCCGCCTTCTCCAGCGGTAGATTTTGCGATCGACTTCCCGACTCGAGAGGGCGCCAGCTGCCTGGGGAAGAACTCTGATTAGTATAATTGCGGTGTCTGTCAGACCGTGTATCCCATGCATGGTATTCTAGTAATAACCATTCTGTTAAATTTCACGATATTTCGTTTAAAAAAAAAAGTGCAATAATTATAATAGGTATAGCGTGTAATTGCAGTAAACGTGTGTATTACTCTATAACAGTATCTAGTCAGAGTATTAAAAGTCTCCATATGTGACCCAACACACCATAATGAGGAATAACCCCACTTTTGAGATTTTGAAATTTTCTAATGATGTGAAAGAGTAGGCCTATACCATTAGCTTTCAAATGATATCAAAATATAATATCCTTTAATATTTAAAATTTCCGAAAATACAGAAACAAGAAAATGTAGTTATAATCGAATTGTGGAGATACTTTAACTTCAGGCATTGTTTACTCAAAAAATGTTTTGGTGGGATATTCCTCATGTCGTTGTGCCGGGTCACATATACAGTTAGGCCTGTACATTGTGTGTATACTGCAGAGACTATTACTTTCGAAATCTCGAAATAATATCGAAGGGCTCGGTTGTGGATCAGATTCTCGAGCACTGTCGGGATGTGACTTCGTCGGGAACCAAAGAGAGCGAATTATCAGAGAGTTTTTCACTGGATTCATGCAGTAATGTTATGACGATTTGGGGGTTAACCAATCCTCTCCCACGATCATCTTTCGGGAGGCCATTGTCAAAGCTTTTTTGGTCGTGGGGAAACGTACATACAAAATGTTACGCAGTATGTATAAAGCACTGATCTTACCGATTGTTTTTTGTGTGTGTTTCAACGCTGTCTACCACTTTCGTATATAATAGAATCCGACGGGATTTGGCAATCCTTAAGAAGCAGTTTACCACTGTTGGTCGAAATGTCAAGTCGTAACATTTTATTAAAAAAACCTCGACAAAGACTAATTGACTATTTGGGAAGGCCGCCATCTAAGGGCTGGATAGCTCAGATGGTAAGAGCACTGGTGTGCCAAAGACTAGTTGACTATTAGGGAAGGCCACCATCTAAGGACTGGATAGCTCAGATGGTAAGAGCACTGGTGTGCCAAAGACTAGCTGACTATTTAGGGAAGGCCACCATCTAAGGGCTGGATAGCTCAGATGGTAAGAGCACTGGTGTGCCAAAGACTAGTTGTCTATTAGGGAAGGCCACCATCTAAGGGCTGGACAGCTCAGATGGTAAGAGCACTGGTGTGCCA
Organism: Luidia sarsii; assembly: GCA_949987565.1. Lineage (NCBI taxonomy): Eukaryota > Metazoa > Echinodermata > Asteroidea > Paxillosida > Luidiidae > Luidia > Luidia sarsii. The sequence goes on from OX465114.1 coordinate 2,053,021, forward strand.
AAGACTAGTTGACTATTAGGGAAGGCCACCATCTAAGGGCTGGATAGCTCAGATGATAAGAGCACTGGTGTGCCAAAGACTAGTTGACTATTAGGGAAGGCCACCGTCTAAGGGCTGGATAGCTCAGATGGTAAGAGCACTGGTGTGCCAAAGACTAGTTGACTATTTGGGAAGGCCGCCATCTAAGGGCTGGATAGCTCAGATGGTAAGAGCGCTGGTGTGCCAAAGACTAGTTGACTATTAGAGAAGGCCACCATCTAAGGGCTGGATAGCTCAGATGGTAAGAGCACTGGTGTGCCAAAGACTAGTTGAATACTTGGGAAGGCCACCATCTAAGGGCTGGATAGCTCAGATGGAAGAGCAGTGGTGCCCCAAAGACTAGTTGACTATTAGAGAAGGCCACCATCTAAGGGCTGGATAGCTCAAATGGTAAGAGCACTGGTGTGCCAAAGACTAGTTGACTATTAGGGAAGGCCACCATCTAAGGGCTGGATAGCTCAGATGGTAAGAGCACTGGTGCCCCAAAGACTAGTTGACTATTAGGGAAGGCCACCATCTAAGGGCTGGATAGCTCAGATGGTAAGAGCGCTGGTACGCAAAATCAGAGGTCTCAGGGTCAAGTTCCGGTCCAGTCCAAATTTTCTTTGCCAATTTTACAATTCGTAACAATTATCATTAAACACAATTATGAAAGAAAAACTGACTGGAAACTTGTGAACACTCTCTAAAAAAATGGCAAAGAAAACTTTGACTGGACCGGGTCTTGAACCCGAGACCTCTGGTTTTGCGTACCAGCACTCTTACCATCTGAGCTATCAGCCCTTAGACGGTGGCCTTCCCAAATAGTCAACTAGTCTTTGGCACACCAGTGCTCTTACCATCTGAGCTATCCAGCCCTTAGATGGTGGCCTTCCCTAATAGTCAACTAGTCTTTGCCACACCAGTTCTCTTACCATCTGAGCTATCCAGCCCTTAGATGGTGGCCTTCCCTAATAGTCAACTAGTCTTTGGCACACCAGCGCTCTTACTATCTGAGCTATCCAGCCCTTAGATGGTGGCCTTCCCTAATAGTCAACTAGTCTTTGGCACACCAGCGCTCTTACTATCTGAGCTATCCAGCCCTTAGATGGTGGCCTTCCCTAATAGTCAACTAGTCTTTGGCACACCAGCGCTCTTACTATCTGAGCTATCCAGCCCTTAGACGGTGGCCTTCCCTAATAGTCAACTAGTCTTTGGCACACCAGCGCTCTTACTATCTGAGCTATCCAGCCCTTAGATGGTGGCCTTCCCTAATAGTCAACTAGTCTTTGGCACACCAGTGCTCTTACTATCTGAGCTATCCAGCCCTTAGATGGTGGCCTTCCCTAATAGTCAACTAGTCTTTGGCACACCAGCGCTCTTACTATCTGAGCTATCCAGCCCTTAGACGGTGGCCTTCCCTAACAGTCAATTGATTAGTCTTTGCCGAGCAAACTTTAACATCATTGGGTATTAAATACAAGCCAAACTGTTGAATCGTGGTTGGTTGGCCAAACCAGTCACAAAGGCGGAATATATCGGACGAAACTAGACTAAGCGTTGGAGCGAGATTTTGATTCACATCCCTCCGACGTGTTGAATGTCACGGCAGTTGTTTTCCCCATTACATTGTGTGCATGTAGGCCTACACTGCTGCCATATAACGCGTGGGAGATGAGTTTATTTCGCCACGGGGTGTAAGAATGGACAGGAATATAATCTTTCCAGCAACACTCTTTCTAATGATCAAAGTCGTGTGATACAAAGCATCAAATCATCGTCTTTCATCCATTTGTAAGTCGCCCCAACAGAAAGCTTCTTTCTCTGTTTTGGTTGGGGTTGTGTCACCGATCAAAATAGGTATACAAATATGACACGTCAATGCCTCCGGGTGGACTTTGCCAACAAAGAGGATTCTGAGCAACGCGTATGCCGCGTAAGAGATCGGATAAAAAAGTCACCTGCTCCCAGCGAACGAAGTGGGTGTTCTGTGAATAAAACAAAGATACAGGACTCTACTCGTCAGAAACGTGCTCTGTTTCACTGCGTGCTTTTCTGTTCGTATACCCAGAGGGGGTCGATTATAATCTTGTCTTTCTGCCTACTCTAATCCATCATCGCGGTCATTTATTGCCTTGACATTTTCCCGCCGACTGCCCGGTTCTTGCTCCGTGTCGTGCAGGGTATTAGATATCATAAATCGATCCGCGGTCGTGCGGAGGAATACGGCCGTGGCGCTGAATCCGTTTCGGTGAGACGGCGCGCACGTGTTCTCGCCGTGCACGTGACGTCACCGAATATCGATCCGCGGGGGTGTGTCCTTGACAAGCGTAGTATAATGAGGGAGAGAGAGAGAGCGGAAATCGGATATTAGCACTCGGCCGATAATTACAATTTCAGATTGCAGTAATGTCCCGGATACTTCCGCTGGCCTTTTTTCTTGCAGACGAGGCAGCGAGTGGGGGAGGGGGAGGTTGGTTATGGAAGGGGGAGAGGCGGGGGCGAGACCAGGAAGTGTTAGTCTTTCGTGCAAGGCGTAATTTAAAGCCCCTACACAACATTGGTAAGATCGAAAACAGAAATGTTCACAGATTTACATGAAACGTATACAGTTTGAAGATGGTTATAGTAGAAACCTCGCACTGAAATATTTCTGCCTAAAATGTTGTATTTTGGGAGAAAAGAGTAAAAGAAATCGTTTACGTCTCACCGAGATCTAAACTATTTTTTCGGAACAGTACGGCGTTGAATGCTGCATTTCAGTCGCGAAACAAATGAAGCGGTTTTCACGATTTCCTCGAGACTCGGTTGGCGGATTGAGCTGAAATTTTCACAGGTGTGCTATTTCATACATATGTTGGATCAGACAACGTATGGATGCTATTCTATGACCTCGACCAATGCTGTGTAGGGGCTTTAAGGGAGCCTCATCTCCGTTATTCGTGGGATCAGGGTAGGTATAGAACAGCAGGCGGAAATGGAAAAAAACCAAGCGGATCGACCGACGGGACACCGAGTTGGCGGAAAGTTCGTTCGCCTCCCGTGCGCCCTCAACGGTATAGGGCGGACTGATGTTAAGAAGCACACGATCGAAGGATCGAAGGATCGAAGGATCGAAGGATCGAAGGATCGAAGGATCGAAGGATCGAAGGATCGAAGGATCGAAGGATCGAAGGATCGAAGGTTTGCGGTCACGTAGTGAAACGCAGCCCAGTGACGTACGTCGAAATCTTTCACTCGGATGCACATTCCCTTCCATGACGCGGTCGTTCATTTCTTTACCATGAACCCCATGCAACCCTGCCGAGACCTTTACGATAACAAGACCGTGATTGATTTTCGGTTCTTTCAAAGCTCCCCTCTTAAAGATCGTCACTCGTCAAGCGCCTGTGGCAGAGGAAAGGCCAAATGGTTTGTAGGGCGATTGGCCGTCAGTCACCGATAGAGGGCGATAAAACACGTCGGGTAGCACTATTTTTTTGCAGAAAGCCTATATATCCCTAGCTTTAACTTCAACTGGTATAGCCCCCCCCCCCCCCGTAAATTGTTTGTGCACAAACATATGGGCCCAAAGCGTTTAGTGGTACGGAAATATAAATCACCGCTTGGAAAGGTTACAGAACACCAAATCGAGCTTCTATATAACACAGACACTCATACTACACACATTGAATGACCTACATTTTAAAATGTAAATTTGTAATTTTAAAAATCATTGAACGCATCGCGCGGTGGCGCTGTTCGTGAAGAAATAGTCTGGTACCCAGACTTTGTTGTGGGTACCATTCTAAGTTGGTATCAGTCAGCTAATTTATTAACAACATTATTCTTATGCTCTTTGTCGGCAACGTTTTGTCCAGTCGGCCAATCGGGAAAACAAAAATCTTACGCGGCATTACGTACGTAGGCAACGCAATCAGGGTTATTCCACGTGTCTTTATTTTACTGTCCTGACCTTTTTGTCAAGGCATACCTGACTCAAGCTCATGCTTAATAGGTCTTGTCTTTCGTCTTAAAATGTATAAACACGAATCACCTATGCTATACTATCGTCACCTTTGTTTTATTTAATCACTTTAGATAGACTGTCTGGGTTTTTCCCCTTACATTATAAAGCCGTGGTGAAAAAAAATAATGTGAAATGAATGAACATTTGGCCCTACAAAATCGAGGTATAGCGGTTTCAGCGGTGATGACATTTAGAGCTGTGGATAAATCGATAAACTTTTGCAACTCAGACTTCAAATTGAATGGAGTTTCGACGTAACCACGTAACCACCGTCGAGCTAGCAGCCTGGAACATTTGGATGCCCGACCCCCAAACAAAATGGTTGTCCCAGGACGATTCTGAGAGCCCTGGTGAGTCACAAGTCGTGTTTAGCACGGCGTTTACAAGAACGACACCGAAGGAATGAACACTGAAGTGATGGCATGACCAATTCATCACCATTTTCAATTCTTGATTTGGACTAAATGTACAACGGAATCACACCGCGCGCTGTTAACATTTTAGAAGTGATTCTATATCATAAATAAAGTACAGAACAATTGCAACGGGTTGCTGACTATACTCAAATATCATTCTATCATCGGAATTTCATTGATTACTTTGGTTTAAATCTCCGGGTTTTTTTATTGCTTGAAAATGACCAGGAGACGTCATTCTGGTCACGCCCCAAAGCAAACCCAAGATTGTTCAACTTGACTGATATTGCCAATAGCAACGGTGAATGAATGCACGTAAAACCATTAGACTCCGCGCACGTGGAGTTTCACGAAACTGCTGCAGTGCACATTCAATGGAATAGTTCGTGACTATGTTTTGATATTTTTTAGAGCCAGAAATGTTTCTTTACCTTACTCCAACTGTGCAGAGAAGGTCCTCGGCTGTATGGGTTCGCTGTGGAGAACGTGGCACGAACATTCCCTTCGATAAACTGCCTATAGCAGGCCTCATCTTGGCCAAAGTTTGTCCGTTTGATCACTCGTGTCTGCAACCACTGGTGGTTAGCGCACGTGTAGCTGACAACTCCAAAATACTGCTTTTGAGTTCGCCGCCTGTCAAGAATTCCACGCTCGCATAACGGTGTACGTTCCGCACAGTGCCACTCATACATTCCCTGGAGTTGTCAGTCTTCATTGACACACGGAGGGGCAGTTTTTTTTGCCGAGATTTTGGCCAAAAGATTCGGAGCAGCAGCGACCAGCACTGGGACGCACGTGTTGTTTACATTACTACGCGCGTTACTATACTCCGTGCATGCAATGTGCGTGAGTAGAACTCACGAACGACTGAGGCACTCAGTTACAAACAGCGCCCTCACGGTCTGAAGTCACCGGCTATCGCCCTTCACGAATCCATGGATCAGACTCGGGCTCAGGCTTCGTCTCCGTCTTACCATGGCAGTCTGACAAAAACCCTTGAAATTACGGGTTGTAGTTTGTCGCAGAATAGGGCAAACGCTCATTGAATTACATTCTCCTAATTATTTCACTTTAGTCAATGTTCTTGGCCCAAGCGTTTTATAATGGTGACAAGAATCATAACCAACGTGGTGTTACCAAAGGCAGTTAATTATATTTTCGGGTTTCAAAAGAAAGTCTTTTTTCGGCAATGCTTCAGAAAAGGGAAGGATTTAACCCCATACCAGAAGAGACCTAGTTTGCTTATTGTCAGCAGCCGGGACCCACTCAAAAAATGATATTTTATAATTGTTTACAATCAGTAACTTCATTACAAAGTGGTCTGTATTATTGTCAAAAGAAACGGCGACTTGATGTGAAACAACGAGGTAGCTGGAACCATACAGGTTTAGTGGGAAACACTACTTCTTAGTGTAGGTAACAAAATGTGCACAAACCTGTGGCAGTGCACAGGGTAGGGTGACTTCGCCTGTACTCTTGCGTCCCTCTCTGTGGGACTGAGGAAGTGAACACCCCTCTAAACTACGTGGTATGGGCCTACATACACAACCATTAGTTGCATGTTAAGTGAAGTTGAGCATGTGGCGAGGGGGAACTTCACGTAGATTGTGTATGTCTCTGCACACAGGGTACCTTCCCATGGGGTTAAACGATATTCCCGTTAGAGTTGGAAGCAAGGTTCACGAAAATGCGGGGGTTAGTTTTAATATAATAACGCGCTTGGGGAATGTGCCATTCAATGTGGTTCGTAGGTTCGGATGGGAAAGGACAAAATTAGTTTCACTAATTGCTACGGTGTAATACTGAGGGTCTTTATATCCTTAGTCTCCAAGGATATTAATGATGGTAAAATCCTTTTAACATTTTAGGAATCCATGCAAAAGCGAAATTACAGACGAACAAATTGAAGCAGCGTGTATGAGTGCTTTTTGCGGGTGCTACTTCTGCAAGCTGTTTGGCTTCTGAAAAACGGCTCCGATTGGAAATTCCGATTCCAGTACACATTCTGTCAATTCATCACGTTGTTGTTCAAAATACGATTCCTGTATACAAGGTAACGATGACGTGTTGACGTCAATCTTGTGTCAAAAGAGAGACTGATTGACATTTCCGCATAAATTATATTATATTTTAGAGCTACAAGACATTCCATAAATTATTCATTCATTCAATGCACTTAATCTTAATCGAAGTGTATCAGACAGTGACCTAAAAGATGTATGAATTCTATAGCCGAGTAGGCCTACAGTTGAACAATACAATTGTACTTTTTTCAAACAACGATGACTCTATTATACGATAAAAACCTCATCAATTGGTGTGTTTTTTTGTATAGGATACGTAATTACTGAATCCTGTTACACTGAGTGAAGTGAAAAAGTGTTGCTCTAAACTTGTCAATATCACGATCTCAGCTTTCAACATGGAAAAACACAAGAATTAACACATGATATAATAATACTAGTGGCTGACGGATTAAGTCGAAACTTAAGCAGATGTGCGCATACACGTACACATGTTTATGCCGGCGTTCGTTTCTTCGTCTGTTAGCAAAATAACTAAGAAATGTATGAATTTATCCTTGTGATTCTTTGTTACAGTATGTCGGTATTCTTAATGGTGTGTTTGTGTTCGTGGGCGCACATAATGGGTGGGTACTCAGAACAATGGGATTGTTGGTACCCCATAAGGTTTTCACGAAACTGGTTATTTGGAATTAACTCAAAAAGGAGGAATTTCCGAGGTATGTTTATTCGTCGCAAATAGAAAAATATTATATAAGGGACGTTCGCTAGAAATTTCAGCCGAGGAAAGTGATTCTGGTTCGAAAGGGAGCGATTTGAATAATGCTTTTCTGGGAGCGTGAACTGGAATGTGTTCGTGAACATATTTGCGGTAAATGGTGATTGGAGAATGTCTGCACTGTCCGAGTAGGCTACTCCACTGGTTTCATGTCTATACTGGGCTACACATAGTATGGATGCGATTCTTGGACCTTTGCAAGTGGTGCACCCTACCTTTAAGTGACGTTTGGTGCCACTAGTGATCTAAATGTGGTGAAAAAAACACACCATTGGACAGCATTCAATCCTATAACTTCGTTAACACCAGGTAGTTAACACACTCGTATACTACGCCAAACACAACCTAATCTCATCCTGCAGTTAACACGGTAACACGGTAAATTGAGATCGACAAAGTTAACGGAGCTGTCATCATATCATTTTCCATTAAACTTTTAACCACAGAACATCGATGTTAATTGACCATGAACCACTAAGTTCTAGCTTTCATTGTGTGCACGATTCGTAGGAAGTGGCGAAGGGCCTGTGACATTAGATGACATGAGCCACGTCATGGACTTGGTTTCGGCGATATCGTCTTGGCAGGAGGTATTTCAGCTGCGACCGGAACCGTTCGTACTTGAAGCAATAGATGATGGGGTTGACAAACATGTTACAAGCAACCATCGCTGAACAAGGGATATACAGAGGCGAATAAACGGACGGGGAGTTCATGGACCTGTGATATATGAAGAGAAGTTCAATGGGTGTCCAACAGATGATAAACATTGTACCAAGCAGGAGGGTAGTAATCAGGATGTTCTTCTTGGCTTTCTGCATCGTGGGCCTCCGCCTGTTGGTTGAATTGCCAACTTTCCTGGTCACTGTCACCAATATCCTCGTGTATGTGTAAAACAGAACCATCATAGGGATAATGTATGGAATGGCCACCAGTGATACATTCGAAATCTGTTTACCTGCTGGACCTACGAGTCTGTGATCACATAGGCCCTCAGATGCTTCAAACACGTCCACTATCTGTATAGAAACAGCAACACCAATCACCCAGGACGTAACCACGGCACATTTTAGTTTGCCCTTGGTCGTGGCATTGCGATGTGCCACTGGGTAGCAAGTTGCAACAAACCGTTCGATAGAGATGAAGATTAAGTTGTAGGTAGATGTAAAGTTGAGGCTCCACAACAAGGGCTCTGCAGCGAGCATTCGACACATCAGCTGATCAAGGAAGGTGTCATCCATAGACAAATGAATCCCAGGAGTACGCACCACTTTATACAGAAAGAACACCACGCCGTTTACAAAGTCAATGACGGACTGGTGCAGGATGAGACGATTAGTGAAGGAGCTGAACTCCCGACGTCTTACAAGCATAACCGCGATGACCAAGCCGTTACCAAGGACAGCAAGGATAGAGATGATGGTGTTGAGTGCATCAGAGACAACATCACGAGACACTTCAAGAGGAGCGTCGATGCTAGAAGCATTCAACGTACGGTTACTTGAAAACATATCGCTGCTTGCTGGGAGACAACTTTAAAGTCAACGATCAAAGCAAGATGAGATGTCTTGTCATAGACCTGAGGTGCCTCACATAATTCCTCGCACGGATGCCGTCTGACACAACAGTATTTATACTTCTTACAACGTCCCATAGCACGCATGCGCACCACTTCATGAATATTCAGCAAGTGGCTCTGCACTTTGCTGGAATAGAGAATTCACGCATGGCACAAAACAACCACACGGCGCCAACAAAATGTAATCGGAACGAATTTACAATACAGGAATTCGAGAACTGATGAAAAGTCAACGAATGTCGTGTGCATAGTGTAAGCTTTTTAGACGGGATTTGGTTTGCCATAGGTACACCATAGGTACGAATGAGACACTCTCGGTATATTGAAATTAATCTACATATGGTGGGATACGATGTCGCTACTTCCCTTTTACTTCAACCATTACAAGTGCGACTTTATCCAAGAGATCTTCCAGGCAAGAGCATTGAGACAAACTGAATGATTAGGCAACGGCAGTGGGTTTAAAATGAAGGAAAAAATAACAATTCTGATGACTGGCGCCCCCACCCCGGCAAAGACTAGTTGACTTTTTGGGAAGGCTGCCATCTAAGGGCTAGATAGCTCAGATGATGAGAGCGCCGGTACGCAAAACCAGAGGTCTCAGGTTCAAGTCCCGGTTCAGTCAACGTTCACTAACGTATCAAGTCACATTACAGAAACTGATGACGCGGTCATGAGTCTGGATTTCACAAGGAAAATAGGACTGTTGAAGAGACGGTTTATTTTTTTAAAGAATTTAAAAAAAAGCGCAAAGTCAACGTTTGTTAAAGTTTCAAGACACGTTGTTTACGTCAGGAATTTAAAAAAAATCACGCTCACCTATCTCAAATGATCTCAAGATTTATATTTCATACTGATTGACGCACAAACTCCTTGTTCTATTTCATTTTAGGGTACATCACAATCAGACACATATCGTGTATGATTCATGACCAGACTAGAAGTCTTGCAACATATACAATTGATTGCATTTCCGTCCAACAGGTTAACAATGCACCTGCACCAGTCCCCCATGGGGAGATTAACGGGGCCATGGAAGTTGCAGCACAAAATAATGCCGCCAGCAAGTGCAAGGCCAGATTGCTGGCTAGCCAGTGCAAGGCCAATACCCAGGGCCACCGATTCAAGGTCAGTATCCTAATCTAGTCACCAAGGGTCAATACCCAGGGCCAATATCCAAGACCGGCAATTCAAGCCCAAACATGTAGCCGTCCCTCCACAATCACAGCCAAATAGGGCCACATTCAAAGCCACAATTACACACAAAATTATTAAACATTGAATTGTCTTAAGCATCACTTACAATAGTTGATTAATCTAAAACAAAACAATCCTGTTAGGATTGAAATGTCAGGCCCTCCTAATTCATCATAATTTATTTGCATTTTTGTCATTTTAGTCAGTTGGCAGTTTGCAAAATGTTTGCATATTACTCTAGTCATTTATTTGGTATAACTTAATAAAATTAAAGAACTCATGCACAGTAAACAGAAATTACATCAATTCTTCATTTCACGTTTTATTTCTAAAATTTTTAATACAATACAATCAAATTTGAAGATGCAATTCTTTTAGGTTTAAACAGTATCTTGAATTGTGGAAGTGCGAAGGGCTGTGCATGTACTGAGATATGCCAGGCACCCCACCCCCACCCCCCTAATTTCAAAATGGTTTGGTCTTGGCCGGGTATTAAGCAAACTTGCCGGAGAACCCCTACATAGGAAATGGAAGATGCCTGTGCTGGCAGGGGGACAGGGAGGATGAGTGGACATTGGTGACTTCGCTGGTCACTCGTGGCACAGCTCGGCAAGTGACCCTCTGCCTTTTGTTACAAGTTCCCCGACTAGTCTTACAAGGTCCCAATTCCACTGCCCCAAATAAACGCCATTATTTGGATCGCGATTGAAATCGCATGAGAGATGATAGCAGCAGGTTATTGCTTCAGGACAACTATCAGGCAGATTTGCTATATCTGCAGTTTAAACAACTTGAAATTCATTTAGAGGTGGTAAAACTGAACATTCCAGAGAGTTAAAGGTCCCATACAACATTTGTAAAAGTCAAAAGATTGCCACAATTTGATCATCCGTTCGAAAAAGGGCCCATTGTTAGTCGTCAATGGAACGTAACGGACATGTGTGTGTGTGCATGTACGGTGCTGTCAATCCTTGACCGCAGACTCCAGCCTCCACTCCTGGCAGTCAAATCTTCGAGTTGGTCGGCCACAACCGAGCGTACAGATTGCGGTAAGAATGTGGGGGAATTCCAATGCCAGACTGACGACCGTTGGGCTGTGTGGCATGCCAACACAATGGCTCCTGCGTGCTTTCAGCGGCAGCGCGGTATCCCTCGATCCTCCACAGTAAAGGTCCCACAATTGCACAATTACTGCTGCTAATCTTGCAATTCATGTGGCAACTTGCGTCAAAACGGGTCTTTGTACTGATTCGTATTGCTTTGTTCTAAGCTGAAAAGAGTCAATCTTTGGAATGTGGACAATAGTAGTGCCCGGATTCGGAGGGCATTGACTTGCTGTCAGTGGAATTGACTTACTGTCAATGCCACTGACTTGCTGTCAGTGGCAGTGACTTGCTGTCAGTGCCACTGACTTGCTGTCAGTGGCATTGACTTGCTGTCAGTGTCATTGGTGGACATCATTGGGACAGTCAATATCAAGCCAACTATGGCAGGCAATCACTGCATGGTCAGATCTTAGCATAGCTGCCACCCTAGTATTAAACATAAAGGAAGTTAGGAATACTTCTGCTAAAAAATAGGAATCACAGAGCAAACTACATGTATATAGGAATACATGTGTATTTCCAAGCCAAATATCGGAATCCTATTGTCACGAGCTTGTAAACATTTGATAAATTTTTACCAAGAGAGGAATGATTCCTCCAAAATGGGAATGGTTGGCAGCTATGTCTTAGCACATGCACCTCCAAGCAGGTGCTGTGTGACGACCTCAGTACCTTGGACAGCCCCTCCTTCCTGGCTGGACCTTTGTCGGTCAAAGGTCAAGCGGGTTGGGTTTTGTACCCTGCCGGAGTCAAGCGAGGGCGCTACACACATCACCTCTTGCCGCCGTCCTCCCCAGCGAGTATCTCCTGGCGGAGTTTGTCCAGCGTCACCTCTTCAGGCTCGGCCTCCTCCCTCCGTCGGATCCGAGGTGCCACCGACTGGAACTTGGTCTTGAAGTCCTCAACCTGAATCCCGAATTTAAAAACCGGAGAGAAAGAGGAAGCAACAATCACGGATAAGTGACCTCAGTGACAAATTATTTCAACATGCCTTCGCAGACCCATTGAATGGACCTTTCCCATGAAATATGCAAATAAGACCTAGCGCATGCGCTTAACTTAATTGGTGGGCAAGCGGGCTGCCAACCAATCATTGTTTTCCACGGGCGTGCACGCATTCCTTCTCACGAACGGTTTGGCGTGCGGTCATTGGCTATTCAGCATCTCCTGCGCGCGTATTTCCAAACCTGCACGCAATGCGCACTCATTTGCCCACCCATTTAGTAAAGCGCATGTGCCAGCTCTTATTTGCATATTTCATGGGAAAGGTCCATTGACAATGGCAACTGCCTGTCTGTGAATTCCAATTCACCACACAACCTCTTTGGTCAAGTAAATATAAAGATAGTATGTGACACCCATGCCAAAAACAAACACTTTCTGGGAAAACCAACCATTGAGTCTATCTTTTCACTTAGTTTATTGGAAATCAGACAATAAATCATGTAGTTTAGAATTAAGGGAACACAAACTGTCAAAATCTGGTTTTCGACATCATGACCGATTTTTGGTGCGCATTTCACTATTTGCTGGAACAACAGAACAACGTGGGTGTCACATACGTACAAGAAAGTAGTCATTCATTTTTTAAATCTCACCTGAGCTGCCTTTTTTCACCAAACAGAAAAGTAAGAATGAATTCTATGTATAGATATTTTATAGAAAAGTAAGTGTTTCCTTTGTTTGTTTGACTTGAATTGAAAAAGCTGAATCCACGTTGTGTGATCCCTGAGCTGCCATAGCCAGGTTTACAACAATTGGTTGTTTGCATCTGAATGAAAGCGGGGGTGTGATCCCTGGAGAAATACGGCAGTTAATGGTTGAATTGCTTCTGACTGGCACCCCCAACCCGGCAAAGACTAGTTGACTATTAAAGAAGGCCACCATCTAAGGGCTGGATAGCTCAGATGGTAAGAGCGCTGGTGTGCCAAAGACTAGTTGACTATTAGGGAAGGCTGCCATCTAAGGGCTGGATAGCTCAGATGGTAAGAGCACTGGTGTGCCAAAGACTAGTTGACTATTAGGGAAGGCCACCATCTAAGGGCTGGATAGCTCAGATGGTAAGAGCACTGGTGTGCCAAAGACTAGTTGACTATTTGGGAAGGCCGCCATCTAAGGGCTGGATAGCTCAGATGGTAAGAGCGCTGGTGTGCCAAAGACTAGTTGACTATTAGGGAAGGCCACCATCTAAGGACTGGATAACTCAGATGGAAGAGCACTGGTACGTTAATCCAGAGGTCTTGGGTTCAAGTCCCGGTCCAGTCAATGTTTTCTTTGCCATTTTGCAGAAATTACTTTTTAGAGAGTAATAAAACACTAATTGCTATTCATTAATTGGGTGTAGGTATCATGATACTTCTATCTTTCCATAACAAAAAAAATGACACTGAAGTGCTCAGCAAAATTTCTAAGCAGACAAAGGAAGGAGCAGGGAGGTTGATTTTTTTTTTTACTTACAGACTTGACACCCAGGAGCTTGCAGACCACGAAGGTGAAGCCGCCGAACCCCGTCACGGCAAAGAGAGACCCCCAGAGGAGAGCCCGGACGCCCAGGGAGGCCCCACTCTCGTGCAGGCTGACCGAAGGGTCCGCAAGAATGCCCTGGAAGGGAAACAAGAGGCAAATCAGAGTCCAATTGCTGGGCGACAGTCACTGCAAAGCTTCGCCGTTTTTTTTCCAAAAGCCGTCTTAGGCTCAGGCTCAGGCTTTGTCTTCAATTCTGTTAACGATTTTTACGAAGAGGGCATGGGAATTGGAGGCCTTTGGCTCCAGTTTCAGAGACGATGACTCCGTTCTGGAAAGGAATCCCAAGCTTCAAGTTGAACGAAGAACTCCCTGTGTTTTTTCAGCTTTGGGAAATCAGAGGTGAAGCCGGAGGATGAGCCTAAACCGGGTTTTGAAAAACGGCCCTGGGCTGAGAGCTATATATAGACATATTGTTGACGGGTTAGTTCCCCACTTACTAGTTGAACACGTCAAAAGGAATTTGTATTGGTGATAGCTTCAGGTGAAAAAAAAATTGGAAAGGGGGGGGGGGAATTGGCTGGGGGAGGTAGAGAAGGAATTATTCCCTCACTCTGCTTCTCAAATTGGGTCATACTAAAATAAAAAGTAAACAGCCATCAACAAGGGAAACAGTGGATTTTTTGATGTGAAAAGTATGATTTATTTGACGAACTTGTATTGGCCGCCATCTTGCCAAAATCCCCCCATGACAACTCCCCATGATTAATGGACTGGTCCTAAACTCCAAATAAGGTAACAAAGAAGATGGCGAGCAGTATTTATCCAGCACAAAATGTGGCTCCCAAAAAGACTTTTTAGACTATTTGCTCTAGTACTGCTTACTTGGAACCCTCCTCAATCCTCCACAATCCTCCAGTGTTAATCTAACAACCTTCCTCAATCCTACGCAATCACCCAACTGGAATTTTTCTAACTTGCCTCAAATCCTCGGCAATCCTCCAAAACACCCCAGAGGATTATGTAGGATGTTGAGGAAGGTCAGGGTTAAGATGGAGATCTATTAAGATGAAATCATTATCAAATCGCAAACATGTGAAGTCTTTAGATACTATTACTAGTGATAGCTGTTAACATTTGTTGACGCTCACCTTGCTGAAGGAGCCAGGGCTTTTCCGCTTGGCCCTGGCCACTGTCATGCCAAAGCCAGACATCATAGCCACACCAGCAACGCCAACCATGAACACAGACCCTGCAGTCAAGAAACACAAAAGTTTGACAACTGCATATCCATACAAGTGTAGAACTAAAAATTACTAATAGTAATACTCACTAATAATAGTACCATACTACCAGAAGTACTACTACTTGTACTAGTACTAGTAAGAAGTGCTAGTGGTCCTGGTGTAGATAACAAGTCAGACATTTCTGCCCATTTGCATAATTAGTTTAATTAGCCTAATACTAATTACCATGTAGGCCTATATGAATCATTGTAATTGTATACATGATTTTTGCATGTGTGGTTCGTGTGACTCAATGTTGTTTTTATTTTCATAAAGAGTATGATCTTTCTTCATCATTCATGAATAAACAAAATGGACAAAAAAGAACGCTGCTAAGTATTACTAGTATTATTACTTTAGTAATTTTAATAAATAGTACTACATGCTGCTGTCTTTATCTAAACCGCGGTAATGAAATCCATGTACATTAAGTTGAACTACTTTATCTTGTGAAGTTGAACATAAGATAAGTTAAGTCAACTCACGATTCATTTAGATTTGAATTAATAATAATACTAGTTGAGTAATAGTAATACTATTACTTATACTAGTAATACTGCTAGTACTAGTACTAGTAATAGTATACAGTAGTACTACTACTACTAGTACTAGTAGTAGTACTACTACTACTAGTAGTAGTCTAGTACTGAGTAGTAGTAATACAGTTAACTAAACTAATATAATAATAAATAAAATTGTGAAAAATTCCAAAAATCATTAATCATTAAACGATAAGCCTGCTCTGCTAAATTTCACGAGACTAGTTGTAGTACCTTTCAATAGCGAAAATCTCTCAGATTTGCGGAGGTCCTTGTCCTGACTCTGTGCAGATACGCCAAGTTGGGACTTTTCTTCGCCGTTTGATAGCCCAGATGGTGCGCTCATGGGGGTCGCCATCTTGGATTTGTCGTCTGGTCGACTCGCCGTTCGTAAACCCAAGAGGGCGCTATACACGTTACTTGTCAGCGCGGCAGCGAGCCTTATTATTAATTTTTGGTTCATAAAAGTTTTTGCATCCTTGGCCTTGTGGAGACATTACTTTGTAATCGTGCAGTTTACCACCGAATGAGAAATTGATCCCATTTCAACCACATTCACTTTCCTGAGTAGAAATTTGGACTGTATGTCCCCTATATATAACACTTAAATTCGCGACAGATTTTAATTTCTAACCCATCACAACATTTCCCTTTTTTTTTTTTTTTTTTAGATATTTCCGAATACCAGATACATGAAAACCTTGTGAATGTCGCTGGGAATGCCAGGACCACAAGACGATTTGACAGAACGGCATGATGAAAGCACACAACGGGACGATACTACACCATAAACGAATAGAATCGCGTAACCGAAAGGTGAACACACCGAACAGTGCTTTGAGCTACATAAAAGAATGGTGATTAAACATAACTGATCGCGAAGGGCGGAATCGGCTATATGGAATGATAAAACGACAGAAAGTCAAGACAAAACGACATAGGCCTACATGTAACAACACGCCGAACAATATCATGGTAAGACAAAATGACTTAATCGAATGCTTAAAAGATATAATGGTATAAAGACAAAAGTGACGATGAACCAAATTGAACTGCCGGTAAAATAATAAAATAGAGAATGCAGACCAAGACGTCAGTGATCGATAGTGGATTGAGGGTGCGTTCTCGAAGGGTGCAGCACACAAAATCCATCCAAGATGGCTCCGCCGAGCTGATTATCATAAAGTGTGTACCCACAACTTTTTTTTAATAAGGGGTCTTTGGAGGCTAATTAACTGATACATTGTAGAACAAGTGAAGCTTAAGACAACCTGGGGGTTCACTCTTCAATTTGGTATGAAATTTGGACCATATCTTGCTTTAAATGTGGCCCTATTTGGCTGCGGAAGTGGAGGGGTCCATCTCAAAATCCTTGCAGAAATTCGGCTTGGACGACTAGACATTTTGGGGGTGTTTTTTTCTAGTGTTTTTGTACAGTGTTCAATGGGAGCTCTATTATTTTAGTGTTCTGCACCCCGAATAACTTGTAATAGCGCGCCCTCTTGCGACATACTTTGTCCAACTTTGATGGCGTTCCTTATAATACGTGCGCCCATAAATTATGGGTACAGGACACAAAATCCATCCAAGATGGCCCCGCCGAGCTGATTTTCATCAAGTGTGGACCTACAACTTTTTTTAATAATGGGTCTTTAGAGGGTAATTAACTGATACCTTGTAGAATAAGTGACACTTACGACAACCTGGGGGTTCACTCTTCAATTTGGTATGTCATTTGGACGATATATCCGGCTTTAAATGTGACCCTATTTGGCTGTGGAAGTGGAGGGGTCCATCCCAAAATCCTTGCAGAAATTCGGCTTGGATGGCAACACATTTTGGGGGGGTTTTTTCTTGGGGTAATTAGCCAAAAATCTAATCGGCTAAAGGCACTACAATTGAAAAGAATCTGAGAGATGAAGGTCCAAACTACAATTTCCACTAAAGCTACAAGAACTGAGAGACTTTTAATAGGGATAATTGGCTTTGAAAGGGAGTGTTTTTGTACAGTGTTCAATGGGAGCTCGATTTAGTGTTCTGCACACTTCTCGAATAATTTGTAATAGCGCGCCCTCTTGCGACATACTTTGTCCAACTTTGCCGAAGGTGTGATGGCGTTCCATAATTATACGTGCGCACATTATTATACTGTAATGCTTTGTATGGGATGGCAGTAGCACGGCTTGCATGCCGTGTACAGAATGGGTCATGGTCTAATCTGCGTGCCTATGCCATGTCGGAGAGACTGCTCTGAACAAGGCAGTCCTCACCCTTGGAAAGTTCAACTGACGCCCCTAGAACTAGTTTGGAAGAGCATGGGTGGATCCTTAGAGCATTTTGTATTGACAACATTGGGAAGATCAGGAAACATCAATGTTCACAGATTTCCTTCTAATTCACACATACACAGTTTGTAGATGGTCATGATAGGATCCTCATGCTGTAATCTTACGGTCTGGGATGCTGCACTTCTCGAGAAATATTCACTCCAACATCGACAAAAATTTATTGCTCGCGAGCAATGAACTATTTCTTACACTACAGAACGGTGCATAACCTGTGAAGTTTTTGACCTTTTTCTACTTTCATAGATTACCATTAGAGCTAAACACTTCGCAGAATTTATTTTTTTGGAATGTTTAATGGTTTAATAGAAACTGTAGCAATCTTTTGACCTTTACCAATGTTGTATAGGGTCTTTAAACAAGGCTGTATTGCCTTGTAAGGCTCAACTGAGCCCCTAAAACCTGGACTAGCTTGGAAGAGCCTGTGTCGACCCTTAAAGCAAGCGAGAGTGTATTTATACAGGCAGTAGCATTATTTGCAGGACGCGGAGAGACGAACTCTAAATTTGACTCGAGCGACATTTTCCACGACTCGATCGGATTCAGAACCGAGTCACGATGACAAAATAATCACTCCATTTGTCAACTCGAAAACGACAGCCAACTCCCATCTATGTGTGGTCAAATAGTTGTCTCGAAGTAATGACTTGTTAGCCTGCATGCTGGGAGCGAAAGGTCGGGCTCTCCAATGGGTTTCTGGTTTTCGAGATTGCATTTTTGGACAGTTAGCAGTTGGTAAATTGCACATTTCACTGTTTAATATCAACAGCACGACTACGGCTCGATCGAAACTCGGAAAGATATAAATGAAAGAGCAACCAGACAGTAGGGTTCGTGTTATATGTACATTAAAGGTACCGTTATTATCGGTGTGCTGGGAGTTGCAGAAATTCCAATTCTTGGTGTCCGCTCAGGGACACCGTCGTTCCACATACACGTGTCATTCATGTCAACAGAAGCTAATTACATTCGGATATTACGCGGTTCGGACGGACAGGTTGACATGGGATCAAAACATGAGGTCAATTCTGCTCATGGCGACACTGTACTGGGCTCGGTAGGGGGAAGAACGAGGAATTATTAGAGGGAGGACAGGGAGGAGGGAGAGACATGCCGACGATTGAAGGAATCAAGATAGTTGACCTAGTGCACTTCCCTCGTCCGATGTCAAGTGACAAATGGTAGACGGCTCGCCTAACGATCGAAGATTACAATCTCCATCACCTCCTCGTGGAAGTACACCTCCATCTCTCGGGCGTCTTCACGTGAAAGATGAAGGCTCAGCCTGTACTTACGACTCCTGAACGATATTACGAGAGTTACCTGGCAAATCGGGGAGGGGGGAGTTGTCATCATGGTATATAATGGATATCCTTGCAATTCTTCACGATAGTGAAAACGTGTAATGATCAGGCGGGGTACGGGTATACAGAGGAATAGTTCCCCTTTTATACTGTCAGTCTGGTGAGATGTAGCTCAGATACATTCGTTTTTTTGCATCGCTCATTTTGTCGGTTTCATTACGGCCGATCGCATGTCATGTTCCGTCTGTCTTGACGCAGTAAAATAAGGGAACATGACTTGCAATAACGTCCTGGACGTGACATTATCTCGACAGGTGCACGCTGGAATCTCTTCGACTACCGAGGTTAGGGCCAGATCTGACAGCCTCAATACTATACAAGGACAACCACCACTAAATGAGGACACCAAACAATAAATCCGTGCATTCAATTCCATTTGAAATCCGAGTGTTGTGGGTTTTTTCTCTCTGCATGTTCCGTCCGACGCTCATTCCTTTTATAGCGGAGTGACGGCATCCCTCAAACGATCGCAATTTGGCCCCGTGCCCGTCAAGCACTAAGCAGACCGGCACGAGGATTGCAGCCTATTGGCATGACTTACACACAGATTGAACCCGCTTCGAGTGAACCCACCCCACACACACACAAAGACATATGGTATTGATTTATACACCTGCACCCCTCTTCTTTATCTTTCTTCTTTTTCCTCTTCCAACTCCCTTTCCTCCTTCTCGTCGTCCTCCTCTTCCGCCAACTCATCCTACTGTTCCTTCTTCTCTTCCCGCTCCTCCCAGTCCTCTTCCTCCTCTTTCTCAAACTCCTACTTTTCCTTCTTCTCTTCCCTCTCCCCATTCGCCTCCTCCCATTCCTCTTCCTTCACCTCCAACTTTTCCTTCTTCTCTTCCCTCCCATCCTTCGCCTCCTCCCACTTCTCTTCCTCCTCTTCCTCCAACTCCAACTTTTCCTTCTAATTGTTTCCTTCTCCCCCTTCTCACCCTTCGCATCCTCCCACTCCTCTTCCTTCAACTCCAACTTTCCTTCTTTTTTTCCCTCTCCCCCTTCGCCTCATTCCACTCCTCTTCCTTCAACTCCAACTTTTCCTTCTCCTCTCCTCCCTCGCCTCCTCCTACTCCTCTTCCTTCAAGTCCTACTTTATCTTCTCTCTTCCTCCAACTCCAACCTTTCCTTCTCCTCTCCTCCCTCGCCTCCTCTCCTCCTTCCATCCTCCAAATCCACGGACAACCTTACTGACCCCAAGACAGAGTTTCTTAAAAATGCAATTCGTTACCCGTCAATACAGTGTAAGAACTCAGTCCGAAAGATTAGGGATCAGGCTTTTACGAGGCCCGCCAAAAAGGGCAAACGGTCACTCCCGATTAAGCGGCTCACGCCCTTTCATCTCTCAAAAGTATTGGCCTGAGAAGGCCGGCCCGACCGAAGCCCAATTAGTGCCCATCTCATTAATTAGTGGCCGGTCGCCAGAGTGTTTGTATAATTGACGCGAGGCGTAACTCCGATCACTGGTCAAAGCACTCAGTAGGCATTATCTCAGAAAACCAGAAAAATCCTTGTTTCTTATTATAGGCATGTTCGGTGTAGCGCTTGCTTCACGTCGTGTGAAAAAAATTATGCAAGATACCACAGTGAAACGTTAAGAAGGTCCAGGCAGTGTAGCACAATTAATTTGACGAAATGAAATGCAACTTACAGAGGAATGTAAGACGATTTTAAGTCAGTCTCGTGAAAGTTTAACCAGTGGCTAAACAAAAACAAGTAGGACTACAGTCTAGTATAGAAGTAGTAAGGGACTTGTAGGTCTTACCTAAACTGCAGGCAAGGACTTTGAACAACAATCCTTGTCTACTGGCTGCTTTTGTAAGTTTGGTCCATACCCAAAACAAGCCTTGCACACAGTATTCCCGTTCCAGTAAAAAAACAAAACCCTACCCAACTGATTTAAGATTTATGTCCCCGCAGGCTAACGAGTGTCAAGATAAGCATCGCTCTGCGCTCAATTAATGCGAATCTGCGCGCTAAAACGTGACCAGAAGCGCTCTCCATTTGCGCAGGTAGATTACTGTTTGCTAACGAGCCCGAGAGGTACTGACTGTAAACGCTGCTGCTGCTGCGGGCACCTTAGCGCTGCAGTCCCTTCAATTATAGGGACTCTATTTAGCGCCATTCATTAGCGCCACCAACGGTAAGAAAACATCCCTCACTCTCACAACTGCTATATATTACACATTAGGTAGATTTCAAGGAATACAGCAAAGAGAGTTTGGTAAAATACGACGCGAAGGGGTAGATGTTGGTATATCTATCTCAGCTGTAACTTCCAAAGCATTAATTTTACGACGTCATTGTGTTATTAAATGCAGGGTACAATAACAAAGTGCCCAACTTCCGGCGGACATTCCTAATTTGAGAAATTACTTACTCATCTAGCTAGACGTTTGTAATGGTACCAGACATTCTGTGAAATTTTACCGTTTGAAAATCTGTCGTTTTCGAAAAAAAGGAGGAAATTTGTTGGAGCGATCGTTGCAATAAAAAGGAGTTCCTTTTACAAATACCGCCCTCTATGTCTGAAAAAAGTTAGCATTTAATTTCGTTTCCACGGTTTTTCTCACGGCATGATCGACGGATTGAGCCGAAGCTTACGCAGGTGTGCTATCTTATGTATACGTCGAGTTTGACAAAGCATGGAAGCCATTCTTTGACCGTCGCAAAATTGATGTAGGCCCTACATCGCTTCCACGTGCATGCACAAACTTGCTTCATGCATTTGCTACATTGTGTATAGTAACATTATTGGTTTACGAAGGGAAATGTTAACAATTTAGGTTGAGTAAGGTGGAGCTGTGTATGGTAATCACTGATGAGGTGTAGTTTGTGGATGTGGGAGTACTGCAGCCGGCTGATTTCTTTATCAGTCCACTCATGCGTGTCAGGTAATTATCCAGCGCCACGCTAGGCCGCACTGGCTCGCCTCGGCCGTCCTCCACGCACTCATTAATTCATGAGTGCGTGCTATTGTGCTGAGGCTGGAGAAACGACTACGAGAGGCGATTCTGCTCTGGGGCCAACGCTATCGCAAATCAGCCTGTTATCCAGGTCTAGTCTCCCCCCGGGTGGGTCCGGGGCGAGCATTGGTGTTTTATATAGGATTGAAAGGTGACGCCGAATGCCTCGAAATCTAGGTCACGAGTCCGATAGCTGAATATTGGTACCGTAAGGGTCGCTGGGTGGCTGCCTCGCGATGGTGGTATACCCTATGTTAGGAATTCACTCAACATTATAACATTTCACCTTACCGTCATAGGAACAAGATACGTGTGGAAGACTGAGTTACTGTTCAGCACTCAAGCCACCGACAGCTACAGACGCAATCGTGCCTATGCATAGGCGTTGTCAAAACGTGTCTCTTTTGGGCGCAGTTCCCGTTGGTTTTGCGCACGTTTTGTGCACCTATGGGCCATTGAAATGATGCTATAAATAATCTTGCCTCCTACATGACGGAGTCTGCATTTTGCGCAAAAAAGCAAACTTTGAAAAGTAATGAACAAATGGCGCTAACTGCTACTGACTGACGACCAATATTATACTGAGAAATTCAGTATTATCTCAGAAATTCTGAGGGCATTAAGGCAATTCTCTCTATGAAAAAAAAGTCCTTCAAGAAATGAAAAGCAAGACTCTCTATATGCATGTTTTAAAAACAAAAACCTTCATTGAAATACTAGAGGCTCTCTTGCACCACTTGTCTGTATTAATAATCTCATGTGTGATGTTTTCATCCAATTCATAGGTCCCCTAAAGGCTACTTTAGCTGGGGCCATTACCCTATCGCCCTGCTGTCAAGTCCCCATATATCAGGGCAGTGACTACAAGGTTTGGTAGATAGAAGGTCACCCACATGCCCTATAGGCACGGCATCGCCTTCTTGTCAAATGTTGGATTGGTTTGCAAGGTATTTGTCTTTCTCTCAGCCCAGGAAGGGCGCCACTTTAGGCCAACACTCACCAGGCTGTGCATGTCGATCAATGCCCATTAATATATTTATTTTGGAAAAACAAGAAACTTTGACTAGTCAGGGTTCGTAGGTTCACCTTTGCCAACCCAAACTTTTGGTTTCACGCTAAGTAAAGAAGAGTAGCATACGAGTCAAAAGCAATAGGCGTCACAATCATAACACAAGGGACTCGACTTTTCCTGCTGAGCAAAATGTTCACGCTTAAGCGGCAATATGCAATTGGGGTCCAGGACTTGAACCGGAGACCTCTGGATTAACGAACCAGTGCTCAGATTACCATCTGAGCAATCCAGCCCTTAGATGGTGGCCTTCCCTAATAGTCAACTAGTCTTTAGCACACCTGGTGCTCTTACTATCTGAGCTATCCAGCCCTTAGATGGTGGCCTTCCCTAATAGTCAACTAGTCTTTGGCACACCTGGTGCTCTTACCATCTGAGCTATCCAGCCCTTAGATGGTGGCCTTCCCTAATAGTCAACTAGTCTTTGGCACACCAGTGCTCTTACCATCTGAGCTATCCAGCCCTTAGATGGTGGCCTTCCCTAATATTCAACTAGTCTTTGGCACACCAGTGCTCTTATCATCTGAGCTATCCAGCCCTTAGATGGTGACCTTCCCTAATATTCAACTAGTCTTTGGCACACCAGTGCTCTTACCATCTGAGCTATCCAGCCCTTAGATGGTGACCTTCCCAAATAGTCAACTAGTCTTTGGCACACCAGTGCTCTTACCATCTGAGCTATCCAGCCCTTAGATGGTGGCCTTCCCTAATAGTCAACTAGTCTTTGGCACACCGGTGCTCTTACCATCTGAGCTATCCAGCCCTTAGATGGTGGCCTTCCCTAATAGTCAACTAGTCTTTGGCACACCAGCGCTCTTACCATCTGAGCTATCCAGCCCTTAGATGGTGGCCTTCCCAAATAGAAATCTAGTCTTTGGCACACCGGTGCTCTTACCATCTGAGCTATCCAGCCCTTAGATGGTGGCCTTCCCATTCAAATAGAAATCTAGTCTTTGGCACACCAGTGCTCTTACCATCTGAGCTAACGCTTTATGAGCATCCGAGAAATTCATGCAGCATAAGGAGGGGGAGGGACGGGGGGAAAGACTTCAAAGAACACGCGGCTCCCTTCTAAGATTCCGAGGGATGTCTTGGCTGGCGGAAGGTGACAATCCCGCACCCGTCGCCCCCGGGCACCCTGCATGGCCAGGGCCGGGTCTTGGCCGTGCCGCTGCCTGCCCCGAGGTGTGACCGGTTTTGCCAGGGAGACTGCGGACTCGGCCGAGGGGGAGGATTATGGAAGTGCACGGCACACGGCCGATGCCCATGGAGGAGAAATATCACAGACACTCATCCACTGACACTCAGCAACTATCATATAAGGCTTTACATGATTCCATTCGATTCCTTTTCTTTTAATACAGTTAGTTCTTATTCAATTAATTTTTTTTTAATCATATGTGATTCAATTCATCTTTTAAATTATAAGATTCAATTTGATTCGATGTGATTCGATTCATTTGTATTCGATTCAATTTGATTAGATGTTACTCAATTCTTTTTTATTTAATTTAATATAATCAGATGTGATTCAATTAATTTGTATTCAATTCAATTTAACTAAATGTTATGCGATTCATTATTTTGTATTCGATTCAATTTAACTAGATGTGATTAATTTTGTTTTGATTCAATCCGATATGTTGAAGAAAAAAAAGCAAAGAAAAAAAAGTGATTCAATTCGAATTTGATGCACGTTGATTCAATTTGATTCACGTTGATTTAATTTGATTCGAGTCGATACTATTCAGGACGATATGGTTGCACTTTGTCCCGCCTGATCCCGCTCGATTCTAATCGTTTTCAATTCCAATCCATTTAAATCAGGAAGTTTCAAAATGAGGCCTGTACATCTAACTTTTGTTACATACAGATCTCCATCTTCGTGAAATGCAGGAGAAACGTATCTGGGGCATGTGGCTCAGAGCCTCTTGGTGTAATGGTAACAGGTTCACAGGCAGAGTTCCGCACGGTCTGTTTGGTAGAAGGACCGCACCAGCCGTCCTTAACACCCGTCAATATGTATATCATTATTAGTATCCATCTCCACGGCCAGGCGAACCGTGCGTCAATATGCACTGTCAAAATCGGAATGATCTCTCAAGTCTCAGCATGAATAATAGATGGTGGAAAAAATTGAAAAAAAAATCTAAATATAAGCAACAATTATGCATCCCAGACGGCAGTGGCCCGCGCGTGGTATGTGGTAGGGCGGCGTTACTGCACGGGAGAAGCTGGTCCTATATACCAGCCTGCCTGTGCACGCTGCATTGAACATGATTGCACTAACAACCCAAAGTGTACTATTAGTGACAGTGCCCTTCGGCTAGAGCTTAGCGTGGTCCGACGTGTTCCACCGCGTCTGTCCCCCGGGGGGGGGGGTGGACTGGGGAAACCCTTGATCCGATGTCCGGTGCCACGGTCAGACTCCAATCACGCAAACTTAATTTGGCAAGTCTAGGTTTTCTTGAGGACGTAATTTCTGCAGTTTCTAAAACATCACACCTCTTTCTCTCAAAAATAACAACAACAACAAAGGTTGAATTTGAAAACTAATTGATTTAAGGGATAACACAACATTGGTCGAGGTCAAAGAATAGCATCCATACGTTGTCTGATCCAACATATGCATGAAATAGCACTCCTGTGAACATTTCAGCTCAATCCGCCAACCGAGTCTCGAGAAAATAGTGCAAATCGCTTCATTTGTTTCGCGAAAATGCAGCATTCAACGAATTGTTCGGAAAAAATCGTTTAGATCTAGGGGTGAGACGTAAACTATTTCTTTTACTCTTTTCTCCAAAAATACAGCATTTTAGGCAGACATATTTCAGTGCGAGGTTTCTATTATAACCATCTTTAAACTGTATAAGTTTCATGTAAAGCGGTATTACAAATGCTGTGTATAGCTGTAGAGGCTTTAACTTAAAAAATCGCAAATTTTAACACTAAAGACATTTCACAATGTACTAGAGTTTAGACTAGCTCAAAACCAGACGCACCACACAATACGAATGCTAAGTCCCGAGTCGTTCGATGTCGTGTGTCTTTGACGACAACCAAGAGAAAAAAACCGCTCTTAATTAAACAGATCTATTTTATGTCTGCAACCAATTCACAAAATCCTGCAACGTCCGTTGCCATTACGTGTTATGACGTAGCAGCGTTTACGTCATGGGACCCGTGCTCATTTGATTTCGCCCCTGCCCGATCGACAGTGAAACCCGTTTTCTATTGATGCTTCAATCTTGATAATGTTGTCAACCCTATTAAGATCATCCCCTTGCATCTGGGAACGACCTACACGCGATAGTGTGATGTTGGTGAGATTGTTACGCGACTTCAGAAATGCAATAATTACCCAACATTCGGACCAATATTTGTAGAAATGTTTCTAATCAACAGTAGTGGCCAATTCCGACCAAACTACTGCATTGTGTCAGCCAATATCCATCACAAACTCCCAACATTCACAATAAGACCGGAGCAAGTGTTAACCACATGGTTTGATACGCAGCACTTTTTGTTTTGTACCCAAGCGTTTCACAGTGGAAGAACCGCACATCAATCTGGACTCTATGCAGAGTCACGGCGTGTGTATTTACTATGGGGTTTTATTTTAGGAGGGGGTGCGCGGTGCACGAATTTAACGAGTGAATTGTGCATGGCGCCCCAGGGATTCACTCAATCTCTTTGGAAATAGACATAATATAAATGGCCGGAGGGGTTGCCGTGACAATGTCAATGCATTCTGTGTGGAAGAATAGTCTTCGAAGCCCATCGTACCTACCGATAACATCTACGAATTGTCCCCCCTGTCTCGACTTGTTCTTAATAATGATGCGTACTTCTTAAAAGCCCGCCTTTGGGTGACCGAAGTCGGGGGGATTTCGGGTAAATCAGTTAACCAAGCAGCCTCCGGCCTGTCGGCGGAAATCGCTTGAAGGAACGAGTGCAGATCACTCCACAGAGTCGTTCAGAGGGTTTGGAGAGAGATAGAGATAGAGAGAGAGGGGAGAGAAATAGAGACATAGAGACCAACAGATGGAAGAGAGAGAGAGAGAGAGAGAGAGAGAGAGAGAGAGAGGAGAGATGGGAGAGAGATAGGAGAGACAGGGAAGGGAGAGAGAGACGGAGGCAGAGATAGACCCATATAGACCGACATATGGAAGAGAGAGAAGAGGAAAATTGCAGAGGGAAAAAAAAGAGAAATGGGGAAAGGGAAAGAGGTGGAGGGACGGAGAGAGAGGGAGAGAGGAGAGGAGAGGAGAGGAGAGGAGAGGAGAGGAGAGGAGAGGAGAGGAGAGGAGAGGAGAGGAGAGGAGAGGAGAGGAGAGGAGAGGAGAGGAGAGGAGAGGAGAGGAGAGGAGAGGAGAGGAGAGGAGAGGAGAGGAGAGGAGAGGAGAGGAGAGGAGAGGAGAGGAGAGGAGAGGAGAGGAGAGGAGAGGAGAGGAGAGGAGAGGAGAGGAGAGGAGAGGAGAGGAGAGGAGAGGAGAGGAGAGGAGAGGAGAGGAGAGGAGAGGAGAGGAGAGGAGAGGAGAGGAGAGGAGAGGAGAGGAGAGGAGAGGAGAGGAGAGGAGAGGAGAGGAGAGGAGAGGAGAGGAGAGGAGAGCAGAGCAGAGGAGAGGAGAGCAGAAGGAAGGAGAGGTGAGGAGAGGAGAGACAGGGCAATGGAGGGGAGAGGTAGAGAGAGGATGACAGCGAAACAGAGATATAGAAACGCAGAGAGGTTGGGAGACTGAGAGATATTGAGTGGGAGAGGGAGAGGTGAGATGAGACACAAAGTGAAAAAGGTAGAAAGAGCGAAAGACTGAGAAGGACAGATGGGGAGAGAGAGAGTCAGGTAAGACGTGAGGTAAGAAGGGTACTAAGAACGAGAAGGGGAATGGAGTATTAGAGATTGAAAGAATATGAATTTAAAAAGGAACTAGCATAACGTCATTCAAGAGTACAAGGGTATTTCCTAACCACGGAGCAGAACATGTTTCAAAGTAGTAGCCCCATTTTACTAAGCGAAGTAAGTCAGAAATGAACCAGGTGCCTGAACCAGAGCCATGTATGGTTTGCTCTCGCGTATCGACTGATGCGCGCATGCTCAGAACTACCACTAATATCCATTCTGTTTGCTGCCACCAACGTCTCAAACTGACCCACATTGCCGGATCGGTTGCCATGTGCTGTTGAGTTGCTGTTTAGAACAAGGTAACCGAAACGCCCAAACTATCCGACAAAATCTATGCAGAAGACGAACCCACACGAGACGTGACTGAATAAGGTCCATTCTGGTAGCACATAGACAAACGAGGCACTATCCACCAAGTATTAAGCCGTTTCATCCAAAGCACGTTTTTCTAAGAGATGTCAGTTCATCGCCGGAGGAGTGTTTCGTTTGATACCTCGAGTCTTGTTTCGGGGCTGAGGTGCTATCGGTTGCCCGTAGGTGGCTGCTACAAATTGCCTCGTGTGACATTGCCTTGGCGTCTAGCCGTGTGACTGGCACGAGTCGTGCGCTCGGACTGCGGTGGCACGCAGCCGTTGAGAGGCAAGGAATGGGTCATATATTACGGGCTGCATGAGCGATGCCGGCGTGGTCTGTGTGCGTGTCGGCCCAGCCTTACCTCGGGGACATTGGGGTGGCGCCTCGCAACTTGAACGACTTGTGGCAAATGCAAAGCCCAGATCAAGTAGTCCCGACTACTCATGAACTCCGCTGAATCTCATATATATTCATCAGCAAGGGAACCGGAAGGACCATTTCCGTACTTCCGTTTTCCAGTAAAGTGACCATCGGGGAGAAATCAGCTCAGATCACTGCCAACTCAAAATCAGGATTGATAACTATCAGGACGGTGGTCAAGCTTAATTGACTGATCGTGCCCTATAGGTCACGTATAAAAGACTATAGTGGGTATCAAACAATCAAGAAACATGGCGGTCCCCATATCAAGGCGTCGCTGTTGTAAAGTACATGATGATTGATGCACCCTCTTTGTTCAATCGAGTCTTCTCTTTCTTGAAATCTACGAAGAACATTGTCTGAGTTTGAACCCGAGACCTTACCGGAATGCCCACTATAAGTCAGGGGATGACATCACGCAATCGGTCTACTGTACGACGGGCATTATCAAGGGAGTGTTTTGGGTTCGAACCCCACCCAAGCAGTCAGCGATGCGTTGGCCATTTTGTTTCATACACGGGTAATCGGACAAATATGATATGGCAATTCTAACATGTCGGGGGAAAGCTATCTACCGGTGGAGCGCTGCTAGAGTTTGGTATGTCAATGCCATTAAGGTCTTTCACCACCCCGACCCATTATCGCCATCAGCCCGCGGCGGGGAAAACTATAACACTCGCATCGTCCCCACAGAGAAGTGGGGAGTCAATTTCGAAGCGGGACCATTGTGGAGGGGCCGGTCAATATTGACGAAGTTCCCTAATCAAGGGTCCTCAATTAAGTCGCTTGTTTTGCATCGGGACGGTCTTTGATAGCGACACCGCTGGAGAGACTGCATAACCGTCTCCTCTCTCTCTCTAGATCTCCCAGCCGCGCGTTCTATCGCCTGCCTGGCCTTCATGTTTATTCATGAGCTCCGCGACAAGACGAACCACTCAGAGAGCCGCGCGCGCACCTTCCCTGAGCGCACCGCGCTGGCGCCTCTCCCTTGAAAAAAAAAAAAAAGGAGACTGACCACGTGAGCAGGCGCTCATGATTATTCATGACTCGACGAGCCGGCGCGCGCGCTTCACGCGGAGATAGGACCCCTCGCTTGAAAATGCGTACCACGTGACTGGCTTGGGTCGCGTGCGTGCGCGTAGGCTAGGTGGGTATATTACGTAGCGAGGTGAGCTTTGCTGGGCACAGATACTTGCACATGACTTGTCTCGGACGCCTCAACCCTGTCTATAGCCGCTTGCTGAGCTGCGAAATCGGAGCCACGAAGCATCAAGTTCAGCCGATACCAGCCCTGACCGGTTGGGCGATTTGCAAGAGGATTAGGAAACCGTGAACTCAGCCGATAACTCCCTGCAGGTAAGTTGGGTATCATCATTGTGGCGATGTCGCATAGGCAATCGGTTCTGGGCTATGCGTGAGAGATACATCTCAGGCAGGTATACCTCATCAGCCTTCCTAATGATCTGACCACTGGCTTTGGGGATACTGAGACACTATCAAGATACCAAAAGCCACTGTGTCACTTTGTACACGGGTGTTAAGTTGCCAGCAAACATGACTATATAGGTCTGGTATATCTTAATGCCGTGTGAACACGTGCGGTGATGTTGCATATTAGGGAGAATTCTGAAGGTTTAGCCTGGAGTGGTTCTATCAGAGGCTTATAGGAGAAACTGGTGAGTTTCGAGCCGATGTATTTTGACCGAACCTATCTATCTAATTATTCAATTAGGTCGTCGGAAGTTCAAGACGACAGATAGAGGGCGTGCTTGATCTTGAAAAGACATTTTCCTTTTAGTTTTGACCTCCCAAAAAAACAATCGAGACGCCGAACGGAACTGAAGGGCTCGAACGGAGGTTTGTTTAGAGTGCACGGCAATGTTTATTTGACTTGATAGAAGAATACAAGAAGCTATGTGAAACGCGACGGACCGTGTCGTTCTTTGCATGTAGTCTTGTTTCAAGGAGTAATATCTTAGTTTGCATAAAACATTGAGATAGCAGAGGGAACGACTTTTCCAGGAATGGGATGTATATGAGCTTTGCAAAGTTTGGAACTGGGGGATATTTGATTGATATTGAATATGGGGGCGTTCTTTATTGATAAGAGTATTCTTTAATTACAAACTTAAAATACTAGCAACCGTTTTCCACTTCGTGAGATATTGACCAATGGTGCACTGATATGTAGGTCGAGGGAAAGTTGCCGTGAAAAAAACCCCACGCACTCTACAATAATTGTAATTAATATCTTCCCGCTCGGCCGGATGCGTGCAATAATTCGATCGATACTTCTTGTATGCGCGCACACTCATGCCGGTAGCGTTGCCACGTACGCATTATCAAAGCAGTCTTTTTTTCCCTATACGCAGCCGCCCCCTATGGCACGCAGATACTCCTTCGAGCGGTTAGAGTGAGAAATTGTCAGGGGGGGGAATTAATTACACCGCTAGACTTGGTGGGAAATTGACTAGCTTGTCCACTGACAGTCCTAACATTTCTTAGAGGCGTCAAAGAAAATAAGGAAAGAGTCTTTCGTTACGTACTCCTTTTAAAGCCCCTACACAACATTGGTCGAGGTCAAAGAATAGCATCCATACGTTGTCTGATCCAACATAATGCATGAAATAGCACACCTGTGAAAATTTCAGCTCAATCCGCCGACAGAGTCTCGAGAAAATCGCTTCATTTGTTTCGCAAAAATAGTTTAGATCTCGGTGAGACGTAAACGATTTCTTTTACTCTTTTCTCCCAAAATACAACATTTATTTTAGGCAGAAATATTTCAGTGCGAGGTTTCTACTAAAACCATCACTGTATAAGTTTCATGTAAATCCGTGAACATTTCTGTTTTTCGATTTTACCAATGTTGTGTAAGGGCTTTAAGAGATGTTATACGGTGTCACGGCAAACCACCTGCTTGGTATTTCCAAAGAGTAAACCTTCACAAAATCGTGTCTGTCTTGTGTTAAAATAGGGTTTTATTTCGATCAATCTTCCAGTGTGAGGAGAGGAGGAATGGGGTGTCAATTCCTGATATATCGGACCGTCTTGGGCGCTCGGGGCGGGTCACTGTATTGTCGCAGTGGTGCAGA
Organism: Luidia sarsii; assembly: GCA_949987565.1. NCBI lineage: Eukaryota > Metazoa > Echinodermata > Asteroidea > Paxillosida > Luidiidae > Luidia > Luidia sarsii. The sequence goes on from OX465114.1 coordinate 2,084,949, forward strand.
CGGGATCTAGTTTCTGTTCATCGTGGTCTGTGAGATCGTTATCGCCCGGGGGCAACGGGGAAGGAGCGTGCGGCCAGGGGAGGCTGTCCGGGGACTATGGCGCATTTCCGGGCGGACCGAGGCCCAAGAATCGCCGGTCAGAGCAGTCGTGGGCTTGGGGGCGATCAGCTAAATGAGTACCGGTATAGAGTGTAATTAGGAATTTCTTTTCCCAATTTTTTTTATATCTAATAATATATCTACAGGATTTTGGTTTTGTGAATAATCAACCTATTTAAAATCGATTACTCTCAATGAAAGTAAATCTAAAATTTAGTGGGCATGACGTTTCGATCCTAGCAGGACCTTTCTCTCTGCCTTTCTCTCTGCCTTTGAGAAAGGTCCTGCTAGGATCGAAACGTCAGGCCCACTAAATTTTAGATTTACATTTTGGTAATTTCAGTCAGTAAGCAGTTTGCAACATTTTTGTATATCACCTCAATGAAAGTAGTTAATGCTGCGCTAGACTTAAGCCTTTGAGAAAGGTCCTGCTAGGATCGAAACATGGCCCTGTACATTAAGTGCAGTAAGCCGTTTGCTAAATAATTGTTTGTATAGTTACCCCATGCGCTTCTTATTTGTATACACTATGTCTCGCTAATTTTGCTTACCTTTCGATTGACCTTCATAATTTTTCCACCACGTTGCATTTTGAAGCCACAGTATTTCTGAAAACAAATGAAAGGTGTCAATCTTGTGTCAATCAAGTGTTTTATAGGATGATTCGTGTGATGCTGATGACGTTGTCGATGACGTAGGCCTACGCCAGAGCACTGTAAACTGTTGGACGATATCTCGGCGACATTTTGAAAAATCAATCGCTGAGTGGATTATGCTAGACGAAATGGATCAGATTCGCCCAATACTTCAAATAAAACCACGCAGACGGTGTTTGGCAAACGAACCTGCTCCCAAAGTTGTTTGTCCCGAAAGTTTCAATTTGAAACAAACCCTATAATACAAGCCAAAAAAGACACCCTCAACAAAACACTCAGCAAATCGAGGGTTGCACATGAACACACACTATACTTGTAGGCCCTACTTGACGTGAAAAAGAACCTGAGTTGTGCACATGTTCAAGTGCAATGTATATTCACAGCACCACACTGCAACCCTTTAAACGGTATGCCTATAAGGTAACTGTTTTAGTGAATACTGATTATGTAGATATGACGCTGGTGAATTGGCAGAGGGAATTCCAAGCTCAGTAACACGAGACAAAAGTGGCCACGATGCACATTTTCAGAAACCGAGGAGTTTCCAAATTGAGACAAGATGACGTGGTCTCAATTTCAGTCTAGGACCTCTCTCTGTTTCAGGAAATTCAAATCAGCGGGCCAGTGCTCGGTGCTTTCTGAAGCGCATGCGCGAGGCATCTTATTCTACCTTCCAGTAAGCCAAGAAAAGGTAATGCTTTACTACCAAGATGATAGGCCTCTAGGTGCATTCCCACTATAGGAAAATTTTAAAAAATAGTGGATCGCAATTCAAAAATGTTTTTCTTTCTTTTTAAGGCCCGAACTGCGCATGTCTGAAATGTGACCTAAGCCGACTGCGCATGCCTGGAATGCGACCCAGCCGGAAGGACTTTGCTGACTGTGCGCGATTGGTTTGCTCGTATACCATGCTCGTATACAATGTACAGTTCGCGCACAGCTACCTTGGATGACGCCGGATGTTCATCTGCGCGCACTGAATTGTGGGATGTTACTTATCGATTGACTCTTTTTGACAGCGTTCACACGCATCGGGCCCGGCAGACGCTCGCGATGTCTCCGAAAAGTCGCATGAAGAACTGCGTTTTGGATCGCGACTCGTATCCCGAGTGTTCGTGAGATTTCACCGAAATGGAATCATTGAATATTCAACAGTCGAAAAGTGGAGCGCGAGTCTTCGTGCTAGTGTGAACGCACCTTTACAGGCCTATACTTTTCATTGAGAAAACTGTTACACGTAGTGCAATGTGTATCATTTTGTGAAATGAGCTGAAATTATTTTCTAAGTGGGAGATTTGCGGTGACACTATGTAGCACTTCTCTTTCTAGAAGGAGCGTGTACTCTGCCCGTCGTCAGGAGACGGTGGGCAGAGTACACACTCCTCAAATCCTCGTTCGGACAGTCCCGACCACGGGTATGGTACACACTCCTTCTCGAAAGAGAAGTGCTGCACGGTGTCACCGCAAACCTTCCACTTAGTCTCTGCACCACGCAAACCCTCAAGTCTCATCTGAAATTATTTCACAGGGTTGCAGTCTGTCTCTACCAGACTGGTCTTTCCGTTATACTTCTCAGACAACCCTCCTCATCTTCTCTGGGAGCGGTTCAATCAAATCACTGGTTAACGAGCGCCTATCACGGACTTATGCCCGTTCAGGCTCAATTTGTTCGGAGAAATATAAATGACGGTATGAAAATCTAGCTCCTCTTAAATTTCCACGGGGGAGGTTAATAATGGGTGAGCGATGGCTTCAAATGATTGATAACTCATTCCCGTGCACTTGAAGATAGACGAGTCGATTCGTTCTGTTCTAGTCGTTCGTCTTTGTCAGTCTTGAAGCATCGATCAGGCTGTCACTACGCGACACATTGGCCATTGGTTCGTTCGTGCGGACGACAACCTCGTTCATTTCTCGTTACGCTAGAGACTCGAGCGCGATGTGGTATAGAATGTGCGGTAGATATAACCTGATGTTTGCGTCGAGGAGAATGTAATTCATCGAGGTTTGCCAGGCTCGACGTGATAAGCACTGAGTGCTCGGTGCTTTGCCCGGTGCCTGATGGAAACATTTCAGGCAGCTCGGGCGGGATTCGAACCCGCGACTCCTGCTTTCTAATCAGGCAGTTAACCACTGGACCACCGAGCTGGTCGAGGTCGTGTGGTGGATTCGAGTAATGTATAGCGGCAGGTACCGCGTTGCATCACAGATATAACATGATGTTTGCGTCGAGGAGAATGTGATTCGATGAGGTTTCTTGCTCAGTGTTTATCACGTCGAGCAGGGCAAACCTCTATGAATTAGAATATACGGGCTGAAAGGGCTTTCCTTTTCTGCGATTGAGACGGTTTGGTATCGAAGTTCTTCACGCGAGATTTGAAATCACCCTTCAGCGCGCGTCAGTTACAGAAAGACATGTAATTCGAAAGGCGCTTGACTGTAGTTGGGTTTTCTTTGCATTTCTGCAGCCCTTTAGAAATCCACAAAACAGGGACTTCGTCCCCACCACATACAACCTCCAGTTCTGAAGGTTTGTCATCTCGCTCAGAAAAAAAATCAAGAATTCGGTAAATAAAACAAATGTTCCAAACTGAATGACCTGCAATACATAAATCTCAAAAGTTAGAGGACCTTTCTCAAAGGCAAAGTGCCTTTAAATAAAGGTCCCATTAACGGCAACACTTTGCTTTTGAGAGAGCGTCTGCTAGGATCGAAACGTCAGGCCCTCAAACTTTTGAGTTAAAGATAATTCACTCAGAAACATAGGCCAAAAGCTTGTTTATCGATACCTGTGATATCATTGGGTGCAAGAAATGAAACCGATTGGCTCTTGTCCGAGCCTAAGCCATCGTGAAGGGCCTGTGTATAGGTGCTGCATTGGAAGGCCGGCCCACGTCACAGGCGGCGCCAGCGCTGACAGCCGCCGGATCCTATGTCAACTCCGCGCCGTGTTGACACTATTTATACGGCAGCCACCTCGTCGGTCTCACATGAATGGTTCTTCCCAAACAGCATCCCTGCACGGGCTAGGAACAGCCCTTCCCGTCTCCCTTGGCACAAACCCAACCGGGCTTTCAATTAAAATGGATTTGTTTTGCTTCCCATATCTTCTTAAAGCTAGCCATACAGCGCCCACCGGGCCGGGGGACTCTGTGACGTAAAGACACAGCAGGAAGACCCGTCACGACGCTCTCAGATCCTTCTTAAATGCGTTCAAAGCCTGTGCGCTCGGTACATTAAAGAACTTGGTCCACGGACTGCGCGCTTGGGGAATCTAACCCCCTTGCCGTCTGTCTCTGAAGTCTTTTTTTTTTTAACCGAGACCTGTCAGAAGGCAAGATTGTTGTTTGCAAAACTCAGCGCCAGAAACGAAACAACAATTGCCTGAATATAGAAACGCGTGACATGCTTACAATTTTTTTTTTTCAATCTGCCTTCGAATTTGTATCTGTCTTTGAAAAATGTCCTACAGATATATTATGTTCTCATGAAGAGAAATATCCTGCTAGGATCGGAGTGTCAGGCAATGTAAAACACGAGGTGTGCCCTTTGGTCGTATAATCCAGTAAGCATGTTTGTATTCTTCGGAGATTGGTTCGTGATATCTTCGCACAGATCTCTGCAATGTAATTTACGATGTCTAGTGTTATTAGATTCCGCCAATAAGTCCGTGCACAAAATGAAAGCCGTGTACCAATTCGCTGGCCATAATCATTATTGTAGGGCCTACATAAGTTCAATACGGGAATTGGCGGTGACCGCTATCAACTATAGCGGCTTCCGTGCGCTCGCGCGCAATTTCAAGTCGTAGTCGAACGATTGGGGCGCAGTCTTAAAAGAGACCAGATTTATGCGGCGTCACATACTCAAAGGGCGCCCTCTATAGAGGCCAAGAGCTATAACTTGACCCCAATCGTGAGTGGTTGGACGCAGGCGATGCGACCCCATACAAGTGGCGGCGCATAGAAATGCGCTGGAACGATCATGCTCAGACACGTCCGCACGCACTTTTAACATTTGGACGCCAATGCAAACGCTCTCCCACAAATTTGTCAGACCACGGCACAAGAGCGGCACATTGACGAAATGGTCCATTGCTCACGCACAGTAGGCTATGGAAGGGAAGTGCACGAACGAAAAGTGTAACACCAGGGAAAGCAATTATTATCGTGTATACATACACGTACAGATAGATGCAAAAGTGCTTTGCGTTAATACCGCACAGCTTTTTTGGGGGAACATCCGACACGATTAACGGACAAAGAAGTACAACTGTGTAAGAGGAGTGAGAGTTTGCCAAACTTCCACACGAACCCAAATCGCCTGTGATTACGGAGAGAATCACCAGCGGGGCACTGCCGCCTTCCCAACCCGTCCAATCAATCGTTCTACCCGCTCACTGTAACCATTCCCCTCTCCCCCTCCTCCCCCACACACCCACATTGAGACCACTCTGCCCAAATGCGTAGCTAACGACTCGGCAAATTTGTCAATTCGGGAAGGCGATGAGCCAGCGGTACGGAAGTAACCCTAATAAGCCCACCGTGCAAATTGCAAATAAACCTTCCCATACATATGCGTCCCACATCAGTTATCCTCGGTAATAATACTCAGCGGAATTTTCCTTCACCATCTTCCTCTGCCCCCCCCCCCTCAGTCGATATTAAATTGTGATAAATCGACGGACTTGGAAGGATCACTGAGTTAATTGCATGGGAATTCTGCCCCATTAAAGATATACGGACGCTGTTGCTTGGTCCTTATAAGGTATTAGCCAATTTCTGATTTCACCAGAGCGAATATGATTGATCAAAAACAAATCTTAAAGTAATAATATACATAAATGTTGCAAACTGCTTACTGACTAAATTTAAATAAATAAGACTTAAGGCTTTGCATGGTGGGTGAATCAATATAGGAAGGTTTGCGGTGACACCATGTATAAGGTGACTCTTAAAGGAAGAGGTGTGGTTCTGAAAAGAACCTGAGTGGTAACTCGACGTGTGATCTGGCCGTCACCAGGAGAAACTAAATTTACCAAAATGCAAATCTCAATATCTAGTGGGCCTGACGTTTCGATCCTAGCAGGACCTTTTTTCAAATGCAAAGTGACTTTGCCTTTGAACAAAAAAAAAGGTCCTGCTAGGATCGAAACGTCAGGCCCACTAAATTTTGAGAATGATATTGTTTAATTACCAGGACGTTTGCTTGTAATAGGGGGGATTATAATTAGTCTGCTTGTCACTCAGGATTCTGGTGTTCTAAAAACGAGCTATCTTGACAGCCTCACCTCAGCAAGGTGATCGCATACAATATTGACGACGGCTTATTTCCTATAGACTGCATTATGTACGCTGGTATGACTGCTCGTAAATTGGGGTTTTCACGCGAGACAGCGTTGACTTATACACACCTTCGGTTTACCGATTTTTATCAAGTTGCTTGGATCTAAACAGGGCCATTGACAACGCCACCGTTTTAAAGTTACATGGGGATCCAAAAATCATCCGAGTTCTGGCAGGGTATGAGGCAGATTGATTGCACTATATTTTGGTTTATTTATTTCGTTTCTCCCTTATTGTCAAGACCGATACAAATTTCCCCCGGGAGAAAGCCGATTGTACTGGACTCTGGGGTGAAAAATACACGATGGCTATCCGGTGGAAACGAGATCGGATGGGTCAAATCATCCGATACCCAACCGATGATCTTTTTGACAAGATAAAAAATTCACCCGGTAGAAAGCCGATTGTACTGGACTCTGGGGTGGAAAATACACGATGGCTATCCGGTGGAAACGACATCGGACGGGTCAAATCATCCGATACCCAACCGATGATCTTTTTGACAAGAGGCCTTATAATGTGTCCCATCAAAGGGTTAAGTGGGCAGCCTCACAGTTTGAAATGCAGCCTGGGCTAACCCTGCTCCACAGACGGATAGGGGTATATTGTAAAACCGTTGTTGGACAAAAGGGGGATAAGCAAAATCGTGTGCCCAACTCTAATTGCTCCGATTTGATCCAGAATATTGGGTGTTTGTGTGATCGAGTTTGAACAACACAATCCACACTTGTTTTTTTTTTTAAGTGGAAGGTTTGCGGTGACACCATGTAACAATATCTTTTGAGACGGCGTGTGGCTCTCTGAGAAGAGCCGGTAACTCAACGTTACTGCACAGCACAGACCTTCAAATGTTATCAAGTAAATTGTGTTCTTATCGACCAATGATGTTACCATCTGATATTTTGACCCGATGCTGGTATACGGTCAAGATGTTGATTGAATGTTGCACCGCCCCCCACCCCCACAGCGCAGAAAGTGATCACCTTTAAGACGGCCATGCTTGACATTTCTTTTTTCTTTGTCAATGGAGAAACTGCATCAGAGTGGGAAAAGAGTGCAGTGAGAGTGAGGTTGAATTTCAGCACGCAGATAATTTGCGGTATAAATTGGTTCGTGCAGGCTCGCTCTTTCTTCCTCTCTCTCCACCACCCTCTCTCTTCCCCTCTCTATATCTCCCTCTCTCTCTCTCTCTCCCATCTCTCTTCTCTCCCCCTCTCTCCCCATCTCTCTATCTCTCTCTGTCCCTCTCTCTCTCCCCTCTCTCTATCTCTATCTCTCTCTCCCCTCTCTCTACCTCTCTCTCTCCCCTCTCTCTAGCTCTCTCTCCCCCTCTCTCTAGCTCTTTCTCTTTTCCTCTCTCTCCCCTCTCTATCTCTATCTCTCTATTTTCCTCTCTCTTCCCCTCTCTCTCCTACTCTCTTTCCATCTTTTTCTCTCCCTCTCTCCCATCTCTCTCCCTTTTCCTCTCTCTCTATCTCTTTCTCTTTCTCTCCCCTCCTCTCTATCTCTTCCCCCTCTCTCTCTCCCTCTCTCTCTTTCCCTATCTCTCTCTCCCTTTTTCTTTTTCCCTCTCTTCCCCTCTCTCTCTTCCCCCTCTCTCTCTCCACCTTTTTTTCTCTCTCCCCTCTCTCTCCCATCTCTCTCCCCTCTCCCTCCTCCTCTCCCTACTCTCTCCCTTTTCCTCTCTCTCTTTCTCTCCCTCCCCTCTCTCTCTCCTCTCCCTCTCCCTCTCCCTCTCTCTCTCTCTCTCTCTCTCTCTCTCTCTCTCTCTCCTCTCCCTCTCTCTCTCTCTTTCTCTCTCCCCCCTCTCTCTCTCCCTCTTTCTCTCTCTCCCCTCTCTCTCCTCTCTCTCGTGCCGTCTGTGAAAGTCATCGGGTTCACACGGGGCTTCGTCTCCAGATCACCCCCACACCTCCCAAGACAGTCCCAAGTCGCTCTCTATATTCATCTAATCATCCCTCTGCCCTGCCTCTAATGTATTCCCTTCGTCTGCCGACTCGTTCCACGCCGTGCCATCCCCGTCCTGAGATAATTGAAGTCGCAGGGACGAATTATTTAAATCGGGGTAGGACTCCAGACAAGCCTCATATCGTCCTAACCATCCGCAATTTGAAGAAACCCCTCGTCTTAATAACACACAAACTAACGCATGGCTACCGTGAAACTATACCACTGATGCTATCGTTAAAACCTAGGGCCTATATCTCTCAGAAAAACGATTTCTGAAGCATTGGTGTTTTTTTTTTTAAGATATCAAACATTAGATGAGCCTGATGTTTTGATCCCTGAGGCACCTTTCTCGTTTCTGATCCTAATTTGTAATTTATCTTTGATCAATTCCCCTGATTGATATCATTGATATGCTGGTTCATGAGACAGTTACCCCAAAGAAATTCTCAATATCCAGCAAATGCCTTTATAAAGAAACCTGTCTCTCGTAATCTGTCAAAGTTGAGCACAGTATATCATAATTGTAGACGTCTTTGATGTTTTTGATGCGACGAAAGAAGATATGACATTGCAATGGATGAGAATATAAATCAGTGAGGAACTTGTAGTGAAACATTCGTCAACAATATCATCTGAAAAACCGTGGAAACGAAACAAAATGCTATTTTTGTTTTCAGACATAGAGGGCGGTATCAGTAAAATGGACTCTTTGTTCCAATGATCGCTCCACGGAACGATCCTCGGAAAATCAACCAAATTCCACCTTTCCTCGAAAACGGAAGATTTTCGAGCGTTAAAATTTCACGCAATGCCTGATACCATAACAAACTTCCCGATTAGTAAGCCGAGAACTAGCCATTTCTGAAACTTGGAATGTCCGGAAATTGGGCACAACCTCCCTTTAATTCCAATGTACCCCGGCCCGCGGATATATGGTTGCCCTGCCCTACAGAGTCGACTTCTCCCTCCAGAGATTTTCGGAACTTTTCGAGCAGGCAGGATATGCCTAAGTGGGTTACTGATGCCGGGTATATTATCACACGGTGAACATTTTGCATGCGACTATACACAGCTCGCGAGAGGCCCTTTAGAAAGCACAACCGTCCCACCGCCTCAGCGAGTTGAAGTCCCCATACAGGAATACATTACATGCATAGAAAGCAACTGCCTCCGGTCAAGCCATTTCTTGCGCTTACTGGAGGGGAGAAAAAAACCCCATATCTTCTTGTGAGAGGCCTTTGACCGCGTGACAGCTTGCGATCTGAAGAGTTTAATCGACGGGCAATTTCTCCCGGGAGCGAGCCATAGAGCGAGGGCTACTTATTGTGCTGTTTTAACTAAGGGCAAAATTCAAAGAGAGGGTGAAGCCGGTCTGAAAGGTTTAGAAATGGATTTATTTGGAGAGGGTTTGAGGGGATGAAAAGGGGGAGGTATACCGGGCACTCGGCTGGCAGGACGGAGTGGCTCGGTCAAGGTAAGAGACTGATTGGTCTCGTGGCGCGTCTTCCGGCGATGATCTCTGCCGTGACGGAGACGGATAGACTTCCTCAAGGTCTGTGTCCAATTTGAAGGGATGGGGAGGCAACGAGAGAGAGAGAAGGGGGGGGTGAGGGATGAGGGGGGAGGGGATGGATGGAGTGAGTCAGGGCGGGAGGCAGGGAGGGAAAGAGGACATGCCAGCTCAAGGGAGGCAGAGAGGGAGGCAGGGAGGGAGGCAGGGAGGGAGGCAGGGAGGGAGGCAGGGAGGCAGGGAGGGAGGCAGGGGGAGGCAGGGTGACGGGGAGGCAGTGTGGGAGGGAGGGAGGTGGAGAGGGAGGCAGGCAGGGAGGGAGGCATGGAGGGAGGCAGGGAGGGAGGCAGGGAGGGAGGCAGGGAGGGAGGCAGGGAGGGAGGCAGGGAGTGAGGGAGACAAGGAGTGAGGGAGGCAGGGAGTGAGGGAGGCAGGGGGAGGCAGGGTGGCGGGGAGGCAGTGACGGAGGGAGGGAGGTGGAGAGGGAGGCAGGCAGGCAGGGAGGCATGGAGGGAGACAGGGAGGCAGGGAGACAGGGAGACAGGGAGACAGGGAGACAGAGACAGAGACAGAGAGACAGGGAGACAGAGACAGGGAGACAGGGAGACAGGGAGACAGGGAGACAGGGAGACAGGCAGATAGGGAGACAGGGAGACAGGGAGACAGGGAGACAGGGAGACAGGGAGGCAGGGAGGCAGGGAGGCAGGGAGGCAGGGAGACAGGGAGACAGGGAGACAAGCAGGCAGGGAGACAGGGAGACAGGGTGGCAGGGAGACAGGGAGACAGGGAGACAGGGAGACAGGGAGACAGGGAGACAGGCATATAGGCAGATAGGGAGACAGGGAGGCAGAGACAGGGAGACAGTGAGACAGAGAAAGGCCGGTGATCTTGAGGAAGATGGAGGTCACGATTAGGCAGACGGTTATTAATCTGATACTTGAAGGCTGCCCATCAGCCCTGCGAGCAGTGTGGGCGTGACGGGGGCTTGTTGACAGGCGCCGTGCCGCCAACGATTCAAGCATCGAGGCCTTCAACTTGTGAAGTCCCGCAGACCGCCACAGACAAGGTTGTCTGAGAACTGCTCTCAGCTCTCCTGACAGACAGACAGAGCCAGATCCACGGCTACTTCACATAACAAGCACAGCGGTGGTTTGTTTTAGGCCAATGTTAAAAGGCAGGGTTATTGTTGTGAGTTCTTCACAGTCCACCACTCATATCCCTACTATCGTGACTCGCTTTGTTCAGCGGCGCCCGCAGTTTGGATGATGAAAAACGCCGGGCACAAAAAAAATGAGCCAAACCTTGCCTGTATCCTCTCTGATATCAACGCTAACCAATCAACGGGCAATATCTGGACAATTTTCAGGAGGAGCCTATAATAGTATTGGATTCGTGACTCTCAATATTGAGCCAGTGCTGGTCCAATTGTGGTCAGTGATTTATTCCCTTCATATTTGAACCTGCGTGCGTTGGGGGAAAGTCTTGATGAAAAACAGCTCGGCAGTAAAACAAATTCTGTGCAGCAAATTGGATAGGGGGATTTCGGTCAGGTTACTGGTACAGGCAATAGACCATAGGGCAAGGCAGTTCAAGACGAAACCAAACCACACAGCACACATACAATCTCAATCATTTGGCCGGGATCTTAGGAGAACATGGCGGACCTGGTTTCAAGATCGAAAGAAATTACGTCTCATGGATACAGTGTACATGAATATAACATTGGCGATGCGTGCTAGGGCCTATAGGCCATAGGGGATCACTAATTGTTCTCCATTTCTGAAAGCCATCTACCAAAATGGGAATATGTCAATTCACCATCACAAGGTACCAAGTTGTACCACTTCAATCGGTAAAGTAACATCATCCCAAACATCAGAGAAAAGTGCTACTGTATAAAGGTCTTATCTATGAGTGGGGAGGGGTCACGTCAAACCACTTTTTAAATTTAGCATCAACTCAATTTGTCTGTTACCCAAAATGAACGCCGTGCGCACAAAAGTCTCCCACCTCAAAAAAAAGGGGCAGGTTCCGAATGATGCAAGCATCGCTTCATCATGTTGACTTAGTCGTTAATGGTGTGCGTTGCCGGTCGTTGGACCGTACCTCTGTTTGTTTTTCCCGCCCGAGCGCGTCTAACTCGACTCGATCGTGCGTAATGTTGCTTCTCCCAGCCGGTCTGAGCGTGGGAGAAGCCACGGTGAATTCCCCGGACGAAGCTGGGTCAAGCACCCCCTCCAGTCCACGGGCCACACAGGCACACAGACCGGTTATTATCAGAGCGACGCCCTCCCTAAAAGGCTGAAGCCGAACAAATGCTACGTTTTTCATCGATTCTACGGTAATGGCTGTTATCGGGAACGGTCCGCAGGGATCAAATATACACTTCGAAACCCCTGGGGCTCAATATATTACAAATGTGACATTTGCAAGCTTTCTCGAGAACAAATTTATGGCAAACCCCCAACCTTATACAAAAACCACGAAATGTTTGTTTAGCATTAGTAGAAATAAACCATCCTTGTGTGTGTACAGAATATACGCTATACTTTTTCACACGATAGATTGTAATAATTTCTGTGCATATTACAACGTCGTAATGCAAGTCATTTTCGAGCCAGCGCGTTTCAAAAATTACCATTCGCTTGGTATTCAGTCGTGGCGTTATTTCGCTTTGCACTCGTTCCGATGAACCTTAAGATAATGAGACTTTTATTCAGCCGTTTCTCCCGCATGAGTTCAAGCTAATCCCATCGGACGTGCAGGTTTAGTGGTGCAGCGCCAAATATTCACCACGTTGGCTGGAATCCTGTGCGGTCCATCCACTCATGCAGACCCTGGTAATGAACTATATACGGCACCAGACTATCCTGCATGGTACCAAGACTCTTTTCCCAAAACCCGGCATAGGCCAAGAGGCTCCGGCTTGTTACACTGAGTTTTGAAAGAAAAAATTCAAAAGCTTCAACTTCAACAAAGAACTCCATCTTGTGATTTCATGTTTTGGGTAACAGAGACGATGCCGGAGCCGAAGCTTAAATGCCTAATACAACATTGGGAAGACTGGGAAACATCGATGTCCACAGATTTCCTTCTAATTTTACACACTCAGTTTGTAGATGGTCATGATAGAATCCTCATGTTGAAATCTTACGGTCTGGGATGCTGTACTTCTCGAGAAATCTTCACTCAAACATCGACAAATTGTTTATTCTTCGCGAGTAATAAACTACAGAAGGGTACAAAAACCGTGACTTTTTTTGGCATTTTTCTACTTTCTCAGATTACCATTTGGGCTAAAACCTTCGCAGGATTTCTTTTTTGGAATGTTGAATGATTTAAAACGCAATCTATAAGGGTCATTTATACACGCAGTCAGCTAGCGTATAGCTATAGGCAGTGATAATAGTGAGGTCTGATATTAGTATTTAGTGTACTGTGTATATTATTTATCGAATGGTCACGGCTGGTGCGTATGTCACGAAGTGGCATGTTCATCATTGCATGGGCGGGTTCATGTGCCGTGAAGGAGTCTTCCGACAGCCCTTCAATAGCCCGTTTCATTTCCCAGAGAGGAGTCGTTTGCATGCAGCGTTCTGAACGAAATGACAGTACAGGCGCTGAACGTGAGCTCAAAATCTCTGCCACTGCAGTCAATCTCATCTATGGAAGCATACATAATCATGTCCGCGAATCACACCTCAATTTTTTTGGGCGTTATGTCAATTCGCCCAAAACAAGGCAGTAAAGCCACTCAAGGTTAAGGGCTAAGGAAAGAAGGAGACAGAGAGGGACTCAGGAAGGCTGGAGATAGGAATTGACATTCCCAGGTTTGCCCAAAACAAGGCAGTAAAGCCACTCAAGGTTAAGGGCTAAGGAAAGAAGGAGACAGAGAGGGACTCAGGAAGGCTGGAGATAGGAATTGACATTCCCAGGTTTGCCCAAAACAAGGCAGTAAAGCCACTCAAGGTTAAGGGCTAAGGAAAGAAGGAGACAGTGAGGAACTCAGGAAGGCTGGAGACAGGAATTGCGCTAAGTTCTTGGGACAGCATCGCCCGCATGTCCAAACAAATGTTGTTGTTTTTATAAGCAACACCTGGAGTATGTGACTGCCTTGAGTACGACAAGCCATCAATTGGGCCTTTCTTGACAAATATCAAAAAAGAGGAAAACTGACTGGGGATTTTAAAACAACTTCTAAAAATGGCAAGGAAGATTTGGACTGTACCAGGACTTGAACCCGAGACCTGTGGTTATGCGTATCAGTGCTCTTCCATCTGAGCTATGCAGCCCTAGGATGGATTCAAGTTCTGCATGGTTTATTCTAGAAATACCACTTTACATTTTTTGCCCAACGTTGGCTTGTCAAACGCAGCTGGTCCTGAACGAGGGATCTATATGCATGGGTGTTTTAGTTCCAAGGCTGCCGAAATCGAACGGTTCTAAACCAAAGTTGGGATGCGCACGAAAGAAGTATCAATGTGATCGACATCGCCGCATCTTGGCCGGGAGATTCGTGGGTGGGTGTGGGGGTGGGGATAGGAGTGGGTGTAGGAGCCCAGAGGAACCGCTGGTGTCCCACTGAGATGGGTAATCATTGCTATATAGCGTCATTGCTTCACCCGTGTCCTGATCGCGGTGATCGGCCAGCGGGCCTGATAGTTCAGCACAATGACCCTATGCACCCTCAGTTGCTGTATCGTGTTTCGCTGTCGCATCGAGGTATATATGATCTGGGCTATTTCGTGTGGTACCTTCGCTTTCTCACGGTAACATTATGCGGAGAAGATGATGACAGATGGCATCCCATTCGGTTAAATCGCAAAATATTGTTATGACTGTATAGTATTATTAGTCACTCCTTATCTTGACCATTGATACGGTTAAGCTTGTGACCTCTAGCCCTATATTTCATACACACAATAATAATATATGACCAGCTAAAATAATCATCCTGGACTCCTGGCGACGGGTAGAGTACACACTACCCGAAACGTTGAGTTATCAGCTCATTTCAGAGCCGCACTTCTTGAAAGAGAAGTGCTACATGGTGTCACCGCACACCTTCCCCTATAGTATGTCCTCCATGCAAACCTTCAAGTCGTATCATTCCAAAGCACTTTCTACCAAACCTACAGCCCTGACCTCCACTTCTGAAACCACAACCTATTGACCAAGCCCCCTGAACTACATCCATCAGGGATTATGATTATTGATCACCTACCCCTTAGAACACAACCCAAACTGCTTTGTCTCTTTTTAATATAGGATGGTTTGCGGTGACACCATGTATAATGTCTCTTAAAGAAGAGGTGTGCTTCTGAAAAGAACCTGAGTGGTAACTCGACGTTTCGACCAGTATGCTCTGGCCGTCATCAGGAGAATGTCTTGGACTCGGTGGTGGAACTCCTTATGTACCGGTGGTCGCTGAGGCGGGAAGGCGGGAAAGATAATCCTCTGGGGAGGATTATCCTGAGGGGCCTAGATCACTGAGGTTGGAAGGCGGGAAAGATAATCCTCTGGGGAGGATAATTCTAGGGGAGCCTAGTGGGGGGGGGGACGTATGGGTGCTCACTGGGGTGTGTCAGATGGTGATCAATAAGTCGGCTGGGGAAGGGGGGGGGGCTTAGACTGGTTTGGGCATGGTTTGGGTGACCTAGGATATAGAGAATGCGTTGGTCGGGATGAGGGGGAGCCAAATGTCGCTGAGGTGGAAGCCGATTTCTTGGGGTACTGTGTCGTGCTTGCGGATTTCGATGGCCTCTCTTATTTATTTGTCTCTTTTGTAGAATAAATATGGAGATCTCTCTTGCTTAGAGTATAGTGGAGATTATCGACTGGTACAGGAGAATGATCAGATACTAGAGAGATCGTTAATTGTTGCTATAGAGAGATCCTTGGATGCTCACAAAAGAATATCCCATGCAGTATTGCTGCTATGAGTTTAGAAAAAAAAAGCCTTAAGGGCTTAAGGGCAAAAGAAGGTGACTAAGGATTCTATTTTGTACGAGCTTTAATCCTATCCAACATTCCATGTTCAGTTGTTCACATAATGATTACGTCATTGCAAACAGCCATCCAACGGACCAGACATAATTCGTTCCCAGCAGAAGGACGCAAGGGGATGTTATAGCATCTGAACGCACTTGCTCCCTCTCGCCAGGCACGCGGCGAAATGAAGTTACTTCTTAATAAGGTCTCTTGTCAAAAAGATCATCGGTTGAGTGACGGTTGAATTCATCCGACCGCTAAAATTTCCACGGTAGAAAGCCGATTGTACTGGACTCTGGGGTGAAAAATACACGATGGCTATCCGGTGGAAACGACATCGGACGGGTCAAATCATCTGATACCAAACCGATGGTCTTAAGAGAGTCCTAATACATAGTCGGTGATTTGTGAGAGTGAACATAGTTCGTGTGCCCCGTCTCAAGTTGGCAATCTGAAACCCTGATACAATAACTGAACTATCCCCAGCCATAACGCAACGATGTGGCACACGATCGTGTCCTCAAATCTCAGCCATCAAGGACTATTGCCTGCACCATATGACTGCACATTACATCAGTATTGCTGATTAGTGCGATACGTTTTCAGTGGCCCAGTCCGTTGGTATAATTTGATATCATTCAGTTTCCTCTCAACACTGACGGGTAACTCTTTCAGGTTTTTTTTTATTCTTTAAAGGTGGTTACAGATCCCAGCAGCACAAAGGCAGAAATCCCCTGCCTGTATTGAAACGTCAGGCGCTCCGAGCGTTTTCCCTTTGGTAATTTAAGTCAGACTGTCGATGAAATTCATTGGATTATAATTTGCTATTTCTAGTTCGGGTAACTTAATCTTATGCCACCTGGATTCGCGTATCAGTGACCATCGGAGATAAAAAAATAAAAAAAAACCGTGGCGTTTGGCCTCAAGGGATGCGCAGGAGTGTGAATGACGCTGATTACGTGGTGATCACGTGGGAGGTAATGAGGGCGCTGATTGGCTCGTAGGTCAACCTCCCACAATGCCCATACACGCGCTTCCCATCCCCCGCCCATCTCCTCACTGCATCGTCAATTATAAGTGGCTAGTCCACGGTGTATCAATCCTATAGCGCGTCCTGGGCTCATCAATCAGAGGGGCGATCGCTCTCAGAATGCCGCGGGACTGAGGCGTCTTTCCCCGCTGACCCCCAGGTGACCGGCACCAAAGACATTGGCCTTCCTTAGCGCTAACGTATACGCCCGGAGGATTGAGTGGGAGGAGGGAGGGGGAGGCCATCTGATTTCCATCATTCTGAAACGTACACCATTACTTAGCGGACGATTCGCCAACTTGGGGGGTTCATGTTACAGACCAGGCATTATAGTACGCCATGGGGTTTGTTAGTATTTGTGAACCAGCACAATGACATGAGGAATATCCCACCAAAACACTTTTGAGTAAACAACGCCTGAAGTTAAAGTATCTTCACAATTCGATTACAAATCAATTTTATTTTTTTGTATTTTCGGAATTTTTAAGTCTTATAGAGGATATTATATTTTTATATCATTTGAAAGCTACGGTAATGGTATACTCTTTCACATTATTAGAAAACCTCAAAATCTCAAAAGTGGGGTTATTCCTAATTATGCTGTGCCGGGTCACATTTCTCTTTAAAACTGAGATTCATTTCACTCACCGGTTGGGTGCTGGTGGGCACAGGCTGCCTGCTTGCTACTCCACGTAGGCTGGGCCCTGAACGCCTCTGAAAAAGAAATAACGATAGGGATTCTTGTACTCTGACAGGGTATAGGGGTTTATATAGGGACTAGTCTCAGAGAAGACTGCTAGCAACCGCGTGGAAACAGAAGAGAACAAACAAATCTGCCAGGGAAGAAATGAAAGAAAAGTGCGGCCATCTAGATCCTCTAGCTAACATCGTGAATAAAAGAATGTTTGGTTATGTCACAAGGTCTTAAAACACAATAGCTATGGACATAACACTAGGGTTAACAGAGGGTCAAAACCAAAGAGGCAGACCTGGGAGACAGTGGCTGGATGATGTAAGGGAATGGACCAACACTCCCATATTCGACTTGATAGGGAAGACCAAGGTTAGGGGAGAGTGGAGGAGGTTCATGCATCAGTGCACCGAGGGTCGGTAGAACTACGGAGATGAGCGAGTGAGTCTCAATTACTGAAGCAATCTGCATTCCCGATCTTGTGCAGAATGAAACGAAGCCCCTTTTTTCGTCCGCTTTACTCTTGTGTGTATCGGCGAAAACTGACAATTGGTTTGCTATTCTACACGAGAATACTTAATAGATATACATGTAACATGATATTAGCCTTGCAAAGTCATGTTGAAATGTTCTACTACATTCCTTGCAAAGTAAGCCTCGTGGTTATAAGATTTCACTTTTCACTGAAAGCAGTGGAATAGACCTAGAAGGTGGATATTATTGTATAGTGGAATGGAAAGAGTCTTCAAGTGTTACATGAAAAAGTGCCAGCGTGTTGCAACACTCAGCGTGCCAAGGACTTAAGTCTGTAGTTGTAATAATGTGAGTCACATAAATCCTGGCCGGGACTATTTTTTAGGTCATGGCTATGAATATAGCAGCGAATAATAGGGTCATGTGGCACAACGGTTGCTTTTTATATCTAATCTTTTAAATATACCCGAGTTGAGTTTCTCACCAAATCTTCTTATCTCAAATCTCCTTTTTAAACTGTACTTAGTATAAGAAGATTTTAATATAATTTCTGGAAGAGGCTTTCATCTTTAATCCAGACCCATTGCAAGAATCATTATTGTTCCATGAATAAAGGTTTGTCACCCAGTTATCATACTTTTAATTCCATAAAACCACTACGGCCTGAATACTTTCACAGAATCTGTGATTCCGTGGCGATACGATCTTGATTCTTATTCAAATACAATCTCAATGCCTGATAGTTTGAGAGATTTGGAACAAGCTGAAGATCAAATTCGACTTTAGTACTTAATAACAATCTCCTCAATTTCTAAAGGGATGGACTCCTTTTTTAAGCCAAGGTTAAAAGTTCAAAGGGATAGGTACCCCCATTGCATGTCACATGCGCAGCGCGTATACGCAGCCAAGTGACTTAAAGATTGTCGTATTGTTTTGTTCGTTAATCGAGTACAACGTTACTGGAAGGATGAATAATTAATTGAAGGTACATCTTGGAATGGCCCTTAAAACCCCATAGTTGTTAATGGCATGTTGACTATCCGGTGATAGATGGGCCATATATGAATGGTGCTGCCGGCGAGCGGGGAACAAATATATATCGTCGGGTTATCTAGACGTCAGCTTTGCCGTTCTGCCGATCTGTCATGGAATGGACGAGATGAGTCGAGGGGAAGAGACAGGAGGAGGAGGCGGGGAAGGGAATGTCAAGGGGGAAAAGGAGGAGAGGGCGAAGGAAGAGGGGAGTTGTAGGAGGGGCAGGAGGAACATTAGATGAAGGAGAGGAGAGAGCGAAGGAAGAGGGGAGTGGGAGGAGGGGGAGGATGAACATTAGACGAAGGAGAGGAGAGAGCGAAGGAAGAGGGGAGTGGGAGGAGGGGGAGGAGGAACATTAGATGAAGGAGAGGAGAGAGCGAAGGAAGAGGGGAGTGGGAGGAGGGAGGATGAACATTAGATGAAGGAGAGGAGAGGGCGAAAGAAGAGGGGAGTGGGAGGAGGGGCAGGAGGAACATTAGATGAAGGAGAGGAGAGGGCGATGGAAGAGGGGAGTGGGAGAAGGGGGATAAAGAACATGGGATGAGGAACATTAGATGAAGGAAAGGAGAGGGCGAAGGAAGAGGGGAGTGGGAAGAGGGGAGGAAAGACGGTGGAAAGAGAAAGAGGAGCTAGGAAGGTAGTGTTGAGGAGGGACAGCCGAAGAGGGGAAAGGAAGATCAGGCGAAGGTGAGTAAGGGGAGTTGTAACAGATGGAGAAGGGGGTGGGGTAGAGAGGGAGGAAGGGGGTGAGTGATTGGAGAGGAAGACCTAAAGAAGGAAGTGGAAAATGAGATGAAAGGGTGGAGGAAGAGAATGAGCGGAGGAAGAGGAAAGAGGAAGTCTTCCTCTGTATCCAGACCGAGTCATCATCAGATAGAGAGACGGCCGCAGCTGCTGTCCCGTCGTCTCGTGATCACCGTCCTATAGGCCCACGGGCGCAGCGCAATTACCGGTCGGCGTGATGGCACGCCACAGACGGTCTAGATTGCATTCCAAAGGCGGTCAATTATGACGGAAGACGTTGCATTGCAGTGATGGGAGACGGGGGAGGGGAGGAGGGATGTAAGGGAAGGAGGGATCGACAGTGCGACTCTCACGACAACAGTACGCAAGTAGTTGCCATGTGGGCGCTCTAATGAAGCTGCAGTGATCACAATCCCATATAAATCTGAGCAGATATTGATCTTCCGATGGCCCTTCTAAGAAGCCGTCAATGCAATGCAGAGTACAGTGTCACCGCACTAAGCACAGTATAACGATAGGCAGAACACGAGTCATTGTCGATAAATGTACTCGGTACCTCGTACACGATGTCAATTTGATTTCTAGGCAATTGTTATTTTACACAAGAAGCAATAGGCATATTGTATGACAATGTGGTTGGTGGTCTTGTCTACCCAATAACAACCTAAGTATATCACCGAAAGACTAGCCCAAGGGTTAGACCAAGGGTCGGCCCACGGGTTACATCAAGGGTTAGCCCAAGGGTTAGAACAACGACTAGCCTAAGGGTTAGTCCCGAGGGTTAGCCCCAAGGGTTAGCCCCAAGGGTTAGCCCCAAGGGTTAGCCCCAAGGGTTAGCCCCAAGGGTTAGACCAAGAGTTAGCCCAAGGGTTAGACCAAGGGTTAGACCAAG
Organism: Luidia sarsii; assembly: GCA_949987565.1. Classification (NCBI taxonomy): domain Eukaryota; kingdom Metazoa; phylum Echinodermata; class Asteroidea; order Paxillosida; family Luidiidae; genus Luidia; species Luidia sarsii. Next base: position 2,105,366 of record OX465114.1, read on the forward strand.
GGTTAGACCAAGGGTTAGCCCAAGGGTTAGCCCAAGGGTTAGCCCAAGGGTTAGCCCAAGGGTTAGCCCAAGGGTTAGCCCAAGGGTTAGGGTTAGGGTTAGGGTTAGGGTTAGGGTTAGGGTTAGGGTTAGGGTTAGACCAAGGGTTAGACCAAGGGTTGGACCAAGGGTTAGACCAAGGGTTAGACCAGGGGTTAGACCAACGGTTAGCCCAGCTGATGTGCTTCAGCTTCTGAGCAGCCACTACTTCCACATATAAAATATGATGTCTAACTAAAAAAAAGATTGAAACAGGCACCAGGGGCAGATTTCATAGAGACGCTTAAGCACAAAAAGTCATAGGATCACCTTAGCAACCCAAACTTCACTTTTATTTCATGCTAAGTAAGGAAGGTGGGAAGAGGGCAAGTCAGATGCAATTGACGGTGCGGATTGTTACCCTGTCTACACAAGAAAGACAGATTTTCACGTATAAGGAGGTCTATGAAATTGGGCCCAGATAATTTTTTTAAAATGGCAATCCGGTGATCTGGTCGAGACGCACCGGTGGGCTTGTGCCGAGTGTCAAAGAGGGGCAGGGAGTGTCGAGCGGCCGTCCCGGCTGATTTGATAACCGGCAGGAAGGACGATTGAAGCATTCGCGCCAGAAGAGCCCCAGTAAACACGGGCCACGGACGGCGAGCTGTGCACGATATGAACGACGCCTCACCTGGGTATACACCACTGTATACAAGACTGGCATGCCTGTAGCACGCATATGGGCTAAGCACACAGACAAGCTTGGTATGACATTTTCGTCAGACACCAGCGGGCGGGCGACACCCCCTTTGATCTGCCCCGGTGACCCACCCTGCACTCTTGCCAGAAGCCACTTGCCACCTCCCCGAACGGGATGGTGGAGTAGTTATTCCCATGACTCATCCTGCTCGTGGACAAATCCCCCGCTATCCTCCCCGGGCGGGGTCTAAATAACACCTCCTATACTACTGTAGAAGAACCCGCAAAAGCCCCGAGTCACACTCTCAACCGGCTTACATTTCACGTGTGTGGCTTTTTTTTCAAAAGAGAAAAGGAGACGGAGGAGGTACAGCTTTCCAATATTCTTTGCCTTCCACTGCATCACGGACTTTCACCCTTTTTTCCCGTCAACCGCAAGAGCAGGAACCAAATTACGGAGTTTCCCCGAATGCTTGGCGTGCTGTGTGTTTATACCCGAGCTGCCAGTCCAAATTCAGGCCACCTTATTGGGGTTGGGAGAGACCACTCCATTTCCACAGCCCACCAGCGCTACATGTACTACAGGAGCGGATCATCACGTCCACCGATCCCATTAAGGCGCTGTCATCTTGTCACAGGCAAGACAGCTGTAGTCGTCTGTGCTTCCATTGCCCCGTGACGCTCACACTCGTCGGGTAGGTGGGTCGTGCGGTGCGTTGCGGTGCGGTACGGTGCCGACCGAGCGTGATTGTAAACGGCTGAACTGTGTTGGCGCATGGCCGACAGGTTGACAGCAGACGACCTGGGCGAGCAGGCGGCTGTGATTTTTGGTAGAGCACAGAATTATTAGAGCACGAGCAGAGCACGAGCAGAGCACGAGCAGAGCACGAGCAGAGCACGAGCAGAGCACGAGCAGAGCACGAGCAGAGCACGAGCAGAGCACGAGCAGAGCACGAGCAGAGCACGAGCAGAGCACGAGCAGAGCACGAGCAGAGCACGAGCAGAGCACGATCAGAACACGAGCAGAGCACGAGCAGAACCTTCATTGGCTTCAAATATTAATGTCTACGGCAATTCGGTTTACACAGCGGAAATCGGCAATACTGCCCCGGGTAGACATCATTTTCTTCGACTTTGCTTACGATTTGAGCTCAATTACAAGGTCAAACAAAAATGATTCGATGCAGGACTGACATACACTAACAGCGCTGCGACCGCTATACGTTTGAAGCAAAATACATCAACCAATCGCCCGTTGGAATTTAGGGAGAAAGTGGCAAGTCTGACCATAGCTCCATGGCCTGACCACGTGAATGCCAGACCCCCAAAACAATCGACCACCACTTCACCGTACAGGTGAAGGCTGGGTGCCAGACAGCTCCAATTACTCGTCAGTCCAAGGTCGTGATTTCAGCTAGGGAGCAAAAAAACATGCAATCCCTTGACTGTATGTGGTCACGCTCATTAAGACTAATGGTCTGTCTGCCTCGGAGATCAGTGCCGAGTACAGGCGGTCTCAATCTGCGTGCCTCCATCTATTGGCGTCAAAACTCCCGGACACTACTACTGCCATGCCGTCCGCAGAGTGAATCAATGCGGACAATCTGCCGGACGCAGCCCATTCCTACTCTAACGACGTCACTGATGGGTCGCTCGATCTCGGGGTTGGGCACCAGCACGGGTAATACCAGGCAATGGAGTAAGAACAAATGAAGCAATCGTTCTTGAAGGGTCGGCTGCACACCAGGCATTTATGGAATCATAAATGGCGTACAGTGGACAATCCATCAGGAACGTACTGCCATTTATTTGACGAATGGTTCGTTATGGATGGTCACTCTCCCTCTCTCTCTCTCTCTCTCCCTCTCTCTCTGAATAATGTAAGATGTCGTTGCCGGTCTCATCAGTCGGCGAACGCCACGCAGGTGTCGGGGCTTGTCCGGCGAGATTCCCCCTTTTGCCTACCATAGCTCTGTGTCCGGCTGTCGTCTCGTCCCAAAAAAGTACGCCACACCCCTACGATGTCTGGCCGGGGATTAGAGCACGGATCGAGGGGGCTCGACGAGACTGCTCCGTCGCCTCCAAGGGAATAAGGGAGGAGGGCAAGGGGGTGGTATGGCCTTTGTGTACGGTAGGCGTGCCATTGACGTCCGCCCACGTCCGCGGGGGGAACGTAGCCTAGAATCCCGGACATCGCTGAGCGAGCCCCCATTCCTGTCTTGATTCGTTTCACGCCAAGTATGGACGTATTGGGGTTTGGTGGCAGGTCATTCACGTCCACGCTGAAAGAGACGAATCTAGGGGAGTTTTCAAAGAGATCACATCGGGGGCGAAAGGTGTCTGATACCCGAGCCCTTATAGATTAACTTGAGGAGACCACAAGCTTGGACCCGACCGAAGTTTCTCGGCAGTGTTGTAGAAACTTCTCTGTTCTTCTATCAGAACAGACTTCTCGCAAGTGATGACACATCACCTTCGCCATCTTCCTCTACAATTACCGTTTTGACCAGACTTGCGTTCGAAAGACCAAACGTCTGAACCGAGTCCAATTTCGGACACGCGCGTGATTCTCCGATAGATAATATTTTGGTACCGTGTGATATTAAAAATAAGCGAATGTATAGCTTACCGGAAGTCTTTATATGGAGAGAGGTTGCTCGCATCTGCCGAGAATAAATTTATAAATTGAATTAAACTTGTCTAAGTAATTAAGCTATTAAAACTCCAAGAGCCAGTGGCCATCAGAATCAGGTCAAAGATGCATCGTAACTCAATACGACGGATAACCCATCGTAAGTTGTGATAACACCGTATGGGTTCTGTGCATCGCTCATCGTCTTGCGATTGATCGTATAGTTACGATGAGATTGGTTTAATAGACTGCAGTACTGGGTGGATTTCACAAAGCCTTACGATGCATTGTTACGTAACTCCACTTACGACGGATAACCCATCGTGAGTTGTGATGCACCGTATGGTCTCTGTACATCGCTCATCGACTTGCGATAGATCGTATAGTTACGATGGGTTTGATGTAATCGACCGCAGCAGTGCGGTTCCCAAACGCAGTGGTGCGATTTCATGAAATGCATTGGCTTTGGCGCCAGCCTAAGGTGTCCGGTCCGAATTTTCCGATATGACTGGTGAACGGTAACCCCCCAACACACACGACCCTTGGCAAGAGACCAGTGACCGACCTTCATTAACGAATCATAGATTGGTAACTCAAAACGACAGGGCTCATTTTCGTATGCTCTATCTGTCGTCCGGGCTGATAGAAAGAATTCCAGATGAATTGGACGCCAAGGTCGATTAGGCAAAAGGGCCGAAGGGGTCGAGGGAGCGGACGAGAGGTTAGACAAAGGCCGGTGTGATGGGGCCAGGGCACCGGGCCAATAATTAAGTCTTAATGAGCTCCTGGCTGAATGGAACGGCATACCAGTGCTCTTACGTCTGAGCTATCCAGCCCTTAGATGGTGGCCTTCCCTAATAGTCAACTAGTCTTTGGCATACCAGTGCTCTTACCATCTGAGCTATCCAGCCCTTAGATGGTGGCCTTCCCTAATAGTCAACTAGTCTTTGGCATACCAGTGCTCTTACCATCTGAGCTATCCAGCCCTTAGATGGTGGCCTTCCCTAATAGTCAACTAGTCTTTGGCACACCAGCGCTCTTACCATCTGAGCTATCCAGCCCTTAGATGGTGGCCTTCCCTAATAGTCAACTAGTCTTTGGCATACCAGTGCTCTTACCATCTGAGCTATCCAGCCCTTAGATGGTGGCCTTCCCTAATAGTCAACTAGTCTTTGGCATACCAGTGCTCTTACCATCTGAGCTATCCAGCCCTTAGATGGTGGCCTTCCCTAATAGTCAACTAGTCTTTGGCACACCAGCGCTCTTACCATCTGAGCTATCCAGCCCTTAGATGGTGGCCTTCCCTAATAGTCAACTAGTCCTTGGCACACCAGTGCTCTTACCATCTGAGCTATCCAGCCCTTAGATTGTGGCCTTCCCTAATAGTCAACTAGTGTTTGGCACACCAGTGCTCTTACCATCTGAGCTATCCAGCCCTTAGATGGTGGCCTTCCCTAATAGTCAATAGCTAGTCTTTGGCACACCAGCGCTCTTACCATCTGAGCTATCCAGCCCTTAGATGGTGGCCTTCCCTAATAGTCAACTAGTCCTTGGCACACCAGTGCTCTTACCATCTGAGCTATCCAGCCCGTAGATGGTGGCCTTCCCTAATAGTCAACTAGTCTTTGGCACACCAGTACTCTTACCATCTGAGCTATCCAGCCCTTAGATGGTGGCCTTCCCTAATAGTCAATTAGTCTTTGGTACACCAGTGCTCTTACCATCTGAGCTATCCAGCCCTTAATTAGATGGTGGCCTTCCCTAAATAGTCAACTAGTCTTTGGCACACCAGTGCTCTTACCATCTGAGCTATCCAGCCCTTAGATGGTGGCCTTCCCTAATAGTCAACTAGTCTTTGGCATACCAGTGCTCTTACCATCTGAGCTATCCAGCCCTTAGATGGTGGCCTTCCCTAATAGTCAACTAGTCTTTGGCATACCAGTGCTCTTACCATCTGAGCTATCCAGCCCTTAGATGGTGGCCTTCCCTAATAGTCAACTAGTCTTTGGCACACCAGCGCTCTTACCATCTGAGCTATCCAGCCCTTAGATGGTGGCCTTCCCTAATAGTCAACTAGTCTTTGGCATACCAGTGCTCTTACCATCTGAGCTATCCAGCCCTTAGATGGTGGCCTTCCCTAATAGTCAACTAGTCTTTGGCATACCAGTGCTCTTACCATCTGAGCTATCCAGCCCTTAGATGGTGGCCTTCCCTAATAGTCAACTAGTCTTTGGCACACCAGCGCTCTTACCATCTGAGCTATCCAGCCCTTAGATGGTGGCCTTCCCTAATAGTCAACTAGTCCTTGGCACACCAGTGCTCTTACCATCTGAGCTATCCAGCCCTTAGATTGTGGCCTTCCCTAATAGTCAACTAGTGTTTGGCACACCAGTGCTCTTACCATCTGAGCTATCCAGCCCTTAGATGGTGGCCTTCCCTAATAGTCAATAGCTAGTCTTTGGCACACCAGCGCTCTTACCATCTGAGCTATCCAGCCCTTAGATGGTGGCCTTCCCTAATAGTCAACTAGTCCTTGGCACACCAGTGCTCTTACCATCTGAGCTATCCAGCCCGTAGATGGTGGCCTTCCCTAATAGTCAACTAGTCTTTGGCACACCAGTACTCTTACCATCTGAGCTATCCAGCCCTTAGATGGTGGCCTTCCCTAATAGTCAATTAGTCTTTGGTACACCAGTGCTCTTACCATCTGAGCTATCCAGCCCTTAATTAGATGGTGGCCTTCCCTAAATAGTCAACTAGTCTTTGGCACACCAGTGCTCTTACCATCTGAGCTATCCAGCCCTTAGATGGTGGCCTTCCCTAATAGTCAACTAGTCTTTGGCACACCAGTGCTCTTACCATCTGAGCTATCCAGCCCTTAGATGGTGGCCTTCCCTAAATAGTCAACTAGTCTTTGGCACACCAGTGCTCTTACCATCTGAGCTATCCAGCCCTTAGATGGTGGCCTTCCCTAAATAGTCAACTAGTCTTTGGCACACCAGTGCTTTTACCATCTGAGCTATCCAGCCCTTAGATGGTGGCCTTCCCCAATAGTCAACAAGTCTTTGGCACACCAGCACTCTTACCATATGAGCTATCCAGCCCTTAGATGGTGGCCTTCCCTAACAGTCAACCAGTACTGTAGTCTTTGTGGGCTGCATGTGGGGGTGCCATTCTGAAACATGAGATAAGATTGGATAATGCTACATAGACCCACGCAGGGAAAAATAGTTGATTAGCCTTAGTATGTGGTAATGGTCGGATAGCTCAATAGCTCAATAGCGTGACAGCAGAGGAAGGCCCATTGGTTCAATTCTCTTGCTCAATGGTCAATATCCACAAAATAACCAATAAGAGTTGACTTTGAATTTACGGTGGACATGGCTCAAACCGGATTGCAGAGTGTACGTACTGTAGAGGTAAAACACATAGATGAAAATCAAAATATGTGCATAATAAGACGTTAGCTTGAATCAACCTAGGCTGAATAGACGAAGCAAGGAATCACATTAGCCATATACGGATTGAAAGTGCAGTGAACAAGACGTAGAAGTCGAGAATTGGCTATGTGAATTGACAACGGAGTTGATATGGTGGCACGGTGCACAATGACTATCATAACACTTCAGGGGCGCGGACAAGCGGTGCGCGCGTTTCAACCCGTGCACTGAAGTGGTTGCCTTGTAACGACGAGTACCAGTGAGTGTCATTTTAGCGTTTGCATACTGACGCCGGTACAGCGTGCAGAGACCATGCCCACTCTGCTCTAGTCTCTGAATATAGCGTGTATGCACGCGCCTATACCGACTCCATCTACTACAGTACACGATGGACAAAACATTATACTCTCACTGTTAAAGGCCCAATACAACATTGTGAAGATCAGAAAACATCGATGTCCACAGATTTCCTTCTTATTTACACAGTTTGTAGATGGCCATGATAGAATCCTCATACTGACATCTTACGGTCTGGGATGCTGTACTCTTCGAGAAATCTTCACTAAAACATCCACGAATAGTTTATTACTCGCGAGTAATAAACTATTGTTTACACTACAGAACGGTGCGAAAACCGTGACGGTGTTTGGACAATTGTCTACTTTCCCAGATTACGATTTGAGCTAAAACCTTCGCAGGATTTCGTTTTTGAACTGGATTTATTTCGAGTCAGTTGGATTCATTTCGATTCAGGTTGATTCATTTCGAGTCAGGTGGATTCATTTCGAATCAGGTGGATTCATTTCTAGTCAGGTGGATTCATTTCTAGTCAGGTGGATTCATTTCGAGTCAGGTGGACTCATTTCGAGTCAGGTGGATTCAATTCGAGTCAGGTGGATTCATTTCGAGTCAGGTGGATTCATTTCGAGTCAGGTGGATTCATTTCGAGTCAGGTGGATTCATTTCGAGTCAGGTGGATTCATTTCGAGTTAGGTGGATTCATTTCGAGTCAGGTGGATTCAGTTCTAGTCAGGTGGATTCATTTCGAGTCAGGTGGATTCAATTCGAGTCAGGTGGATTCATTTCGAGTCAGGTGGATTCATTTCGAGTCAGGTGGATTCATTTCGAGTCAGGTGGATTAATTTCGAGTAAGGTAGATTCATTTCGAGTCAGGTGGATTCAATTCGAGTCAGGTGGACACATTTCGGGTCAAATTGCCAATAATATACTCAAAATTCATCAAATTGTTAATTAATTTGTTCTAAATAGGCCATATCATCCCATTTTGTGAAGAAAATAACCACTTATTGAAGTGTTCTATCATCATTATTTCATCGCTGATTGCTGCCACTATAATTATTTTTTGACCTTCAGGGGATTCAAGCAATGCATTTAGATTGTGTATAATTATAGGCGTCACTTTAATCAATGAGTACATTGTATATGCTCGCAGGCCGAAAAGCCTGAACAAATATTAGCACAAAATAATTAGTACAAACGCTGTAGCAATAACCTACTTGTAATACAAGTAATATCAATGAAAACATTTTCCAAACCACTATTTCTATGTTGTAAGCTTCGGGGCAAAGACGTGATGGTAAGTGAGTTATTAAAAAAAATACGATTTGATGGATTTCATCAGTCCGACATAAATGTTAGGCGTTTCTCTTCGACTCGGATTGCAATGATTTCGATTTGAACTAGCGCACTTCCTCACAAGTGTCGCGTAGGTGTTTGGGCACAAAGTCGCCAACGATTTTTGTTTTTCTCCCCAACGCATAATATTCCATGTATTCACTCGCTGATGAAATGCGACGCGGCCGGGCTGCTTGTCAGACGAGACGCGCTTCGTTCTTTAAGCGGCGTGCAGACGTGGAGTCCTCCGGCGGACGTCAGATCCCTTTTTTCAGAATTGCAAGCTCTGGGTGTTGTTGCGCGGTCGACACAATATCGATGTGTGGCCGACCGATTCTGAACTCCTGAACGAAGCAAACACGCTGGTCTAGTCTGCCAGACGCCACAGACGAAAAGCGTTCATACAAAGTGGCATAGCAAAGTTAGTTTGAGACATAAACATGTTCCCTCCGTGATAAAACCTGGCTGCACTATACAAACACTATGAACATCTAAACCGTGAAAATGGGGTGAAAATGTCATTTAGCCATGAAAAGAAAATTCACCGTGTTTTCACCCCTATTTCATGGCACACAGTTAGCCAAGTCATTTTCAAGGTGTTTTAACCAGTGGTCTCCAAGGCCACATTCCTGGTGGTAAATGGCTAGAGAAGTATCTGGGAGTGGCAGGTAAGAAGGACACAATACAGTACCTCTATGGGGCTGGAGGGTGGTCCCTACTGGTAATTGAATTAGCCATCCCCCAAGGCTGGAGCTTTCCACACTAGATATTCACGTTTTTTCAAGGTCTCTTTAGTGACCTAAGGATGTCCATATCAGGTCAGAGAAGAGATTATTTTCACGGTGAATTCACTGTAACATGCACCGTGAAATCACAGTGACTTTTTGGTTTCACGGCGAAATGACATTTTCACCCCTTTTTCACGGTTAAGATGTTCATAGTGAAAGTACTAGACAAAAAGTAGGTTTGACAAGGAATCTAGTAATAATAACTGGGATATGTAGTTGGATTGTAGCCATATTGTATCAGATATGAGTGTACTGGGCATAGAATCACTTGGTCACCGTAGTAATGCTGTCCGTCTTAGCCGTGAGAAAATGTGGATGAAGCGTCTTCGGACTATTCAACCACATGGTCTCAACATCCAGGAGGGTAATGACTAACACCATGCAGCTTTCTTGTAATCCTTCTTTTGCGTTCACTCCTTCACACTTCTCTCTTCGATCTTTCCCCCTCAGTTCACTAATCCCTACCCCACTCCTTGCCCTTCCCTTTGATCTCACCATACCAGCTTTACTCTTTGTTTCTCATCCGTGTCCTATTCACTCTCTTCCCCCTTCCTTCGTGTACATGTATCTGTTTTGTCCTTGTCACTCTGCCTTTGAGAAAGGTCCTGCTAGGATCGAAACGTCAGGCCCGCTAAATTTTGAGATTTGCATTTTGGTAATTTCAGTCAGTAAGCAGTTTGCGACATTTCTGTATAATATCATATTGGAGAAAGTTTACTTTTACTATTGACAGGGATTTGTAGTATGATTTAAGTAGTAGTATGATTTTAAGTAAAGTTGGCAAGACATCTAGTCATGTTGACTTGCACACACAGTTGGGGTTGACCCATATTTTAGTTAATCCATGTGACTAGATTTTCTAGTCAATAATTCTCACTAGAAAAATCTAGTCAAATTGACTGAGATCTAGTTGCACCCATGCAGCTGACACTGAATGCCTCGTCAAATTTGACTGATTTATAGTCAAATGTGACTACAGTTTCAAAGGCGGTATGTTAATTAACATCCAGCCAAGGAGTACAGGTGTTTTACAAGCCAAACGGGTAGGTGGCAGGTTCACGTTCAACTCTTCCCGCCGACTTATTTCGTAAGTCTTACGCTTGTAATATCCTGGTACGAGAACCATTCTGTTGGTTTTGCTTTTGTAACGCACATTGAGTGGTATGTGTATGTGTATACATTTGGAAGTTATACGCGTAAAAATACACAAACATTTCATTAAATCGCACTATAATCTCAATAATTTCAAAATTCTTCGCTCAGACCATCGAATATTTTAGTCTTCTTGAAATGAATTTAATTCGTATATAATGGAATATAATGAATATTTCAGTGGGTTTTTTTTTTGATACAGCCCGGCCTGATAAGATTGCGAGTTCGGCCCCATATCCGGCCCACACGAATTCTAAGAGTTTCTAACGACTAGAAGGAAATTGCGCAAAAAAATAAAAATCTGAAGCTATCTTGAAAATAGAACTCCTTACCCTTTGCCTTTGGGAGAGATCTTATCGGATTGTCAAAACGTGGGGACATTAGATACGATCAATTTCAGGTCACTCCGGTTTGGGGGCAGTAATTGTAGCGGATTGTGTGGCGTGGTTTTCTGGATTCGACTTCTTGATGAATGTACGGAGAAGATGAAGAGATTAGAAGGTTTGCTGTATGACACGGAAGGTTTGCGGACTCGTGCTGCGAAGATATAGCGCCCTCTTTTGAGCAACTACAGTTAATGAATGGTGCGCCGTCGGTCCAGGGTTGCGCAATACTCATCGGCGAGATGCGAACCCTGGAGATGGTCTATGGCATCCTGGAACCGACGACGATTGTCAGAATCAATCAGATGATTCGAATTGTGTGTTGTCAACGAGGGAAGGCGAAATATTTTAGCTTTCCATTACATAGTCTCCACGGATCCCTTTATCAAATGCACCATGATCTTGAACATCAACCAGGCCATTACCTTAAAAGCATTCTTTCTAGGGGGGGAAGAGGTGGGTCTGTGGATATCTTAAAATTGGGTACGACCGCTTCTGACATGACGATGTAATCTTATAATGGAGAGAGGATGGAAGCAAGGAATGCATCATGTTCCTGGTCTTGTTCTGGCAATGTACCGGTACTTGAAGACCTTTTACCAATACCTAATCATGCTTTTACTGCCTAGTACGCCAAAAAGATAAATCAATTATCGGTCTCCGTCATTTTCCTCGGAAGATCCAATCGTGCCGGGCCAACCCAGGGGATCGACCACTGAGGGAAAAAACGACTCTCTTTATAGGTCCTATACAACATTGGGAATAATTGGAAAACATCGATCTTCACAGATTTCCTATACGGTCTGGAATGCGGAATTTTTTCGAGAAATCTTCACTCAAACAACAGATAATAGTTTTGATCTCGGCAGTACAGTGATCCAAACTCGACCTTTTGAACGACTCGTTGAATGCTGCCCTCACACGACCGTTACACGGGATTTGAATTCCTATTGACCAAATTTTGGTCAACGGAAGTCGTGAATATTCATGTAAGAAAGCCGCGCATATCATTGGTCAATATTTCTCTCAATAGATATTGAGTACTGGGGAAAAAACGCTGGTCGGTTCGCGGTCAAACAACCCACACAATAGAAAACGCGCTCACTTAGTACACATCAACGACTGTTTTATATTACTTTGTAAACCCCACAAACGTACACGTACATGCATATGCACGGTCTGCAGTAAGGACACAAATCAGTCGTCCATTTTCTGTTAAAAAAGCTCAAGGGTGCTGTTTAAGAATCCAACCGATCCGTTCAATTTTCAGAGGTCGATGAGGAATTCGTGACTTTTTTGGCTTTTTTCTTCTTTCTCGGTTTATCGTTTTTTGATATGTGTAATGGTTTAGTATACAAACTTTTGACCTGTGCAAATTTTGTATATAGAGCCTTTATTTTCCCCAATAATGCCTCAGACGTCTCTTATTTTCATAACGTCTCTTATTTTCTTCAAATGGTCCATTGATTACCACCGACAGCTGTCAATCTAACGAATCTTATATCCTTTCAATCACAGTGCGTTTGGTAATGGGCCACTTTTACTAGGTATAATGGTGTCGCGCTGTGGGGGTAACTGCCATTAAGAGAACAGTGAAGCGGTTTCAACTGACAATAGAGAAACAATCCATCACCGTTAGCTCAGCTGTTACAATCAGAGTTTAAAATCGCGGACGTGATCCCAATTATTAACATTGCACACGACATGCTATAGGCAGGAAGCTCGCGCAGAAGTATACAATTTTGCTAATGAGGAGTTCATCTCATAACATTGCCTAACTGATAACAATTTACTTTGATGCTATCTGATAGTTGCTTCCACAAATCTTGCACTCCAGATAGGCCTGCGTGTAGTTTTCAACCTATTTGAGGACTGGAAACTCGAAACACTACAAACTCACAAACCATTCGTTTATAGCCATGCGTTGTAAGACGAACACAGTACCATTAAGGCTGCCGCACACGAGAGCTATCTGCTGAGCAAAAAGTCTCTCGTGGTCGTTAGCTCAGCACGTAGCTCACCGTGTGCGCTGAACTTTTAGTGAGATTTCTGCCTCAAGAGGCCGTGAGACCAATATCTATCCTGTTTGATTTTGGCAACCACGTGAATAGGGCGTGCGCTTTCATTGGCCAGTTGCTATGTTTGTGTTTTGCTCAGCACGTATAGCTCAAGTTGCCGCACACGATGAGTTTTCATCCACGAGACCCGAAAAAAAATCAAACAGGATAGATATTGGTCTCACGGCTTCTTGAGGCAGAAATTTCACCAAAAGTTCAGCGCACACGGTGACCTACGTGCTGAGCTAACGACCTCGAGAGAATTTTTGCTCAGCAGATAGCTCTCGTGTGTGGCGGCCTTTAGGTTGAGAGTACACTATTTATACAGGAGTCAAGATCGTATAAAGGATTTATGTGCCCGCTCTTGAAAAATTATTGAGTAATGCAGCCTGGAGTTCCTTCGATGGCTATCACTTGGTCCCTAATCTGTGTATATCATTGCTCGCCTACACCCTTTGAGTAATTTGAGTAGATATCAAGGCTTTTCATGCAAGTCTGTTTTTTGATCGACGTGTGTTTCAAACTATCTATTTCCTATGATCACGAATAAGAAATCGTGTTTTTTCTTCTTCAGAAAAACAGTTTGTGATCAAATTCACCATTGGGCTACAGATCATAAAAGAAAAATAGAAATCACTCGCTTCAGCTTACCCAACCCAAACGATTATTCTTGGTGTCAATATTTGCTGGACTATCAACCCACTCATGTTTCGTTTAAACAGTCTAAAGCATATCCTGTAATAGTAACCGCATTCTCCCTCTGGATTGGTGTTACGGCTGAGGGTATATATACTGCGATGTGGACCCAGTGCGATGCACAAGGCAGTAGAGACGCATAGATTAATGAATAGCGTAATGCAATTACATATCGCGGGGTTTTTGATGCCCTGTAGAGCCAAGCACATTCGTCCAGCTCGCACGGCTGACGGACAAATAGCCAAGGGGGTTGTCCGGTTCCCTCACAAGCCAATACCTATATAGGCTCTATACTGATTCTCGTTCCCTGGCGTGACGGCAACTGTTAGGAGATCAAATGGCTCGGCGTGTGCAGCGAATTACGCACGCTTACATTGAAGTAAAGTTGAATACGGTACTGGGTATATAGAGGGTGGTTATCAACAAATATGACGACAATCACGGGAAACCAGAGAACACGACGGAATGAATGGATTGATGGATTTGTGTAACACATTATCAACTGCGATGGCTGCTCATCGTGTTATGATGGAAGCTAACGTTACGTTCCTCTCTGCATAAGTTATCTTCAAAGAAAAGGGTTTCGTATATTACATCGCTACGTGCTCAAAGAGTGCCCACAGAACGGCCATCTTGCAGCTCTCATATTGAAGCTACTGTCAGCCATTTTAGTCTCCAATACAATAGGCTTATAGGCCTTGATCCCACGGCTAATCGTCACCTCGTTTATTCGACTTAAGGGCAAGTTATACCATTGCCTGGCCTCAGCAATGGCTGGCCACACAGATGAGCAACTACGGTTTGATTGGAGAGCAACAGACTCCTTAAACCACTAAAGAATCTTATCATTATCTCATTGCTTTTCTGTCCGCTCTCGCTCCTATAACTTTTACAGAACGTGGCCGCCTCCAAGGTTGCGATGAAGACGTGGGCAGTGCTCTTGCTGGTCGTCATGGCGACGATCGTCATGGCTGCCGTTGCCATGGAGGACGAGGGGAACGAGGGCGACTGGCTGGACAACTTCGTGGAGGAGTACAAGCGGCGGCCACGGCCTCCCCCGCGCCAGTCTGCGCTCAAAACGGTACACAAAGATACCCCGACCTGAAAGCAGCAACGGAAACCACTTGTCTGCGAATATCATTCGCTTCAAGATAAACTCGAAGCTACTAACGCATGGGAATAACAAACGTCCATAATAACCAGTGGTATAGTTATATGGAAGATTAGTGCTATTTCAGTAAGAGCAGGGCAATTTGAAGTGAGGGCGCTCTTTCAATACTTTCGAGTGCACATATGCTTCTAATAGAGAAAGCAAACATGAAGAGAGCGACGCCATAGCAAAGTTGCTAAGAAGATTGCTTTTGTCCTAAGGAAAATCATTTGCGTGTTAGAAACTGTTCACTGCAGAAGCTAGACGTGCCACTTCATTCGCCTGCATGAAATACAGCGTGTGCGCATTACAGGTAGACTAGTCTTTGATACCGAGTTCGGCTATCTCGGTCGAGTAGTACATAATTATTCTAGCATGTACACGCTTGTATTAATAATCCTCCCTGTATGTTCCGTGTTTGTATAATGTATATCAGATCCACAGAGTTGCTGATTTGCTGAGCGGACATGCTTTGATTTCTGAAATCAGGCGCTAGATTTATCGAGCTGTGTCAGCAGAAAAATGGGCCTGACAACATTTGAAACGGTTCTTTTGGTAAACCAGGATAAGGCACCCCCCTACCAAGCAATTTTCGTTTTATTTACGTTTCACTTGAGCGCTTATTATTTTACCTGGTAAAACCACGCAAAATGGGTAAACATTGGTTTATCCATAGCAAACAGTGCGTGCTATTATAAGATTTCGTGCTGAGTAACTAAAGGTGAAAAAAATATCAGTATACCAAATCAGTATACCAAATCAGTATACCAAAACAGTATACCAAATCAGTATACCAAATCAGTATACCAAATCAGTATACCAAATCAGTATACCAAATCAGTATACCAAATCCGTATACCAAATCAGTATATGATTTTCTTTGAAATGTAAGAGGAATGATCTTAATCTATATGAAATCGATTGGATTGCATTTACAGAACGCAGTGGCTGTTGTTACGGCAGTCGTCCGTGTGGTTCCCTGACTTCACAGTATTTGTTAGGATGTTTAGCTCTTGGAACCAGACTATCAGCTAATAGACTGGTTCAACCAGCCTGCAATGCTGACGAAATACAATCAAGTCAGGGAACCACACGGACGACTGCCGTAACATCAGCCACTGCGTTTACCGAAAGACCATACCACCAATCACACTTCCATGTCCTCCTTGTACAAATCAAGCGTCTCTGTTCGTAGAGCGAGTCAGCGGCAACTGTGCCCTGAGAGAGTAGATAGCCAAGAGATCCACGGCGTGTTACCGTGCATCAGCCTAATCCCGGTTCCTTTATTTTTTTCCGGGTGTCTTTTTGTTTTCGCAAGCCTGTCCGCCGCTCCGAGCTAGAGAAAATGAAACGGTCCTGCGACTCGCCGTGGTTGCGCGGCATGAGCCAGGCCAGCTGCATTCAGTCCCTGATGCGCCAACTCGCAAAGCCGTACTCGGTGGGTGTCCGTCACACGGAGCAAAAACAAATTCAGTTCCACCGGGCGTGCCGCGCCTTGGCACAGCATGGCGCCCGACCAGTGCTCCGCAACTTCAAAAGCTTGCATGAAGATCACCGCTCTCTCTATAATGCATTGCATGCACGTGGTGTGGTTTTGTTTTTGAGTTGCCCCTGCATTGCAGAACGGGAAACCCGGCGACCGCGTTATGGGCGTTATTTTGCACGCATGCCGTGACGTCACATGCTTTTAAAACGCATGGGGTGCATTGGGGAACCATCCCCGCATGGAACGCGCATGCTCGAGACGAAGAGTTCGAGGCAGCTGCAGTGCATCAAGGTGACCGGATTGGACGTCAAAAAAAATCAGATACGTCCCGAAGTAATACAGCAGTCTATGGCATCGGTTAAGTTGCCATAGCAATATCAATTTCCACTGTAATCGGTACATGTGCTACTTTAAGCCACAGCCGTTAAACCCAATTAAAAAACTGTTTGGTGTCATATGAGGGCGCTGCATCTACATAAAATTGGAGAAATAATACAAAAAGCAACTTTCATTGGAGAGGTTGGACCATTGGTGCCTACAAAGCGCCCTCTTGTGATAGTTCAGGTGTCTGGGGTTCATGCGTTTCTTCGCAGCTTCAGCTTTTGATTTCCGAGCCTCAAGTCACGTGCAAAAGGGCCGACCTTCTTTCATGCGTCATCACCGTGACCTCCTTCCTCCCATCGAAGGTTCTTCCAAACCATCGTTCTCTTGATCGCTTCATTACTAATCACTAATGTTTTTCCCCCACACATTATAATTTTACGCTTATCAAGTTTTGGTTGGCCACCTATACCCTATAATACTCAAATCCCTTGCCCCTGAAAATTCCTGAGTTTCATTTACCCTCACACATCCCAGTACGAGTAATCCAACACAACACACAGTATACATTACTACTTCCTCCCACAAAATCCGCATGCATGTTATCCTTATTACGGTGGCATCGATTATGGTAACCAAGCCCTGCTCAAGATCTAAAATATGGTTAAGACCTATAACCGTTGAATGATTACTCCCACGACATGGGTTGTATATACACAGTTCCACTGCCTGTTGCTATTAATCAGCCCATAATCTTTCGTAGTCGTGATCGTGACGAACGATTTAGCATGTTACAGCCCCAAGCTAGCTTTAGCCGGCTTCAACAGAGGGATAATAGAGTAGGCTAGGTGGGGATCTATATGGGACACATTGGCGGATTACTTTGTAAGCGATTGGTCATTCATCTTTCATCAACGCCGTCGTCTTGGTAATAGGTCGGCGTCTCTGTGAAAAGCGTATAGTCTTGGAATTCCCAATAGGTAATACTTTTGAATCTCTTTCATATACTGCCAATGTATTCATTGGGCAGTGATCAATGGGCGTCGGTGTGGCGCTCTCGGAAATACATGGAACATGAAAACCTTACATCAGGAAATAACCAATTCGGTGACTGAAACTGACCTTATGCGTTGACGGCATCACGTCGTCAACTTACAGGCAAAGTGATATTGAACAAATGACAGCTTTGATGCAGCTTGAAGCACTGATGTAAGTGACCTTAGGGTATACTACCGCGCATATGGGATAGCCTCAGTCTAACCACAGAGCCTAACGTCACCCTATCGCTGTTTTCTTTTCATCACCGCATGAGGGGGCCCTATTCACACGAAAGGACACCCATATTTCTAGGGGGGATAAGGGAAAGTGCATTGCTGGTGATAACGGAGCACGGCTTGTTTCTCTCCCTCCCACCCCACCGCAGTGCACTGGCTACGGGAAACCGTGCACGATACGGAACCGCCAGCACGGCTGCTGCGGAGGCATGGGCTGCTACGGGGGACAAGGCAACGACTGCACTCGCAACAAGAACTGCATCTGCAGGAGAACGCCCGAGCTCAAGTACGTCTACTACATGGTGTAGTGCGCTGGCCGGTCGCTGTGCACAGAGCGGTCATCACTGGGTTGTTCACACAACCACACGCTTACCACTCGAATTCTGCTCGTGTGAAACTGGTTCCTGATCGTCGCATTATTCCTGTGTATATTTGCTTCTTATACGTTCTCCATAATAGGCCAGGCGGTGCACACGGTCAGTTTTGGAGATCGAGTTTTCGAACCAGTTTTCTTGTAGACTCTTTTTGTGTCTTTGACAAATATTTTCTGGTTGCTTCGGTTTGGGGTGTACAAAATTATTAAAATCTGTCTACTTTCAATGCTCAGTTTTCATGACCCTATTTTTGGTTGCTTCGTTCCCTTCTCCTATAGCGGTCAAAACCACGTGCTTGAATAAAACATACGAAATAGGACAGTCACGCAAGGTATCACAAGCAATATAATTCTAAGGGCTTGGTTTAAGGTTTGAGCTGAGGAGACATTGAGGTAACTGAGCGAATCAAAATTGGTATCGTGTTCGCCGGAGGCTGACAATCCGTTATCGGAAATAGGGGCGGTACAAAGAAATACCATTAAAAGGTAGATTCAAGTGTTTCACTGTGGGAAGACAGAAATGTCCTCTTTAGCACGATGTCTTCTTAAGGCGCCGTTAATCAAACCTCAATTCGGCTCTGCCTCAAAGTTTTGGGTTTGGCCCAAAACAAGGCTGAAAAGCCACCCGGGGTTAAGGGCTAGTGAAAGAAGAGGATAGAGAGAGAGACTCAGGAAGGACGGAGATAGGAATTTACATTCCTTTTTGAAAAAATGCAAGATCATAGGCAGGGGGAAAGCAAGAACCAGGAAGGGAATTCCAGATGGAGGCAGAACTAGGGAAGAAGCTGTTCCGATACCTCTCAGTTCTACACCTTGGGATAGATAGAGTGTGTGTGTGAGATGAGACAAACAGCCTGGTTGCTCGCTTTAAATGTCCTATAACTGGGTGGACCAGGTCGGCAAGAGCCGAGGAACACCTCCCATAGAAATAAATGAAAATCAGGAGTGAAATTTTGTATCAAATGAACCGCTAGGACGATCAAGGGTCCAACTTTTAAATGTTCCAGTGAATCAGGGTTATGGTAACATTACTTCAAATGCCATCAGGAATTCACAAGCTGAATGACAAAATAATCAAAGGTTACTATCTATCATACATTAATTTCGGGCTGGATGTAAAGTGCTCTAAATATAGCTAGCTTAATGCCCATTCTTTTCCCGTTCTCACTTAATAATTCGTACTATTGTTTGTTAATATCAATTACTGTATGTGTTCACTACCCGTACCGCACACACATGCATTTCAAAATAAAAACAAAAATTACGAAAAAGTGTTGTCATTACTGTATTTTAGTTGGCCGTCTTTTCACGTTCTCTTTTTGAAGGCAATCTTTCTTCAGATTTCTGTCCAAAGGATATACAGGTCTGAGTTGGCCTCTTGAGGGCGCGATTAATAAAACAAAATCAAAAGGTACATTCTATTAGTTTCCCAAGCGACCCAAGGCAGTATACTTTTACGGTAGTTTATATAGGCTAGATAGATAATGATGTCACTGTGACGTGGCACTGACCAGGTTAGCTGCCCTATACATTAACCAAGCAATCTCAAAATAGATGGAGACGATCTATCTAAGTAGCGCCCTCACGTGGTTCAAATTATATGGACAAAACATATTACACTATTCACAAAAGAAAATAAGGCATAATGCAAATAAAAAAAACCATGGGAAGCCTATTGACTAAACATGAACGTCTTGGGCGCGTATTTCCGACCTCTGGTTCGACTGCAATTACCCGATAGTCGCGACGAAATCGTCGGTTTCCTTTCAACGATTAGCAGACACCTCTGAAGGTCTTCACCTTGCAAAAACAGTCAACGAGTCAATGCAAAGAATGAACAGCGCCGTAGAAGTGGTCGGATCCTTGTTTCCGATGCTGATAGTCTTGATACCACCAGTTAATCCAAGGTGGCTCCCCCCCCCAAAAAAAAGGAGCATCACTTTTGTTTCACGAAGATAGTGATGGAGGATGAGCTGGCCGGTAAACTTTCCGCCGAAAACTGATCTTTGTCGTAGCAAGGTCGGTGCACAGACCTGTGTTCGAAAGAAATGCGAGTTACTCCTCTACCTTCGATGGGCGCGACAAGTCTTGATACAGGTGAGGGGGATGTTGCACCAAAGATCACTTCTCCATTTGTAAAGTGTTGTCTAAATATTGAGAGATGGCCGTAATGATTGCCATGACGACGCCAATGCATCCCATCGTTGCGAAGACAATCTCGTATTGTCCTGTACAGTCGTAAATCCACCCTACACAAAAGTAAGACATTGATTCGGAGGATTTAAATAAGATGGAAGTGACTCAGACCTGGGCTCAACCAATTGCAGTAGAAATGGGAGAGATAGAACAAAGACCATGTATGTTACATCACATCAGCAGCCGAGAAAACGCCACAATGTACTCACCGCACACAAGTCCCCCCGAAAGTATTCCCGTACTCTGGAACAGGTAGAGCCAGCTGATGCTCGGCATAGCACGACTGCCGCTGATGTCACGAACCATCACGAAGCCCAGCGGGTAGAGTATTCCTATGAACACACCGGCCACCGTGAATTCAGCAGCCAACGAGAAGTAGTTTCTGCTGAGGAGAGGATCGGCCAAGCAGGGCAGAGCGAAGAGAACTGAGGAGAGAACTGCCAGCACCCAGATCTCCACCAGGCCGTGGTCCACCAGGAAACCGTGGCCCAGGCGTCCTATCAACGAGCCCACTCCGCCGAACGTGGCCAGATAAGCGGACGCGGTGCTGCCATACCCCGCTGCCAGGCCGTGCGGTATGACGTACAGATGCCAGCCGCCGAAGACAAACCCGCAGAGCATGCCCACTATCAGGTAAGCCACCAGCTTGCGGTCAGACAGCGGGCGCAGATCGAACCTCTCGCCGACCACACGCCGCATTTGACGGCAGACGCTGATCACCACAGACCGCCCATCAAAGCAGCCGGAGTTCTGGTCCGCCGATGCCGGCTCGCTTTCAACCTCGTCCCCCGCTACTCGTCTGTACGCGTGTAGAGGTCTAATCAGAGCCCCGCTCACGAGAAAGTGAAAGGTTATGGCCCCCAAGAGAGCCAGTGCGTTTCTCCAGCCGTAGGCATCCACGAAGAACTCCATCAGCGGTGGGAGAGATATCATTCCCACGGTTCCTCCAACCAATGACATGCCGTTAGCGGCCGCAAAGTCGTCTGGGAAGTAGTCCATAAGTGGCTTTAACATCCCGATCAGAGTGAACGTGTACCCAAAACCTAAAGGCAAAGGAAAATAAGCGTGGTCATGTAGTCTTTCCTCTTCTGTACGCGATTCCTAAATACGTATAGGCCTATGACACCCATCCATACTACGTCAAGAATGAGGAGGTACTTACTGTAGAAGGCGAATGCTAGGGCGAGTTGTTCGATGGACGAGGAGAACGAGGCGACGATCAGAGACACGCCAGTGATGCTGCCTCCTAGCATGACTGTCCGACGCGCTCCGATAGCTGCTATCACCACCGGCATGAAAGGACCTGAAACGATCAACACAAATACTTCGCCGATACAGCAATGCTGACAGAATCTGCACGCTAGGTCGATAAATCGACGCTATTTTTGTCTATAGAGACTTTTCACATGACTTCAACTGCCGATCCAAGGCTGGTTTATCGTGACCGCAGGAGCGGTCCAAATCCGTGGAAGCGCATGCAAATATCGAATATGAGTAAATCCATTTGATGACTCGAAGGTGTGAGCGTTCCACGTACATCCGCGTTTAGTTGAACGCTGACCATCAAAAAGCATGTGACTGAAAATAATCTATTCGACAATCAATGATGATTTAAAATCAAAATGGAGGGCCTGACGTTTTGATCCCAGCAGGACGTACCTTCCTCACAGAAGGCAGTCTTGATAGTTTTTGATAAACAAACTGCTTACAGACTAAGATGACCAAAATGTGACTATCAACAGTTAGGATTGTCTGACGTCTCGATCATAATGACTGTCTATAGCGGGACCTTTGTCAAAGGCAGAATGAGAAAGGTCCTGCTAGGATCTAAACGTCAGGCCCTCCTAACTTTTGAAAGTTCAAACGAAACAGCTTCATGATGTAGGCCTACATGCATGGTTGCCCCAATGTGAATTACCAACACCATTAATGCCAAGGGAAATGTATCATATTTGGGTAAACACACTGCAGCAAATTGTTTTAATGGAAACAGGGCCAACAAATGAACCTGGTTCGAATCCAACCTACGCAGACGAGGGTGATGGATCCACATTGACTTTCTTCCTCGGAAACCTGAAACTAGAGCCCCCCCAAAAAAATAAAAATAAAATATACGTATAGGCCGTAGTGGGAATGGTCAAATTTTGCCTTTCCCAACTCGATGTAATGATCGTATGCATTGCTCTCTTCAAGAATCATCAGTGGAGGCACTGGTGGGATTCGAACCCTCGGTCTCGATGTCTTTACCTATTATCCCACCCAGGGCAACCAGAGCGCTGCTTGCCGTCCCGACAACCGCCGTGTCCGTTGAGAAGGCGTGGGTGATGTGCGGCAGGAAGATGCCCATGGACTTGTAGTTGCCCAGCCCGATCACGGCCCAGACGAAACGCGCCAGGAAGATCATCCAGCGCCAGGGGCCCGGCGAGTCGTGGCCCGCTGCCGATGGTACGCTGCTCATGGCCGGGTGTCCTGCAGTTTGCTTCCACGAGTCCGGATCCTCGGCCGAGCTTTCGGGTGCACTGTAGCCTGTCTACTCACCAACGGCTAAATTCGCCAATCAATGAAATACACGGTAGTTAGAACGTATACTATACTATACGCCAGAACAGTTCACGATTTCTGCATGGTGGTTATGTTTGTTGAAACTATCAACAAGCTCGTCTACGAAGTTGTAAAGTAGACGAAGATAATTAGAGTCTGGGTAGTAGAAACTAACCTATACCATAGAGCAAGCCTCGGACTACAATTTGCTTCCTGTACAGTTTGATGGACATACACATACACTGTAGTTATAACAAGGAGGTATTAGCTCGCCTAATACCTCCTTGGTTATAATCACGGCTTGCACTGAATCGGAAGGCAGAGCTGTGTTTGTTCCACTCACTGCGTTATATGAATGGCCGCCCTTACAATTCACACTGACCCCGTAAGTCATTTGTCCATAGCCCGACTGATTCTCAAAGAGTGAGTGACCGAAAAGGCCGAGGTCGTCGTTCCCGGTCTGTGACAATGTATAGTGGACTAACGAGCGACCGTTGCAATGGCTGGCCCTATTTCCTTGGATATGCATTGGTCTGTTTCCATATGGAGGAGGCCAGCGGAACAGGGGAATCGACAGCCAACTGGGAAGGGAACCACTTGAGGAAAGTCCTTTAGGGATTTGATACTAACTAATTGAACATGTAAACAAGTACACAAAAGTGTGCCCTTCCACGGGGGTAGTCACTGTAAGGAGCAAACACTACCTAACCAGTTTTTACCCCCGTTTCTGGACACGCAAATGTGGTTGTTAATTAACCGCTGTAGGCAGGTATAGGCAGGGTGTCTTCACCGTAGCGTAGCAGTGGTGGAACTTTTCATGCACTCCTGGGTGGAGTTTCTTGCCCTACTATCGTTCTATTCTATGGCCATCGTGGGCAATGAATGGACAGTGGGTTCACTGTGGTATAGGCTACAGCCTGCATTGGAATGTATCAGAGGCCTACTGGCCTACTAATCTTGGGCAGGTATCTCACAGTCCCACACATAGGCCTACCATGTCGATCAATTTCTTCACAGTATTTAGAAATACATGTAATGATGTAACTGCCTGCCAACATATGACTGGCGTGAGAGCTGTTTGTCTGGGGTAAAAATCACTTCAGGGTAGGCCAAGTCTATCCAAGGAGGTATTAGGCTCGCCTAATACCTCCTTGATACAACTAGCCTCGGAATTTCACCCAGCGAAGAGTGAGGTTGTCAGTGAGCAGTGCAAATTCGCGTCTTGAAAAAAAAAAAGACTACATGAATTAGCGTGCGTTACGTTATCAGCCAGTTGGGACTCCGTTGTGGAGGCCGGGCAGAATGTGTTTGGTTGTTGTTGATAATTAATAGAGGACATAGGAGGTAGTCTGCCACACAAATTAATGAGAGGTGTCTTGCCAATTGTGATTAAATCAAAAGATGTCTGATTTCGAGCGCCCTCCCTCCTGGGATACCCGCTAATTTACACTTTTACATTTACATTATAGATCTTTTTCACCCACGTAAAACAGAAAGCATTACCGCCACATTGGACCGCTTTGTACGGAAAGCGTAGGCCCAACCATATGGCACAACCATGGTACAACTGATGTTTACACTGTGCGCTGCCATTGTAAGGCGGTCCAGCATGACGTCACGTGAAAAAGGTCCACAGCGAAACTGAAAAACCAGTGGCTGTAGTCTAGAAAAATAAAATGTGCGCACGGGAGGAACGCAAGGGTGGTTCAACAGCGCCCTCACTTGGCAATTGGCCGGACTATCATCAAGAACAAGAGTGCCCGATTTTGTGTCCATCCTTGCCGTATTCAAAATGTTTCACGGGCGTTTCTTTTTCCAACTGTTGTGCTATCTTCGCTATCCATCCTCTTATGTAGTACAACTTGGTCAACATTTATGATTTGGGTTGGCTATACTGTTAATCCAAAAAGAAAATGAGGTTCAAAATATTGAACTCGAAAAAGAAGAGTGCCTTCCCTTCAAAGTGGGGAAAAAAAAGGATATCCTGAATTAAGGCACAGAAAGCCGACAACAAATACTGCTTGAATGAAAGCATTTTTTTGTTTTACTTCCTGCATGCGGTGAAACGTATACCCTTATACCATTACTCCATCCATGAAGCCTTACAGACAATATCCCTTGTTTCATTTGAACATAATTTACTTAGAGGCTATTTGATCAGCAATATCCACACTAAAGAAATGAATTAAATTATTGACAATATTTCATTGGGAGGGGGTGTACCTGCACTATTACATGCTATGGCATCCATGCTGTAACTAATGCAAAAGTTTCAAGGATGGCAACGAAAGATTTGACTGGGGGAAAAAAAATCACAAGTATTTATGCCATCCAACAAATTTTACCCAGAGGTCACGAGCAGATGTGACTCTGGGGAGCTTACACAGCTATAGCCTGTGACTTGCTCAATACACGCACTTATAAGGTAACAAAATAATCAATTAATTATGAAAACAGTGTTATAGTAAAGGATGTTGACATTTTCACCGATTTCACCGAAGTTTTATCTCTGGTCCTATCGAATGCTTCTGACTGACACCCCCACCACAGCAAAGACTAGTTGACTATTAGGGAAGGCCGCCATCTAAGGGCTTGATAGCTCAGATGGTAAGAGCATTGGTGTGCCAAAGACTAGTTGACCATTAGGGAGGGCCACCATCTAAGGGCTGGATAGCTCAGATGGTAAGAGCACTGGTGTGTAAAACCAGAGGTCTCGGGTTCAAGTCCAATCAAAATTGTCTTTGCCATTCTTCGAATAATTACAGATATGTCATGATGTTCATCAGCACTGAGCATGTCATGATGCTCAGCACTGAGCATTCAGTGTTTATCACGTCGAGCAAGGGCAAAAATGTCAAAAGGTTCCCAGTTTTTCCTTGCTTTCTTCATTGACAGATTCAAAAATGGTTGCAAACTCAATGAAAGGACCATTATCACTATGAACATCTAAACCGTGAAAAAGGTGTGAAAATGTCATTTCGCCATGAAACTAAAAAATCACTGTGATTTCACGGTGCATTTTACATTGAATTCACCGTGAAAATAATTGCCTCAGGTCACTATAAAGACCGTGAAAAAAGCGTGAATATCTGGGGTGGCAAGCTCCAGCCTTGAGGGATGGTATAATTCAATTACCAGTAGGGACCATGGCACCAGCCCCCATAGAGGTACTGTATGGTGTCCTTGTAACTGTCACTCCCAGATACTTCTAAATTGCCTCTAGCCATTTACCACCAGGAATGTGGCCTAGGAGACCACTGGTGAAAACACCGTGAAAATGACTTGGCTAACTGTGTGCCATGAAATAGGGGTGAAAACACGGTGAATTTTCTTTTCACGGCTAAATGACATTTTCACCCCATTTTCACGGTTTAGATGTTCATAGTGTATGCAAATCTCACAAATTGATAGGACCTAAGATTTCGACAACTAAGCAGGGCATTTTTCTTCTGCTTTTGTAAAAGGTCCTGCTAGGATCAAAACGTCAGGTCTTTTAAACTGTTGAGGCGTCCATGCAGAGAGATAGGAAACAGGTGGTGCTTACTTGAAAGAGCAGAGTCAGCTGTTCAAAAGACGAGGAAGACAAAATGATGAGCGAAGAGCTTACTGCCAAGCATCTTCCTAGTAGTGATAGTTCAAAAGTACAGTTGCCATGACTGAAAGCTGAAGACAAAAATAACATGTGTAAATATGAGAACAGATTAAAGAGCATTACATACAATTTACACAAACCTCAAATATTTCTCTCCAAAGTTTCCAAAGAGGGCCTGACGTTTCTATCCTAGCGCAGGACCTTTCTCCAAGGCAAAGTAACTTTGCCTTGGAGAAAGGTCCTGCTAGGATCAAAACATCAGGTCCTCTAACTTTTGAGATTTATATATCGCAGGTCATTTTAGTCAGTGAGCAGTTTGCAACAGTTTTTGTATTAACTTCATGTTCAAATATTTCTGATAATTTTTAACAAGATGAATGAAACAGTAAATGTTACTCCAGTTTCAGTTAAAGGGTCTCTGCAATAAATATCAGTCAAGCTCATTTTCTGCTGTCATCTAGGGATCTGAAGTGTACAAACATATTGGCAAGCTTCTTTTTCTTAGTGGAGTCAGAAATTTGTTATCTTTTTTAGCTTTAAAAATATCCTTATAAAAATGTCAGGAACTCTTTTTAAAAAACATAAGAAAAACATTAACTTTCAAAATGCAAATTAATCCCTCTGGATTAGGTTTGATGAAAAAATCCTTCACTAAATTACCATGAAGTATACATTTGGGCAGTACATCAACAGGTTTAGGGATAGGTCTGCAGGAAAACCCAGAAATTTTCAGAAACTTTTGTACACAACCAATAAGGTTTCTGTTGCATGATCCTGTGATGACATCATAAATTTGCCCATGAATATTAAATCATCATTAGCATAAAAACTAAACACCCCCAGAACGAGTGTGAAAATGAGTTTGATTGTTAGCCACATTGCAAAACACTTCTGCAGCATGGACTTAAATGATTTAAATGTCTATTGCAGCAGCCCTTTAAACATAGCCCCCAAAAGGTCCAATATCTTGAGATTTATGTTTGATCCAAGCCAGTAGTGGGAACTAACAATCACATTAAAAGTGTACCGTCAATGTTTAAAATGAGGCAGGTACAAAGGATTGGAGCAGTATCAGAAATGTAATGTTTGCCCTGTTTAAGTAAACCACAGCCCAAAAGCACAAATATCTTGATATTTTGATACACATGTAAAGGGGACCAAAATACGTCCAGTAAGAAAACATTTTCTGAAATACGGAGGAAATTTATCAATAGCATTACGAAATTCATCTGTTTCAGTCACATTCAGTCATACGGTACACACTTACTCATTTTTGTATCCTTGAAGAGAGACATTTCTTTGTTCTCATGTACAACTATACAATCGTGGTTGAATCAATGTTTTATAAATGCTCCCCATTTCAACCACATTCAATTTCCTGGGTACAAATCCAGATATCCCTTATATATAACACTTCAATACGGGACAGATCCTTACCAATCTAAAATGTTTGAGTTTTTGAGTTATTTGAAAACCTTGTGGAGACCTATACACTTTTACAATTTCCCTGTGGAGACCAATTCAACCTGGTCTCCACAAGGCACTATAGATTCACGCCCAATTAACAGCCAAAGCCTGACCTTCCTCAATCCTCCACAATCCTCCGGGTTGAGTTGGAGGATTGTGGAGGATTGAGGAAGGTTGTCATAATTACACCGGTGGACTGTAGAGGACTGTGGAGGATTGAGGAAGGTTGTAAAATTTACACTGCGGGAGGATTGTGAAGGATTGAGGAGTGTTCAGAGTAAAGTTTTGGTAAACAGTAGTGGGGGTTAGGGTTAATAGAGCCCTTGTGCAGTGTATACTCTGCCAAACTTTGCTCCAATCATTTCTGATAAAACAAGACCATACCCTGATGAATAGAGGAGATAGAAAGACAAGCTCAATAGCTACACAGACTGATATGAATGGCAATGATTCCCCCTGAACAATACAAATGGGAACTAACATGAGGTCTACCAAGTCTTGAACGCACAAGGGCCTGATATTTCACAGAGTTGCTACAACACCAAAAAATCTGCTTTCAGAACTCAAAGTTATCAATCATAGGATCAGCTTTCAAAAGCAAAAGGTCTGTGTCCTGTTGAGTAAAGAATGATAGTTGAGTACTGGTGACAAGCAATTGACCGATTGCACGACCAATCTTTACATGCCATCACGTGACTTATAATGGGTATTATTTCATCTCATTTGGTGCAGAACAGAAATGGAAATGAGCAAAGAAGACAATCAAATTTTCCACATTCTTCTTTGTACATTTCCATCGCTGCTCTGTGCAAAAATACCCACTCTAAGTCACGTGATGGCATGTAAATAGTGGTCCCACAATCGGTCTATTGACATTACATTATTATGTGACTTTTAATCCTGTGTGCATAATGTTCATGTTTTAACAGCAGACTTTCATGCTGAAGCAGTTCTGTGAAATTGGTCCAGATGATTTGAGAGTCACAAATT
Organism: Luidia sarsii; assembly: GCA_949987565.1. Classification (NCBI taxonomy): domain Eukaryota; kingdom Metazoa; phylum Echinodermata; class Asteroidea; order Paxillosida; family Luidiidae; genus Luidia; species Luidia sarsii. The sequence goes on from OX465114.1 coordinate 2,134,256, forward strand.
GGCCAATAACTCTGGACCATAGAGCTCTATAAATAAACTAGTGTGCCGACATGGACGCGCATCCGCCATTACCAAAGAGGTCAACTTCAGCTCGAAGTGCTTAGATGTCAGTAGCAATCGCGCGTAATATGAATGGGGAAAGGTATAGCCGAAAGGTTGTGAATGCGGAAACTAAAATGTTATAGAAATGGTTTTTAGTGATGAAAGGAAAGGCCATCAATACCTCAAGAGATTGGCAAATTTTAATATCCTACTTTCTTTTGTAAAAATTGGGATTAGTTTGCCCCATAGAGATCCATGCATTTGCACCTCTTTGGTAATGTTGTCGCAGTCCCCTTGTCGGCACGCGTCACACGATGAGTGCGCACTCTAGTTTATTTATAGAGCTCTATGGGTTTACCCTATAAGCACTGAGTGCTCAGTTTGCCCGATTGCCTGCTAAAAAAAAACCAAAATCCAGGCAGCTCGGGTGGGATTCGAACCCGCGACTCCTGCTCAACTGCGTGCATTGCTCTATGCTCTGGACAGATGTATTTATGCTGTGACATATCTTCCAAGCAGGATTTCTGCACTGTAAATGTATCCCAGACAGACTGATCTTGTATAAAATAGTATGCATAGTATATTGCCATCCTATCTTAAAGGAAATAAGGAATACTTCTGATAAAAAAGAGGAATCATACAGCAAACTACATATCAATGCATTTGTATTTCTAAGCCAAAATTCTGCATTTGTTGTCAAGAGCTTGAAAAAAATTGATGAATCTTAAAAAAAATAAATGAGGAATGATTCCTCCAAAATAGGAATGGTTGGCAGCTACGGTATGTATCATGTCATAGGTTTTTTTAAGTGAGTGCAGCTCAACAAGAACTATTACCAATCCAATTTTGATTAATTGTTTGCTTACTGTTTCCCCTCCCCCCCCCCCCCCGGGCCACATGAACTGAACTTTAGTGACTCATCCTTGGAGGGATGCATTGAAGGACAGTATGTAATTAAGGATCAGATGGGGAATTATATGGACGGGTAATGGAGCAATCAGTCATCTAAAAGCAACTAATTTTCGGCATAAACTAAAATAACGATCATTATGATCCGCATAAGCTACATACAACTATTCAAAGTCCATTCCAATCCACTCTGCATACAGGCAATGGCATATTTAAGTGCATGATTTAAGTGTGACTTGCTCACTCCATGCACTTAGTGTCATACATAACCAATGAGTTATGAATATGTAGAGGACATTTCAACAGACGATCTTGGTTTTATCTTTTAACTATCAAATTAATTGCTTCTGACTGGTGCCCCCACCCCAGCAAAGACTATTTGCGAAGGCCACCAACGAAGGACTGGATAGCTCATCATCAGATGGAACGCCAAACCAGAGGTCTCAGGATCACGTCTCAGTCCAGTCATAGCTTTCTTTGCCATTTTTCCAAAGTTGTTTGAAAAAAGCTCCAGGTCTCATTTTCCTGTTAAGCAGGATATTCATCTTTCCCCTTCCCAATTTACCAAAAGAAGAAGAATGAATTCTACCTTGGTGAATCTGACGACCGATGTGCCAATGTCCTTGGCAGAGAGGAAGGAGCCAGCTTGGTTCACAATGTTCTCCAATGGTCTACTGGCCTTGGACATTGTGCTCATACTGTCCCTGAACTCAATGGGTCTCTACATTCTCCATCGCTTTGACAAGATCCAAGAGACGACCAAGGTGTTCATGGCATCTCTGACTGTGGCCGATATCAACATCGCTTTGTTCTGCGCAGCACCGGTGCTCATGGAGATCATAGCGGGCGCCTGGGTCCTTGGGGAGGTGCCTTGCCTGCTGTGGGGCATCATGTACCCCGCCTTCTTACAGCTCAGCATCTTCTCTCTGACTCTGCTCTCCATCGATCGCTTCATAGCCATTGTCTACTCCCTGCGCTACAATGACCTGGTGACACCGACAAGATGTCGGCGAGTCGTGGCTGTGGTTTGGGTAGCTTCTTTAACAGAGGCTGTAATCCTATTTGGTGTGGTCACTCGCTGTACTGTGAATGAAGCCACGGAGTATAGGTGTGATTACAACATGGTGAGTGTTTACCAATTCTCATCAATGACTAAAGTGGTGTTTTCGCAGCTCTTCATACTGACACTGTATCTGTACATCCTTCACGTGGCCCGCGACCAGGCCAGACGTATAGCAGCTCACCTTGGTAGTGTGAGCGGTGGTAACCAAGCAGCACCAGTTCGTGTCAGCACCAAGTCAGCCACCACTGTGATCATCATCACAGGCTCAGTCATCGTATGCTGGAGTCCTAGCATCATCATGATCTTTGTGAATAATAACTCCATCCCCTATCACTACAGCTGGAACACAATGGCCAAGGTCGTCTTCTTCTGCAACAGTTGGATCAATGTGGCCATTTATTACCTTAGGAATGCTGAGCTTCGGGCGTCTGTGTATGGATGGGCTGCATCCATGTGTTGCCACAGAAACTGATCCATATCTGGTGAAGATGGCATCATCCTGAAGAGACAAACACAAATCATAAAAATGTACATTCTATAACTCTGAAAACAAATGATTTGGAGTCTAATCTGTGTTGAGTTACATTGTACATTTAGGAAAAGTTTGGAGTCACTGTAAATAGGAGTCTTTCTTCAAAATGCACCAAAATCGCCCTGGCCAGTTGGTATGTTGCTTTACATTTTACTTTAGAAAATGCCAAGTCTGTTTTTCTTCACTAAAAGTTTCATTGACTTGTGGCTACATGTATGTTATTATGCACCAAACTTTGTTGGCATAGTTCAGACCCTCACCTGATGGGATATCTAATTGTGGCTGTTGCAAAAACAGCTACACAGTCATCCTAAGGTCCAACCCTAACCCCACTCATTGGTTGGCATTAGAATCCAGGCATGTACAGTTAAGTGTACAAATCCAAGTTTGGCAACTTTTGAAGGATCTGTGGTAATTGTGTTCCATTCTTTTAAACCGCTATCATAAATTGTGGCACATTCTGTACAGTATGTGAACGTTGATCTTCTCGTGAAAATGAAATACTAAGCCTGAATACAATACAATTGTGTTTCAAACTGCTACATGTAGTAAGTCTCCCCCCTTTGGCACAAGTTTTGGAAAGCTGGCGAGACGCACACGATATGTAAGAAGGCAAGGCAGAAAGATAAATTTTGTCTGGTTTTTTATATGAAAAGTGAATTTTGATTTTCAATTTATTTCCTTGACCCACCCACCCAGTATTTTGAAAAGAAGTCCAATTTTAAAAACATTGAAGATTTTGAGTGGCCCTAAATTCAGCCTACAGAAAGTAATTGATTTTCATTTATTTTTTAATTATTTGGGAAATGTTGGTTATTTATTGGTTGGGTATTTTACATGTGAAAAGAAAATCAATGCTGTTATTAAAATCAGACTTGAGGGTGTAACATTCTTTTAAAGTGCATCTCATAAAGCACTTAGTATAAAAATGGAAATAATTGAACTAAACAAAATTGGCAAAGAAAGCTTTGACTGGACCGGGACTTGAGCCCAAGGGCTGAGACCTCTGGACAAACGTACCAGTGCTCTGGTACGTTAGTCCAAAGGTCTCTGGTTCAGGTCCCAGTCCAGTCAAAGCTTTCTTCGCCAATTTTTCAAATTGTTCAAATGGTTCCCAGCCAGTTTTTCTTTTGTTTGTTTGAAGAAAAAAAATCCTAAAAAGAAAAGTCACTTTGCCTTTGAAATGGTTCTGCTAGGATCAAAATGTCAGGCCCTCTAACTTTTGAGATTGATGTATTGCAGGTCATTTTAGTCAGTGAGAAGTTTGCAACAGTTTTTGTGCATTGTATTTTCTTCCAAAAGAATACTGAAAAAATTGATTTAAATCAGTGATTTAAAAAATAATAAAGTGATTTAAATCGCAATTTAAATTGTGGTGATTTTAATCATTATGTTTATATCAAACAACCCTGTCAATAATCAAATATGCAGTGTTATAATTAAGGAAGTGGACACTTTCACAGATGTTCTGGGATTTATCTTTTAACCTATCAAATCATGATCAAATGCTACTGACTGGCGCCCCCATCCCGGCAAAGACTACCTGATCATTTGGCCAGGGAAGGCCACCATCTAAGGGCTGAATAGCTCAGATGGTACAAGCACTTGTATGCAAAACCAGAGGTCTGAGGATCAAGTTTCAGTCCAGTCAATGTTTTCTTTGTTATTTTTCAAACATTGCTTAAATAAAGTTCCCAGTCAGTTTTTCTTTCATTTGTTTGAATATCAAATTAAATTCTTTTCCATTTGATGGTATGAAGTAGGGATGAAGGTGGATTCTCCAAGGGTAAAGGGGATTAAACAGAATGGATCTTGGGCCAAGAAAATGAAGTTGAATCAGACTTCAATCTTGGATTCATGCAATCTAATGCCAGTGGGAACTAAACACTCACTGGTGTTAATCCGAAGGGTTGACAATCACATTACAAGTCTAATATCATGTACTAGTACTGTAGGCGTACAAACATTTTGCAGTCTCAGAAATGCAGTATAACACTTGTTTGAGGTAATCACAGCCCTAAAAGCCCAGATAAGAGTCTTGAAATTCTGATAAATACAAGTGGACCCACAACATACCCAGCAAGAATGTCTGGAATTGAATTTCAGTTCATTCTGAGGAAAATGATCAAGAATGAGTACACTTGTGTTAGATGAAATGCAAGCTAGCAATGGGAATGACCTTTTCCTGTAATTCAGTCACACGTATATTAATTAGTAGCCTTCAAAAGACCCTCTATACAGTGTATGCATTACCAAAGGTAGACCTTTGCTCCCGTCAACCACGAACTTACTGCATACTGTACTCTGATGTACAATAAACGAGATGCATCACTGACTCTTATGAGTGGGGTAATGAACCATGAAAGGGAAGCGGTAGCTGTTGCCACAGTTACCCTTTTTAATGATACTATATAGTAGCCTACGTGATGTGGACACCAACAAGGGAACACAAAATCATGAATGACAATGTCAAGGTTGTGTAACTTCTATTTAGTGGTATAATGAAGTAGAGGCATTGAAGTGTCAGTCTGTATTGGAGACACCGAACCTGACAGCAGCTTTGGAAAAGCACTGAGTAGCATATATCCATCTTTCCCCTTCCCAATTTACACACAAAAAGAAGAATGAATTCTACCTTGGTGAATCTGACGACCGATGTGCCAATGTCCTTGGCAGAGAGGAAGGAGCCAGCTTGGTTCACAATGTTCTCCAATGGCCTACTGGCCTTGGACATTGTGCTCATCCTGTCCCTGAACTCAATGGGTCTCTACATTCTCCATCGCTTTGACAAGATCCAAGAGACGACCAAGGTGTTCATGGCATCTCTGACTGTGGCCGATATCAACATCGGTTTGTTCTGCGCAGCACCGGTGCTCATGGAGATCATAGCGGGCGCCTGGGTCCTTGGGGAGGTGACTTGCCTGCTGTGGGGCATCATGTACCCCGCCTTCTTACAGCTCAGCATCTTCTCTCTGACTCTGCTCTCCGTCGATCGCTTCATAGCCATTGTCTACTCCCTGCGCTACAATGACCTGGTGACACCGACAAGATGTCGGCGAGTCGTGGCTGTGGTTTGGGTGGCTTCTTTAACAGAGGCTGTAATCCTATTTGGTGTGGTCACTCGCTGTACTGTCAATGAAGCCACGGAGTACAGGTGTGACTACAACATGGTGAGTGTTTACCAATTCTCATCAATGACTAAAGTGGTGTTTTCGCAGCTCTTCATACTGACACTGTATCTGTACATCCTTCACGTGGCCCGCGACCAGGCCAGACGTATCGCAGCTCACCATGGTAGTGTGAGCGGTGGTAACCAAGCAGCACCAGTTCGTGTCAGCACCAAGTCAGCCACCACTGTGATCATCATCACAGGCTCAATCATCGTATGCTGGAGTCCTAGCATCATCCTGATCTTTGTGAATAATAACTCCATCCCCTATCACTACAGCTGGAACACAATGGCCAAGGTCGTCTTCTTCTGCAACAGTTGGATCAATGTGGCCATTTATTACCTTAGGAATGCTGAGCTTCGGGCGTCTGTGTATGGATGGGCTGCATCCATGTGTTGCCACAGAAACTGATCCATATCTGGTGAAGATGGCATCATCCTGAAGAGAGAAACACAAACCATAAATGTACTTTCTATAACTCTAAGAACAACTGATTTGGACTCTAATCTGTGTTGAGTTACATTCTACGTTTAGAAAAAGTTTGGAGTCACTGTAAATAGGAGTCTTTCTTCAAAATGCACCAAAATTGCCCTGGCCAGTTGGTATGTTGCTTTACATTTTACTTTAGAAAATGCCAAGTCTGTTTTTCTTCACTAAAAGTTTCATTGACTTGTGGCTATGTTAAAAAAAACTTCAATAATGGTTAATGCAATCACCCTAGCCTAAACCCATCTTATTGGTTGACCTTAGAATCCAGGTATATGTATCTTCATGTATGGTATGTAGCTAGTGTAAAAATCCAAGTTTGGCCATTCTTTGAAGAATAAGTGGTAGTTTGTTTCCATTTTTTAATTGGATTTCAAAATTTGTGGCACATTCTATGATTTTTGATCTTATCATGAAATATACCAAATCTGAATACGGTACAATCAAACTGGTAGAAAAAACCCTTGAAGTAAACAAATCTCAAAATTTAAGAAGCTCTATCAATGAAACCAAGGAGGTTCTTTCTCAAAGGATGGACAGAAGATAAATTGATTCCAACTTCAGCTGAGTTAAACGAACCAGAATCTGATAATTTGCTTTTCTTTTTTGGTGGTTTAAAATTTCCCAATCAATTCCCTTTTTGTTTGTTGAAAATAATTTTGCTTGGTAATGATACCAATGTGCAGGTTAACTTCAAATAAACACAGCCTGTATGAACTATGAAGAAGAATACTGTACATTGGCAGTGAATCACACTAATCATAGAGATCAGATGATTTAGAAGAGATAATTTCAGCAATTTCGAAAAATTGCAAAGAAAACTTTGACAGGACTGGGACTTGAACATGAGACCTGTGGTTCGTGTACCAGCGCGCCATCTTACCATCTGAGCTATCCAGCCCTTAGATGGTGGCCTACCCAAATAGTCAACTAGTTAATTTAAGCACTCACACTCACATAAATGGTAAAAAAAAAAACTCTTCGAAAATGGGAAACAGCAAATAAAAATGGGAAACAGCATTTCAGGAGAAATTGTTCTAAAGGTTCTATTTTCAAATGAGGCTACCAAAACTCCACCACATGGTGGGGAGATCTGAGAGAGAGCATTATCCAGTTATCAATGGACAACCAAATTGAAATTGTCCTTGTCTGGACTATTATTAGTCCAGGCAAATTATTCTTTGACAATTTTTGAAATGTTCATTATTGGGTGTTTTTTCTCACATTATTTCCAACAATAAATGTGAAAGAAAACAGTTTTTCAAATTCCTTTATTTATGTGAACTTTTTCCAAATAGTTTAAACAATTTCCCAGTCAATTTTTCTAGCACTTTCATGTTACCAAAAAATAATGAACATTTCAAACATTGACCAAGAAAATTTGACTGTGGTCGATTTCACCAAACTCATCGTAACTTACGATCGATCGCAAGGCAATGAGCGATGCACAGAAATCATACAGTGTATCACAACTTACGATGGGTTATCCATCGCAAGATGAGTTACGATGCATCGTAAGGCTTTGTGAAAACCACCCCTGGACTGATAACAGCTGTCATTTAATGCACCCGTTTTGAACAAGACCTCAGGTTTTGCATACCAAAAATATAAAAATATCAACAATATATCTATGGATTGTCTAGCACCATCAAATTGTTAGTAAATGACTGGGCTGCTATCAGTCCAGTCAAATTTTCTTGGCCAATTTTGGTTGATGTTGGCATATTAAGTATCTCTCTGACCTCCCACTGGGCATTTGGGGAAAAAGGGGTATTATTAACATCCAGTCATGCAAGCTAGTACTAGTAGGGAGAACCATTAAAGTAGGAACAAAGGCTTGGCACAGCACTAAGGTCACCTCATAAATAAAGGAAAATTCATCCTATACAAAATTGAGGATTTTTGTGGTGGGTACATGTAACTATGTGTAGTGCGTATGTAGGAAAAGTGACTGTTTATAATGGAGCATGGAGGAAGGTAGTCCGAGTAACTTGGACCCGACAAGTCACCCTTTTTTTATCGAATTTTGAAATTTTGAGTTTCGGGTGACCGAAACTCAAAATTTCAAAATTCGATAAAAAAAGGGTGACTTGTCGGGTCCAAGTTACTCGGACTAGGAGGATGGATGGTATACACAGCACGTACGTAGGCCTACTGACTGATATCTGGTTGACCATGGGGTTGACATACACGGGTCACAAAATCCTGACTTTTGGGAAAACTATATGTCCCTTTTTGCTGAAAGTGGTTGTGCTAGACAATGGATGCTGTCTACATAATAATAGGTGGTCTATTGTGGGTTTAGTTGTTTTTTCTACCCTTTTACGGTGCAGGTAATAATACTATAGGCAGTACTTTATGCACATTGTACATTAACAAAGTCATTGTACGTACATAATGTACATGATGTAGTTCCTGCCTACGCATAAAAACTAGTCCAACTTTTCTCCCGTATGTAGCATATTTTCGGCCTTTAAGGGAATTAATCGTTTATATTCCTATTCAATGTACAATTGCGGAGACCCGTGGCCGTATTTTGAGCCCCAAATTGCAGAGTAAATATTCTAAAGTTAAAGCTAAACAAAAAGTTGATGAATTTACCTGCGTCAAGATGGTGCAGACGATAAGGTGTGTATTCGTCGCCGCCGTGTAGTTAGTGTTTAGGATTAAGAGTGGCGTTGATGTTGAACTGAACTGCATGTTTCAAATGTGGGCACACTAGTGCGCATGTGGGGAAATGATAACACGTGTATGAAACTTTCTAAAACCATTTTTCAAAATGTTCAGTTAGTTTTTCCTTCTGTTTTGTTTCACTCCAAAAAATGAAACTATTGGTTGGTCTTGGGCTCCGGTTTTGCGATCATCATCTAAATTACTTCACCAACAAAAGAAAACAAAAGAATACAGATGAACATCTTCCCCCTGAAGTATTAAATGACCTTTTACCCTTAATAATTTGTAGAGGTCATTTGACAATAATGAGTATCTATAGCATGGAACGTTGTGCTTCGTAATCCTGTCATCGTGAAGCCTTGATATGCATGCCGCCATTCAGGATGTAATGGTGAATTTTGGAAAGCTTTTATGAGGGGCAATAATTGAGGACAAGACCACTCTGCTCCGATCGACGCTGTTTAAATACCACGGTAATCATCCTAATTTGCTCAATTATTGCTGGGCAATAAACATTTGGGAACTCAAGTGCAACATATCGGTGGGTAAAGCAGGTAAAAAACACACATTTTATGTCTTTCTTTGGCTGGCATCGAAGGTCTAGTAGTAAGATGAGCTCCCTTTTAGACTCGCCATGCATCTTTAACCACTTCGGGCAGGGACCTCTTAATTCGGAGAGCCGGTGGTGGAGCTATTTCATGTTTTATTTACACCGCAGCTATAGGGTCTTTCGCTGTAGCAGTGCAAATTCGTCCTTGGAAAGAGACTACAAGTACGTGCTGCGTTATTAGATCAGAAAGTTGGGATTTCCAGCCTGTGGAGGGGCAGAATATGACTGCCTAGTGTCGATCATGGAGTTAGTTAGTCACAAAAATGAAAGATGTCTTGTTAATTGCAATAGCCGCATTGTTCACCTGCGATGGTTAATCTTGTATCGCAGGGCTAGTCTCTTTTCAAGCGTGAATTTGCCCAGAACACTCCGATATAGAATGATTGGGGGATTGAAGTGACATCCATTAGGAGTGTCCAATTTAGCAGTTTGGATGGTAGACCTATGGCCGTAGACTCGCTTCTTGAGCGTTTGTAGTCTCCGAAACATATTGAATATTACAATACAGACTCCTTCAACAGTTGGTCTTGTAAATCGGCTCATTCCATTCCCGACGAAACAAAAATAGGGAAGACGAATGATAACATCTTTTAATACCAAATATTTTATTTAATGCATTTTCATGATAAACATTTTATGTTTAGTATCCATACCCATCATTTATATGATTTTTTTAAATTACCTTTAAATTTGGTTATAACGGACATTTTTTTTGCAATATCAAATCTTTGTAGAATGAGTTTTAAAATTAACAGCATAATAAATAGAAGAGGATTGTTAGAATAGAGTCACCGAATACAAAAATAGAAATACACGTTGTCTGATGCATACTACAAGTTGACCCCAAAACACCCCTCGATTAACCTAAGAGCCTTCAGCCTACCAAGCTTTGGGGGGGGGGAAGTAACAAGCGGAACAGGTAAGGTGTTTTGCAAGATTGGTGATTAAAAAAAAAAAAAAAATTCTGTGAACGGAATGGCAATGTGACTGGAGGTAGGATAAAGTAGGCATTTGCTATAATCTTCACACATTTTACATATCGTAGGTCACCTTGAGTGTAACAATCAATTGTAATTTGGATCGTCGTACCGGTCAGCTACCCCCAAAAATAAAAATGGTCCCGACGATGATGCCTCGCGTGACGGCGGAGCCTTGCGCGCTTCGCGTGACGTCGGCGACACGTCACAGTTTCGTGACGCACGACCTATTATAATATGACCCGGCACAGCGACATGAGGAATATCCCACCAAAACACTTTTCGCCTGAAGTCAAAGTATCTTCACAATTCGATAAAAAAGAAATCAATTTTTTTTGGGTACTTACTGGAGGATATTATGTCTATAGGATTTTTCCGAAATCCGTCTCTAAATGTTGAAAAAACGAGGATTTTTGGGGAGTGTTTGTGTACTGTTTTCATGAAAATGTAATGTTCCTGCCTTTTCGAATGGCCGCTTTCGAGGAGTTAGAATGGCGCTGCTATAATGTGTCTGGTACCAAATGAACGAGCGAAGTCCCCTTGTACTATTTACAACAAAGTTCACACGGAAATAAGTTTGATATAATTTGAAAGCTAATGGTAAACTCGTTCACATCATTAGAAAATCTTAAAAGTGGGGGTTATTTCTCATTATGCTGTGCCGGGTCACATATCTTGGATATCTCGTCAACGGTGAAGTGAGACCATTACAATAATTTCCGAGTTCACGATCGACTACGCGACGAGTGGAACTGTGGTTCACGCGCTGGTTGGCACATCTGAAACCACGCTGTGAGTGATCAAGTTCATTTTGACGGGTGAACATTAACAAACATTACTTTCATTAAAGCACTATTGTACTGGACTGAGTTTTATCCTTTTTTTTAGTGCCCTGAAGCAACGAGTGTCCCCTGATTTAACAATCCCGAGATTCTCGCGATGTTTGGTCTCCGTTATTGATACCTGAGTTACATGGCTGTCCTGTCCTGCGACTTCGCGCTAACGTAGACTCAGTTCTAGCAAGCTCAGCCTCCACTACGGCTTTACGAGAGTGCATGTCAGGTAAACCAAATTCCTATCAAAATATAGGAGGGTTTGCGGTGACACCGTGTATAAGGTCTCTAAAAGAAGAGGTGTGGTTCTGAAAATAACCTGAACGATAAAGCCGTTCAATTAGATTCAAGACTAAGAATGGGTGGGATGGGTACTGAACCAGATATTTAGAAGAAAAAAAAACACATCCGAAGAAGCCTTCCTGGCCATTCAAAAAAATGGGGAACGGGGTAAAAGCTCTCTGATTTTACTTTTTGTTTGTGTTTTACTGTGCTTGGGGATAAACTCAGTCAGCTAACCTGCCAGCCGATCTGTCAGCAGACCTGCCTTGCAAACAACCTACTAGCTCACTCATCGAATCATCAGCTAGTGCTAGCCAACTAGCCAGTCAACTATAGTGAGTCATCTAGCCAGCCAAATACACTAGCTCGCAGACACTGTCAGTCAACTATAGTGAGTCATCTAGCCAGCCAAATACACTAGCTCGCAGACACTGTCAGTCAACTATAGTGAGTCATCTAGCCAGCCAAATACACTAGCTCGCAGACATTGTCAGTCAACTATAGTGAGTCATCTAGCCAGCCAAATACACTAGCTCGCAGACACTGTCAGTCAACTATAGCCAGTCATCTAGCCAGCCAAATACACTAGCTCGCAGACACTGTCAGTCAACTATAGTGAGTCATCTAGCCAGCCAAATACACTAGCTCGCAGACACTGTCAGTCAACTATAGTGAGTCATCTAGCCAGCCAAATACACTAGCTCGCAGACACTGTCAGTCAACTATAGCCAGTCATCTAGCCAGCCAAATACACTAGCTCGCAGACACTGTCAGTCAACTATAGTGAGTCAACAGCACGGCCAACCTACTAACAAGCCAGTTAACTCACGGCCACAATTACTGTCAGGTAACTAGCTAGCCAACTAGCCTGACAAGTTAGTGACAACCCGTCAACAAGCCAGTTAACTCACGGCCACAATTACTGTCAGGTAACTAGCTAGCCAACTAGCCTTACAAGTTAGTGACAACCCGTCAACAAGCCAGTCAACTCGCGGCCACAATTACTGTCAGGTAACTAGCTAGCCAACTAGCCTGACAAGTTAGTGACAACCCGTCAACAAGCCAGTCAACTCGCGGCCACAATTACTGTCAGGTAACTAGCTAGCCAACTAGCCTGACAAGTTAGTGACAACCCGTCAACAAGCCAGTCAACTCGCGGCCACAATTACTGTCAGGTAACTAGCTAGCCAACTAGCCTTACAAGTTAGTGACAACCCGTCAACAAGCCAGTCAACTCGCGGCCACAATTACTGTCAGGTAACTAGCTAGCCAACTAGCCTGACAAGTTAGTGACAACCCGTCAACAAGCCAGTCAACTCGCGGCCACAATTACTGTCAGGTAACTAGCTAGCCAACTAGCCTGACAAGTTAGTGACAACCCGTCAACAAGCCAGTCAACTCGCGGCCACAATTACTGTCAGGTAACTAGCTAGCCAACTAGCCTGACAAGTTAGTGACAACCCGTCAACAAGCCAGTTAACTCGCGGCCACAATTACTGTCAGGTAACTAGCTAACCAACTAGCCTGACAAGTTAGTGACAACCCGTCAACAAGCCAGTTAACTCACGGCCACAATTACTGTCAGGTAACTAGCTAACCAACTAGCCTTACAAGTTTGTGACAACCCGTCAACAAGCCAGTCAACTCGCGGCCACAATTACTGTCAGGTAACTAGCTAGCCAACTAGCCTTACAAGTTAGTGACAACCCGTCAACAAGCCAGTTAACTCACGGCCACAATTACTGTCAGGTAACTAGCTAACCAACTAGCCTGACAAGTTAGTGACAACCCGTCAACAAGCCAGTTAACTCACGGCCACAATTACTGTCAGGTAACTAGCTAACCAACTAGCCTGACAAGTTAGTGACACTGACCCGTCAACAAGCCAGTTAACTCACGGCCACAATTACCGTCAGGTAACTAGCTAACCACCTAGCCTGACAAGTTAGTGACAACCCCTCAACAAGCCAGTTAACTCACGGCCACAATTACTGTCAGGTAACTAGCTAGCCAACTAGCCTTACAAGTTAGTGACAACCCGTCAACAAGCCAGCCAACTCACGGCCACAATTACTGTCAGTGAACTAGCTAGCCAACTAGCCTGACAAGTTTGTGACAACCCGTCAACAAGCCAGCCAACTCACGGCCACAATTACTGTCAGTGAACTAGCTAGCCAACTAGCCTGACAGCCAGTCAATAAGCCAGCCAACTTGCTAACAAACATTTCAGTGAACTAGCTAGCCAACCAGCTCATGCACTAACTAGCCAACTAGCCCGACTACCTGACAATAAGCCAGACAACTTGCTGACAAATCTGTCAGTATACTGGCCAGTTAACTAGCTAGCCAACCAGCCCATGCACTAACTAGCCAACTAGCCCGACTACCTGACAATAAGCCAGACAACTTGCTGACAAATCTGTCAGTCAACTGGCCAGTTAACTAGCTAGCCAACCAGCCCATGCACTAACTAGCCAACTAGTCCGACTACCTGACAATAAGCCAGACAACTTGCTGACAAATCTGTCAGTATACTGGCCAGTTAACTAGCTAGCCAACCAGCCCATGCACTAACTAGCCAACTAGCCCGACTACCTGACAATAAGCCAGACAACTTGCTGACAAATCTGTCAGTATACTGGCCAGTTAACTAGCTAGCCAACCAGCCCATGCACTAACTAGCCAACTAGCCCGACTACCTGACAATAAGCCAGACAACTTGCTGACAAATCTGTCAGTATACTGGCCAGTTAACTAGCTAGCCAACCAGCCCATGCACTAACTAGCCAACTAGTCCGACTACCTGACAATAAGCCAGACAACTTGCTGAAAAATCTGTCAGTATACTGGCCAGTTAACTAGCTAGCCAACCAGCCCATGCACTAACTAGCCAACTAGCCCGACTACCTGACAATAAGCCAGACAACTTGCTGACAAATCTGTCAGTATACTGGCCAGTTAACTAGCTAGCCAACCAGCCCATGCACTAACTAGCCAACTAGCCCGACTACCTGACAATAAGCCAGACAACTTGCTGACAAATCTGTCAGTATACTGGCCAGTTAACTAGCTAGCCAACCAGCCCATGCACTAACTAGCCAACTAGTCCGACTACCTGACAATAAGCCAGACAACTTGCTGACAAATCTGTCAGTATACTGGCCAGTTAACTAGCTAGCCAACCAGCCCATGCACTAACTAGCCAACTAGCCCGACTACCTGACAATAAGCCAGCCAACCTCCTGACAAACCCGTCAGTCAACTGGCCAGTTAACTAGCAAGCAAACTGAGCCACACAGCCTGCCAATAAGCCAGGTGACTCGATGGCAAACCTGTCAGCTACATTGTAGCTAGCCAACCAGCCCATGCACTAACTAGCCAACTAAGCCACACAGCATGCCAATAAGCCAGCTGGCAAACCTGTCAGCTAGCTAGCCAACCAGCCTGACAACCAGCCGATAAGCCAATTTGCTGACAAAGCTCCCAAATAGCTACTAGCAACCCTGCCGGTCAACTAGACAGCTTGCCTGTCAGCCACCCCCTTCCCATCCAGTCAACCTGGCGGCAAGTCTCTCAGCCATCCGAGCTGCAACCCCGTTTCCCCAGCACGACCGAGGAGAGAAAGTCCTGGCCCCATGAAGGCACTCAGATTAAGGGCCACTTGAGTAGTGATGAGCAAACAGCTAGCTAGGGGGCATTGAACACCTGAAATACAACCCCACAGTCACCGTAGTCAAGTATGAAATAACACCCTGGGTATATGGCCGTACCAAAAGCTAATCCCCTCAGAGTGCCCATAGAAACAAACACAAACCCATCACCTACCCATATCAGTAATTATGAGGTATGCTACTTCCATAAAATCCGATTCCCAAATGCAAATCTGTGAATGTTGCCTAACTAAAAAATACCATTAATATCTAAAGTAATAAAGTATATACTATGTTACATTTGCTACTTTACATCATGTACCTCTGTTTATGCATAGAGCTATATAAAAGTGCTGAGCGGATCGGAAAAGGGTAAATTATTATATGTATGCATAGTAAATATTTCAATCAATTTCCAATTTAAACTCATTCCAAAATACGCGGAGTAATTCTTTATGTACAGTTTTCAATGAAATTTACAGAATGTGCAAGCATTTGGCTATAATGTTGGACCGCTATGATGGCAACCAATAAATATAGATGTTATTACAAACACAACAGAAAGAAAACTGGAAAACGTTTAATACATGTAAGAAATGGTAGCACGGGTAGATTTAAAGATTACCGATAGAGGGCGCTATAACATTTGCGCTGATATGCAAAAATCTCCAAAATGAACATGCGGAAACAAGTACATATACATGTCTATATTCCAAGTACAAATCCCATTACGATGGAAGATGTTTAAGCATGTTCCACTCTCAGTACTGTATGGCCCCTAAATTTCTAGTAAATGCTTGAAGAAGTTAAACCATTCGCGGAGAAAAGGGTGTCTAAATTAGTCCGCCATAGCTGGGGGCCACTGAATACCGAACCTTTGCATGTTAAATTGCTAGCATTAATGGAATGAATGAATGAATGAAATCGGTAGGACAAAAAAATGGTTGGAACGGTGTAAACCTACCCGCGGCCCCCATACGAGACCACTCGTACAGAGAGCTAGTCGGATTGCTCCAAATACAGTATCAAATATATCCTCCAAAAATTACATTTGAAATGATAGCATGACGGCTTGATTAAATAGAACCGAAATGACGATCTTTCAAGTTGTTGGGGGACTTTCTGGTGATCCCATTTCCGCTGCTTTGCACCAACTTTCTGAGCGCAATTTCTGAGCGCGTGCTCGGGACAAAGCGGATAAGACCAATCAGTCTGCTGCCCCCAACGTCCACAAAGTCTCCCAAGGTACGACTACTGATATATAAAAAAATGCAGCATCGATAGGCATGTCAAAAAATCTGCTCTTAATTAATACCTGACAACAATTAACAGATTCATAATCAATAGCAGCCTTCACCAATAACCCCAATTAATATTCCACCATGCAAAAAAAGTACAGAATTTCAACAAAAATAACCAGAGTACACAGTACTGCAGTTACTTTGAATTTGTAAAAAGTGCGGTATTTTCGTAAAGCTCTCATCATCCTTGACAAATAAAATGTGTCAACCAAGGAGATAGTGCTTTATACTGACTGTCTCGACTTAAATTCTTTCCTTTGTGCCTTAGACTTGATCTAAATTCCATTTTCAGTGGTTTTGGTTTACCTGTTGCTGGAAATGTCAACCTCCAAATTCAGGGACCTCCGAATCCGGGCACCACTATCAAAACAACCCACACAGACATCCCATTGTGCCAGGTCTTACTCGTTTGTACACATGGCATTCTCTCATTGATTTATTTCACAGGTAATTAGTGTTACCGATTGTTCAGCAGGTTTTGAAAATGGCACGTTCAAATATCCCTTTTTGGTGGTCAGGGCAATGAGCAGTGTCCACTGGGTACGAGGTGGTCATACAACCCGCCTGAATGTGGTCACTGGGTAAGAAGTAACCGCAGACGCCTCAGTTTCTCCGAGGAGGTTGACCGAGGAGTGAGGAGGTTGACAGCGGAGAGGTTGGCGAGCAGTTTGTATTAAAAGTCAGCTCCTGGAGCGGTGAATTCTCATAAAGAGAAGAGAACAATGAACACCTGGATTTGGAATGCACGTGTGTTCTGTATGACACAAGTTGACAGTTTCACAATGGATCAATCGATGTTCAATCGATGAATGGATCTACTAGTTGATTTAACCAATCAACCAATCAACGCCCTGACTGATCCAACTGATAAGTCAACTGATCGATTGATCAATAAATCAACCTATTAAAGTCAATATATTGATCAATTGATCTGCCAATCAACTATCTGCTTGAATGACTGATCCATCTAATCAATCAACTGATTGATTGATCAATAAATCAACCTATTAAAGTCAATATATTGATCAATTGATCTGCCGATCAACTATCTGCTTGAATGACTGATCCAACTAATCAGTCAACTGATCGATTGATCAATAAATCAACCTATTAAAGTCAATCTATTGATCAATTGATCTGCAAATCAACTATCTGCTTGAATGACTGATCCAACTGATAAGTCGACTGATCGATTGATCAATAGATCAACATATTGATCAATTGATCAGTAAATCAACTATCTGATTGAATGACTGATCCAACTGATCAGTCGACTGATCGATTGATCAATAGATCAAAGTCAACATATTGATCAATTGATTAACTATCTGCTTGACTGACTGATTGGTGAGGGATCTCAGTACATCACTTGATCCATCCATCAATCAATCAAGACATCTGACGATTGGAAGGGATGATCTTCCGCACATGCCACGAGGGCGCTACCACAGCCCTGGCATCAACTGATGGCTGTCAGATCACCGCATAACAGAAAGGCAATTCTTCTCATTCACGCACAAGATGCAGCACTCGGGTACCGGCTGGCAGGCTACCAGTGGCAAGCCAGCGTTATGTGAACTCCAGACGACTGACCATGCTAGGACGTAGGGTCAGGGTAGCCTTGGTCCACTTGCCCGGTTTTTTCAGCATCTGCTCCCAGACTTTCTGCTCTTCCCCCGTGGCATCGTTCCAGCTCACCGGCTTTCTCTTGTACTCACCTGCAGAAAACCCCCCAAAGTGGAAGAACAAATGGAAAATAGCAGGTCAAATTTTAACTCAAATCTTAGCTCAATCTATGCTCAAATATTTGCTCAATCAATGCTCAAATCTTTGCTTAAATCTTAGCTCAATCAATGCTCAAATCTTTGTTCAATCAATGCTCAAATCTTAGCTCAATCAATGCTCAAATCTTAGCTCAATCAATGCTCAAATCTTAGCTCAATTAATGCTCAAATCTAAGCTCAATCAATGCTCAAATCATAGCTCAATCAATGCTCAAATCTAAGCTCAATCAATCCTCAAATGGCTCGGATGGTAAGAGCGCTGGTACACAAAACCAGAGGTCCAGTCAAAGTTTTCTTAACCATTTTTCAAAGTAATTTCCTGACTCATGGAATCGGGCAAAGCACGGAGCACTCAATGCTTATTTACATCAAGTAGGGCAAACCCTCATTGAATCGGGCAAAGCACCGAGCACTCAGTGCTTATTTACATCAAGTAGGGCAAACCCTCATTGAATCGGGCAAAGCACCGAGCACTCAGTGCTTATTTACATCAAGTAGGGCAAACCCTCATTGAATTGGGTAAAGCACCGAGCACTCAATGCTTATTTACATCAAGTAGGGCAAACCCTCATTGAATCAGGCAAAGCACCGAGCACACAGTGCTTATTTACATCAAGTAGGGCAAACCCTCATTGAATCGGGCAAAGCACCGAGCACTCAATTCTTATTTACATCAAGTAGTCCAAACCCTCATTGAATCGGGCAAAGCACCGGGCACTCAATGCTTATTTACATCAAGTAGTCCAAACCCTCATTGAATCGGACAAAGCACCAAGCACTCAATTCTTATTTACATCAAGTAGGGCAAACCCTCATTGAATCGGGCAAAGCACCGAGCACTCAGTGCTTATTTACATCAAGTAGGGCAAACCCTCATTGAATTGGGTAAAGCACCGAGCACTCAGTGCTTATTTACATGAAGTAGGGCAAACCCTCATTGAATCGGGCAAAGCACTGAGCACTCAATGCTTATTTACATCAAGTACGGCAAACCCTCATTGAATCGGGCAAAGCACTGAGCACTCAATGCTTATTTACATCAAGTACGGCAAACCCTCATTGAATCAGGCAAAGCACTGAGCACTCAATGCTTATTTACATCAAGTACGGCAAACCCTCATTGAATCGGGCAAAGCACTGAGCACTCAATTCTTATTTACATCAAGTAGTCCAAACCCTCATTGAATCGGACAAAGCACCGAGCACTTAATTCTTATTTACATCAAGTACGGCAAACCCTCATTGAATCGGACAAAGCACCGAGCACTCAATGCTTATTTACATCAAGTAGGGCAAACCCTCATTGAATCAGGCAAAGCACTGAGCACTCAATGCTTATTTACATCAAGTAGGGCAAACCCTCATTGAATCAGGCAAAGCACTGAGTACTCAATGCTTATTTACATCAAGTAGGGCAAACCCTCATTGAATCGGGCAAAGCACCGAGCACTCAGTGCTTATTTACATCAAGTAGGGCAAACCCTCATTGAATCAGGCAAAGCACTGAGCACTCAATGCTTATTTACATCAAGTAGGGCAAACCCTCATTGAATCAGGCAAAGCACCGAGCACTCAATGCTTATTTACATCAAGTAGGGCAAACCCTCATTGAATCGGGCAAAGCACCGAGCACTCAGTGCTTATTTACATCAAGTAGGGCAAACCCTCATTGAATCAGGTAAAGCACCGAGCACTCAATGCTTATTTACATCAAGGCGGGCAAACCCTCATTGAATCGGACAAAGCACTGAGCACTCAATGCTTATTTACATCAAGTAGGGCAAAGCCTCATTGAATCAGGTAAAGCACCGAGCACTCAATGCTTATTTACATCAAGGCGGGCAAACCCTCATTGAATCGGACAAAGCACTGAGCACTCAATGCTTATTTACATCAAGTAGTCCAAACCCTCATTGAATCAGGCAAAGCACTGAGCACTCAATGCTTATTTACATCAAGTAGTCCAAACCCTCATTGAATAGGGCAAAGCACCGAGCACTAAATGCTTATTTACATCAAGTAGTCCAAACCCTCATTGAATCAGGCAAAGCACTGAGCACTCAATGCTTATTTACATCAAGTAGTCCAAACCCTCATTGAATCGGGCAAAGCACCGAGCACTCAATGCTTATTTACATCAAGTAGGGCAAACCCTCATTGAATCGGGCAAAGCACCGAGCACTCAATGCTTATTTACATCAAGTAGGGCAAACCCTCATGGAATCGGGCAAAGCACCGAGCACTCAGTGCTTATTTACATCAAGTAGGGGAAACCCTCATTGAATCGGGCAAAGCACCGAGCACTCAGTGCTTATTTACATCAAGTAGGGCAAACCCTCATTGAATCGGGCAAAGCACCGAGCACTCAATGCTTATTTACATCAAGTAGGGCAAACCCTCATTGAATCAGGCAAAGCACTGAGCACTCAATGCTTATTTACATCAAGTAGGGCAAACCCTCATTGAATCAGGCAAAGCACCGAGCACTCAGTGCTTATTTACATCAAGTAGGGGAAACCCTCATTGAATCGGGCAAAGCACCGAGCACTCAGTGCTTATTTACATCAAGTAGGGCAAACCCTCATTGAATCAGGCAAAGCACTGAGCACTCAATGCTTATTTACATCAAGTAGGGCAAACCCTCATTGAATCAGGCAAAGCACGGAGCACTCAATGCTTATTTACATCAAGTAGGGCAAACCCTCATTGAATCAGGCAAAGCACTGAGCACTCAATGCTTATTTACATCAAGTAGGGCAAACCCTCATTGAATCGGGCAAAGCACCGAGCACTCAGTGCTTATTTACATCAAGTAGGGCAAACCCTCATTGAATCAGGCAAAGCACGGAGCACTCTATGCTTATTTACATCAAGTAGGGCAAACCCTCATTGAATCAGGCAAAGCACTGAGCACTCAATGCTTATTTACATCAAGTAGGGCAAACCCTCATTGAATCAGGCAAAGCACCGAGAACTCAATGCTTATTTACATCAAGTAGGGCAAACCCTCATTGAATCAGGCAAAGCACCGAGCACACAGTGCTTATTTACATCAAGTAGGGCAAACCCTCATTGAATCGGGCAAAGCACCGAGCACTCTATTCTTATTTACATCAAGTAGTCCAAACCCTTATTGAATCGGGCAAAGCACCGAGCACTCAATTCTTATTTACATCAAGTAGTCCAAACCCTCATTGAATCGGACAAAGCACCAAGCACTCAGTGCTTATTTACATCAAGTACGGCAAACCCTCATTGAATCGGGCAAAGCACTGAGCACTCAATTCTTATTTACATCAAGTAGTCCAAACCCTCATTGAATCGGACAAAGCACTGAGCACTCAATACTTAATTACATCAAGTAGGGCAAACCCTTATTGAATCGGGCAAAGCACTGAGCACTCAATGCTTATTTACATCAAGTAGGGCAAACCCTCATTGAATCAGGCAAAGCACTGAGCACTCAATGCTTATTTACATCAAGTAGGGCAAACCCTCATTGAATCAGGCAAAGCACCGAGCACTCAATGCTTATTTACATCAAGTAGGGCAAACCCTCATTGAATCAGGCAAAGCACTGAGCACTCAATGCTTATTTACATCAAGTAGGGCAAACCCTCATTGAATCGGGCAAAGCACCGAGTACTCAATGCTTATTTACATCAAGTAGGGCAAACCCTTATTGTGTCGGGAGATGGTCAGCTCATATCTTCCACATGTGAATCAACCTCTTAGAGTCTCACCGTGGGCCGACCCTCCCCCCCCCCCCCCCCCCCGTCCCCTCACTCACCGGTGCCGAGGTTGAGCCTCAGACCTCCCAGGAACTCGTTGGAGGAGAGCGCCTCGTGGTCCCAGACAGTCAGCTCCAGGCAGCGGTCCCTCAGCGCCTGCAGGCCCACGCCCTCAAACTTCAGGACGTGGTCCCAGAGCGGGTTGCAGGTGCCCCTCAGGACCTGCGTCTTGTGCTTGCCGGTCTTTGAGCGGTCTGGCTCCAGATACCTGAAAGATGCCGCACATCAAATCTTCAGAAAGTCTCCAAATTTCGGAGTGCTGGTGGTACTGCTGCGGTGGCCTCAGGCTTTGTCTCTGTCTGACCAAACCCCAAAACCCAGGTTGTGGTTTATCGCCGAATTTGAAGGTTTGTTGGCTTGATAAGTACAGAGTATTCACCAATAAACTGGGGCCAAACGTTTGTTTTTAGATGCCTGTGATATTATAACGGGTAAGAGAGATATGACTCAAGCCTAAGCCTAAGCCTAAGCCTTAATTTCGTAAACGGCCATAGCAATGGGCCATACCAATCCCAGCCACACTACTGTCTAAGTTTGGAAAAAAAAGACTCTTCTCAGCCCACCACAAAACACTAGGCGGCTTGCGAAAGCCACACAGACGCCCCATTGTGCCAGGTTAGACTCGCTTACACACAGTGTACTCATTGAAGTATTCCACAGGCATTTACTGTTCCCGGATTGTTTTCAGTGAGTTTTGAAAGTTGCACATTATTAACAAAAAAACCAGTAGGGCAGACAGACATAGGCACTAATAAATGGCCCAGTCCGTGTATAGATCGCTTGCACAGGCGGCCATCATTGGGGCCTAGCCTTTGTTCCTCTTGGATAGGCAAAGAGTGCACTCTTTGAACCTGCATTGTCACTGAATTTTAATGACACTAGAATGCCCCAAATATGGCCGCCGGTGCAAACGATCTATAGTGATTACAACATTGTCAGGACCATTCTCAAAGGTAGAACATCAAATACTCAACAATGATCCCCTTGGCGTTATCCTTCCTTACCCTTTAACAAACGGATTGGACGATCCGCCCATGCGCACTCCAACCAGGTTCTTTGCCTCTACGATCCTGACATAGAGGGCGCCCTTGCCGTCACCTCTCTGGGGACTCTTACTGGCCTTCTTGGCCTTCTCCTTCTTCTTCTTCTTCTTGGGATCCTCCGCCTCTGGCTGGGCCGTGTCCGAGTACATCATGGACAGGGTCAGGTCACCTTTGTAGGCAACAGCGCCCTCTGCTGTCTGGGACTGTGAAGGACAGGTCAGAGAGATAACAGTCATATGCCAATATGAATACTCTAAATCTCTTCCTCTTCACCATCATCCTTCTCATTAAAGTGGAACGTTGCTATGACCACCATCCCGCAATCCATGCAAATTGTTCGGTTAAGCACAACCACATGTTTTGGGCATGTTCATTTATAGCCGAATGTTCGGTATATTGGTGTTCATTATAGCAACGTTCCACTGTTCATCTTAATCCTCCTCCTCTTGCTCTTCCCTTTCCTCTGCTTCATCCTTCTCTTCCTCCTCTTTCTCCTCCCTTTCCCATTCCCTCTTTCTCTCTCGTTCCCATTCTCTCTTTCTCCTCCCTTTTCCTTTCTTTATTCCTCCTCTTTCTCCTCCCTCTTCCTCCTCTTTCTCTGCCACTTTCCTTTCTCTCTTCCTCCTCTTTCTCCTCCATTTTCCTTTTCCTCTTTCTCCTGTTTTCTTTTCTCTTCTTCCTCCTCTTTCTCCTCCCTTTTCCTTTTCCCCTTTCTCCTCCCTTTTCCTTTTCCTCTTTCTCCTCCCTTTTCCTTTTCTCCTTTCTCCTCCATTTTCCGTTCTCTCTTCTTCCTCCTCTTTCTCCTCTCTCTTCCTACTCTTCCTTCTCCCTTTTCCTTTTCCTCTTTCTCCTCTGTTTTCCTCTCTCTCTTCTTCCTCCTCTTTCTGCTTCCTCTTTCTCCCCCCTTGCCCTTTCCCTCTTTCTCCTCCTTCCACTCCCTTCTCCTCATCTGCTCTCAGTCCTCACCTTATTCTCCAGCTGATGCCACTTGGGCTTGTATTCATCCAGCTTGATCGAGTCCATGCTGACCAACACCTCACCCAGGAAGTCGTTTCTACCGAAGGCGTCATTATTCCAGACGGTCAGACTGAGAGTCCTCGTCTCTAACTCAGTCTGTGAGATTTGGTAGCGTAGAATGGAGTCAAAGTGTGGATTGACTGTCCCCTTGCGTACAGACGTCTTGCGCTTGCTGGCTTTGGTCTTGTCAGGAAGAAGGTAAGTTTTCACATATCTAATGTGGGTTTTTTTTTGGGGGGGGGCAGAAGCAAGAAAGAGGAAACATGTTTAAATAAAATCAAGCAAATAAAGGAAAACAAATAAACAAGTTTTAGTTTTAGACTGGTGTCCCAACCGTGGCAAAGACTAGTTGACTACTAGGGAAGGCCACCGTCTAAGGGCTGGATAGCTCAGATGGTAAGAGCACTGGTGTGCCAAAGACTAGTTGACTATTAGGGAAGGCCACCGTCTAAGGGCTGGATAGCTCAGATGGTAAAAACACTGGTGTGCCAAAGACTAGTTGACTATTAGGAAAGACCACCATCTAAGGGCTGGATAGCTCAGATGGTAAGAGCACTGGTGTGCCAAAGACTAGTTGACTATTTGGGAAGGCCACCATCTAAGGGCTGGATAGCTCAGATGGTAAGAGCACTAGTGTGCCAAAGACTAGTTGACTATTAGGGAAGGCCTCCATCTAAGGGCTGGATAGCTCAGATGGTAAGAGCACTGGTGTGCCAAAGACTAGTTGACTATTAGGGAAGGCCGCCATCTAAGGGCTGGATAGCTCAGATGGTAAGAGCACTGGTGTGCCAAAGACTAGTTGACTATTAGGGAAGGCCACCATCTAAGGGCTGGATAGCTCAGATGGTAAGAGCACTGGTGTGCCTATCCCATCCGCGATTTCAATCTCAGCCACTTCATTCCCTTGCAAATGCCCCCCCCCCCCAACAACACTTTTCAGAACTGGTTGACATCCTTGGATGGACGTATCTAAACGTGGCTTCCTTACGGATCTGATTTGATCTTCTTGGCATCCACGGGGGCCAGGTCGCGACACGCCTTGACCTTGACCTCAAAGATGTTGGTCTTGTAGTTGTAGTTCAGGCCGAAGCTGATGTCGCCGGTGATGACGTACTTGCCGTAGTTCTCCTCCCCAGCCTGGCTGTACAAGCTAGTCATGCTGGATGAACTACCCTGTAAGAATCAACGCACAAAGTATCAACAGTTGCTCCAGAAAAAAAAATTCTCTCCAACATTTAGACAGCAAGATGTTTCGATTCTAGCAGGACCTTTCTCAAAGGCAAAGACTTTGCCTTTGAAAAAGGTCCAGCTAGAATCGAAAAGTCAGGCCCTCTAACTTTGGAGATTGCAGGTCATTTTAGTCAGTGAGCAGTTTGCAACAGTTTTTGCATTAACTTCTCTCCAACATTTGACATCATCTTCCCATGCGCCTGTGCTCCAACACTTCCTAGCCAGTTCCCATTTCAAAGAAAGGAATGACAATGTTTCACCACAAATAAACAGACTTTATGGCAAAGACTAGTTGACTATTTGGGAAGGCCACCATCTACAGGCTGGATAGATTAGATGGTAAAATTACTGGTATTTTAATCCAGAGGTCTCGGGTTCAAGTCCCGGTCCGTTTTTTTTTGTTCAAAAGTTTCCAGTTAGTTTTTCCTTTGTTAAATAAACAGCTGTATCTGCTGCATCCAAGTTTACAATGATTGGTTGTTTGCGTCTGAATGAAAGCTGTGGATCCCTGGAGATATACATGTACAGTACAGCAGTTAATGGTTGAATTGCTTCTGACTGGCGCCCCCACCCTGAACCAGAAGTCTCGGATTCAAGTCCTGGTCAAGTCAATATTTAAACAGGTTAAAAGCTGCATAAACTTTCTATGATACAACATGCAATGAGTTAAATCACACACACACAAAACCGTGCAATTCAACTAAGCCATCAAATTCATGCACAAAAACAATCATGCACATTAAGTTAATGTACATTGAAAACCAAAATCAAAACCAACATAATAGGTCAGTTTTCCACAACTTTCAAACCTATCAAGATGGCGAGAGACCAAAATAAGGAAATACACGAAGAAAGGAAATGAAAAGGTTGTGGGACAGGTTTTCACTGGAAAAGTACGGAAATGCACTGGGAAAAGCAGATGGAATTGGCTCAATTGGCAAAGAATGATAAAGCTGGAGGAATACGCTCCGTAGGCATGACAAGGAAAATCCACTGGAAAAGCAGATGGAATCGGCTCTTCAGGCACAGCATGGAAAATCCGTAGGATATGTAGATGGAAGTGGTTAGGCACAAAAGGTGGAATTCATTCCATAGGCAAAGCATGGAAAAGCAGAAGGAATAGGTGCAATAGGCATTAGGACAAGCCATAGGAAAAGAGGCGAAATATGCCCTATGGGGCACAGAAAACAGATAGGAAAAGGAATAGGTACATTTACCAGTCATGGGAATAATGCACACACTCCTTAGGAAAAAATGCACATTGGAAAATTGTACGGAAAGAAAACCTTTTGCCTACGGCCTAACGGCCATTCCAAACGGACTCCTCGGTTCCCAATGCTGCAATAACTTCCTGTCATGCCTGTACACCAAGGGGCATGACCAACCTCTTCCCATAGATTGCTCATATGGGACCTCATATGGCATAATGAGGCATCTACTCCAAAACTCCTTTTTGAGTAAACGGCCTCATCAAGTCAAAGTATTGTGAAAATGCACCTCAAAATAAATCTTAATTTGTCTGCATTTTCGGAAATTTATGTATTAGAGAATCATCTGTCCGAAGAAATTTTTCATCGAATATCTGTAAATAAAATCGGGGAAATCGTGAGTGTACCGTATATGTGCACACGCTGCAATCACTGTTGGTGCCCCGTGTGCCTGTGTACATGACTTCAAACTTCACACCCGGTTTTCTCAAAAAGTGGTTTCCGTGACGGCCCTATGCCTCGTTGCATTCTTGTAACTTTGGATTTCGGCAGCGTATGGAAACAATTTTGATATCATTGGAAAGCTACAGTACTGAGGTACTTTTTGCAGTGGTGGTGGTTGTGGTGGAGGGGGGATCTTGAAAAGGAAGATGCATGCATATATACCTTCCACCAATTTCTATCAGTATCTGCACTGTGTCACTACACAGCACCCATTAGCCATTAGACCATGCATTCATCTGCGACTCACTTAACTGGCCAGGAGGCCATTAAACAGAGAGGTCTGCTGTGCATCTGTAATTGCCTCCCGGCCAGTAAATCAGTCACAGCCAGTCAAGCACCGAAATGTCTCAGACACGGTAACACCTCGGATCGCAAAAAAACACGTTTTCCGCCCCAAAAAAGCTCCACTTGGATTATGCACAGCATAATGAGGAATAACCCCCACTTTTGAGATTTTGAGATTTTCTAATGATGTCAAAGAGTTTACCATTAGATTTTAAATGATATCAAATTATAATATCCTGTAATACTTAATTTTTCCAAAAATATATATATATATTTTTTATTTTTAATCGAATTGTGAAGATACTTTAGCTTCAGGCGTGGTTTACTCAAAAGGTGTTTTGGTGGGATATTTCTCATGTCGTTGTGCCGGGTCACATGCAAAACACGCTTGGCAATCTTTGGCAAAGAAATTGCAGCCTGATAGTTTAGGGATAAAGTTTTCGTTTCTCAGATGGGTGGAGCTGGCAATTCCTTGAGGTAAGGTGATGAGGTACATGTACATGTAGCAGACGGAAATCAAAACCAGCAGTTAAAGGTCCTATACAACATTGGTAAAAGTCAAAAAGATTGCCACAGTTTGTGTGTGTCAAACCATTAAACAGTTCAAAAAAGAAATCCTGCGAAGGTTTGAGCTCAAACGGTAATCTGGGAAAGTAGGCAATTGTCAAAAAACCCTCACAGTTTTTCGCAACGTTCTGTAGTGTAAACAATAGTTTATTACTCGCGAGTATAGACTATGTTTGAGTGAAGATTTCTTTAGAAGTACAGCATCCAAGACCGTAAGATTTCAACATGAGGATTCTATCATGACCATCTACAAACTGTGTAAATTAGAAGGAAATCTGTGGACAACAATGCTTTACGATCTTCCCAATGTTGTATTGGGCCTTTACAGCTCCTACACAACATTGGTAAGATTGAAAAACAAATGTTCACAGATTTACATGAAATTTATAGTTTGAAGATGGTTATAGTAGAAACCTCTCACTGAAATATTTCTGCCTAAAATGTTGTATTTTGGGAGAAAGGAGTAAAAGGAATAGTTTACATCTCACAGAGATCTAAACTATTAACAGTACGGCGTTGAATGCTGCATTTTCGTGACCCAAATGAGGCAGTTTTCACTATTTTCTCAAGACTCGGTTGGCGGATTGAGCTGAAATGTTCACAGGTGTGCTATTTCATGCATATGTTGGATCAGACAACGTATGGATGCTATTCTTTGACCTTGACCAATGTTGTGTAGGGGCTTTAACCCTTGACATGCTATTTTTTAGCTGAGGATTTTTTGGTTCATTCCAGCAAGCAGTCTCAGCGAGACTTGTTGAGTGCAGGGCAGATGAAGAGAATGGTATTCCATGCCTGCAAGAACTGAAACACAATGGTTACACAGTGGGTATTATCAACGCCTGCAAGCATTCCATGCACCTGAATAGGGAGTAATATCAATAGCCAAGCATAAAGGGGGAGAAATACAGCGCATTCCAACTACCAAAGTGTAGCAATAAAGGATCCTTGCAATGCATGAATGATACAGGAATGGGATTACGTCGAATGGTTGGGATTAGATTAAACAAAAAAAATGGGCGATCAACGTAGCAGGTTAGATGAAGAAATTGCTGTGGGGGAGCAGTGAGAGAGAAAAAGCACGACACAAAACCATTCCGTGAATCGCTCCTGAAGCAAGAAAAGGAGAAAGCGGGTTTTTGTTTGTTAATGTGTCTAACTAAGCTCCCTCTTGTGCAGCTTGTGGGTAGATCACCAGGGGTCAGTTTCACAAAACATTACGGTGCGTCGTGAGTTATTGCAATTGTAAGCATGGGTGTTGACAGGTGCCAAGGGCAAGGGGGAACATGTCCCCTTCCAGTAAGACTGGAAAGCACTTTTCTGTTAGTTGAATGTTCAACAGCATGTACAAGTAAAGGAGAACTATTTCCAGCAACAATGCCAGACAAAGACCTTTTGGAAGTAGATACAAAATCACCCCAAATATGCAACGTGATTTACAAGCAGAAAAACCCAAACAGCTTCCCAGTCACTCATTTTGTTCCCATG